>VZRU01014842.1:178516-271795 GCA_013398155.1 Pedionomus torquatus
AATACAGTGAAGACAAGACACATTAGTTTTGTCATGGAGTAAATTCACTGAGAGGTTTAGGGCTGACCCCTCAAATTTATCTCGTGATAAAATGAAAGTGCTTTTATTTTCCCTGTTTACTTCAACTTCGTTAACAGGCGTTAGCCACCCCAAGGCAAAAAAGCAGCTTTTGCACTAAAGTCAAGACAGAGGGTCCCACTGAATTCACTGGAGAATAGAATGTGACACACTGTTTACTTTCTCTTCCAAATGCATTATTTATATGAATGTTGTAGCAATTATGTGATTATACAGAAGTTAATGCACAACAATAAACCAAAGGATCATCAAAGAAATGCTAATGGCAGGGAATGGTTTTTGTTTAAATTGTGGATTCACATTTCTTTTTCCCTTTTCCTTCAGGGCTACAAGAAGAGAAGATTTGCAAACCTAATAAAAGATTCTGCAAATGTCAAATATTTGAGTATAGGAAAGGAAATGAAATCCATGTTCCCATCTCTCCATCTCTCCCACCTCCCTTGAAATATGAACAACTTCAGAAAAGGGACTAATTTATTTCACCTTTTTGTTTTGGCCTAAATGGTTATGTGGAGGATAACAAGAGTGATTATGTGGCTCTGGGGCTAGGGCCAAGGGCCAAGGGCCCAAGAACGGGGTGAGTGTCTCCTTAATCCTTCCAGGGACAGTGAAGGACTTGAGGAGGACTGGACACATCCTGTAGGTCAACAGCTGTTTGCACAGACGCTGTTGGCAACAGGGATTCGACTTTTACAGCCATGGGACTCTCTTTGAGAATTGGGGACTACTAGGAAGAGATGACATTCTCTCAACTAAGCAGGGCAAAACACTGTTGCCAGCAGGCTGACCCACCTGAAGACGAGAGATTCAAAACATCAATGGCAGAAAAGGGAGATGACAACTCACAAAGTGATTAAGTGGGAGGCCAGCATGCCAAAGGGCACAGGGTGGAGTCGACAGGAGAGACCTCAAAGCCAATAAACAAGAGAGGGGAGCCCATGCCAAGCATATGCACACAAATAAGAAAGAGGAGTCCAGGAGAGATGATTGATTTGCAAGTGTCATCTCCTCCAAACTCAAGAACAGTTAAGCCTGATGTGCAGAAAATCAAAGGCAGAAGGAAGTTTGTGTGGATAAACAAGGCATTCCTGACAGTACTCAAGCATAAAAAGGAAACACACAAGGAATGGAAATAGAATCAGGTGATGTGGAAAGGCTATAGAGACATAGTCTGAAAGTGCAGGGGTGGTGTTAGGAAAGGCCAGTTGAGGGACCTTGACAGGCTGGAGAAATGGGCTGATGAGAACCTGCATCAGCGCAATCCCAAGCATGGATACAGACCGGGTGATAAGTGGATTGAGAGCAGGCCCGCAGAGAAGGGCTTGTGGGGTATTGGTGGGTGAAAAATTGAACACGAGCTGGCAATGTGTGTTTGTGGCCCAGAAAGCCAATCACATCCTAGGCTGCTGGATCAAAAGAAGTGTGAACCACTAAACCATGGGCAGTGATTCTTCCCCCCTACTCTGCTCTGGTGAGACCTCACTTGGAGTACAGCTCTGGGGTCCCTATCATAAAAATGACATAAATGTGCTTGAGGACTTCCAGAGCAGGGCTGCAAAGGTGATCAGAGGGCTGGAGCACCTCTCCAGTGAGGAAAGGCTGAGAGAGTTGCTGTTGTTCAGCCCAGAGAAGAGAAGGTTCTGAGGAGACCTTATTGTGGCCTTCCAGTACCTAAAGGGGACCTACAGGAAAGCTGGAGGGATTCATTAGGAAGTGGAGCAATAGGATGAGGGTAGATTTGGATTGGATATTAGGAAGAAATGACTTACTTACTCACGGTGGTGAGACACTGGAACAGGTTGTCCAGAGAAGTTGTGGATGCCCCATCCATGGAAATGCTACAGACCACACTGGATGGGCCTTTGAGTAACCTGGTCTAGTGGGAGGTGTCCCTAGTCATGGCAGGGGGGATGAACCTCGATGATCTTTAAGGTCCATTCCAATCCAAACCATTCTATGATTGTATGAACTTCATGAAGTTTAACAAATGGAAATATAAAGTCCTTTTTCTGGGGAAAAATAACTCTATGTACCAGGGCAGGATGGTGGCCAACCAGCTCAAAAGCAGCTCTGTAGAAGAGGCCCTGGTAGTTCTGATGGACGCAAAGTTTAACATGAAACACCAAATTGCCCTTGCCACAAAGGCAGTTAATGGTATTCTGGGCTGCATGAGGAAGCACATCAATAGAAGGTCAGGGGATGTGATCCTTCCCCTCTCCCCAGCACTGGTGACAGGCATCTGGAGTACTATGTCCAGTTCTAGGTTCCCCTGTACAAGAGAGATATGGACAGGCTGGAGAGAGTCCAGTGAAGGGCCATGAAGATGATTAAAAGGACTGAAGCATCTGCCATATGAGGAGAGACTGAGAGAGCTGGCAGTGTTCAGTTGGGAGACAAGAAGACTCAGAGTGATCTTACTCATGCATATAAATACCTGATGGGAAGGAATGAAGAAGATGGAAACAGGCTATCTCAGTGGTGCCCAGTGACAGCACAGGAGGACACTTACAGAAGAAAAAGTATTTTACTGTAGGAATGGTTAAGGGAAGAATAGAATTTGGTGTACCACAAATTTACTAGATGCTTTTAGCTATGCTCCATAGTGTAGTGGTACAAACCCTTTCTGTTGATGCTCATAAAACAATTTTCAGAAATTTTAATTCACCCTAAGTGAGGACTTGAGACAGTGCAAGCTGGCATTATCAGAGCCGCTTTTTTTAATTTATGAAAGTTTATTTGATCTGCTGAAAATTATTGAAGATATGCAATGTTCTCACATAATGTGTTTTATTAAGGGAAAGTATGAATTATTAATTGAAAAGTTCCAAAACTTTAAAATTTCCTTCAAAGAGCTTGAAAACCTGGGGAACTGAAAGATTATTGTGCAAGAAAATTTTCTCAACAAGAAGCAATGCTTGTGAATTGGTAAAGGAAGCAATGGCACAACGGTAAATCACTGACCAAATAGAAAGAGTCCAATCATGCATCTCTAGCTCTTAAAAGCCGAAACAAATATCTTTCACTTCCTTAAGTTAGCTAATAACCCTATGTCCTACTCAGTTGTCAAATGAGATGTGCAAATCTCTTTGAAATTTTAGACAATGTTTATTTAAAATAAATAATTCATGATGGATGGATGACCTGATACTTTTTAAAATCATTCTTCTATTGGCATATTATTTACAGTCATGCTGTACGAAATTCTGAGTTTGGAAACCTGCAAAGTGAATTTGGTCCATCTTGTGCTAACTAGTTATGGGATGTCTTTCTTCTCTTCCCTCCTGTCTCCAGCTCAAATATTTTATTTGATGCTCTTTTCCCATCGAACAGTAATGCATTAAGGATTTACAGTTCCCCGACTGATTGGTAGTTCCGAATTTGGAGCACGAAGAATTGCTTCCTTCAAGAGGGTGAGAGTAAAAGGATGAGTAGAGGAAAGGCCTATGACAGGAAAGCTTCCTGTACCCCAGGGCTTTGCAGAAGCTGTCACACAGCATGCGTTAGGAGGAATCCTCTGCCCGGTGCCAGCTATGCCTTAGCAAGCTCTGCCTATACTGTTAAAAATACCCTCCATTAAAAGAACATGGATTGCATAGCTCACAGCCAAGCATTTGCACGTATCCTTTAGAATAAGAAGTATCATAAAGTAAGAATCAACTGTTTTAGAATCAATTCACGTGGTGGTCCTTTAGCTGAATTAGTAGGCTATGAAGCATCCAGGAAACCCAGTTTTGCATTCCAAACCCTCCTGCTCATTGTTGGTGCCTGCTTGATAACTGTTGCATTGTTGCAACTGAGCACTGGCACAGTGGGAGATAAACTAAGAACTTTTTGGAAGTCAGTGGGAGTCTGACTGCCTTGAAATCAGTGACAAGTGTTTCAGTCTGGAAATGTGCTGCTGCCTAGCCAGAGGTGGGAATGATGGTGATGGCTTTGAAAACATGGTTCTACTTCAGGCCCAGTGCAGTGTAGTCATCTCCACCAGGTTGGAAATCCCCAGAGTACCCTCACCCTTGTATTGCCTTGACCTGCTCTTTCCTCCCACACCATGTCCAGGTTCATTGGGAAAATCTAATATAGAACAGGGTTTTCCAGTGGTGACTCAGAGTAGAGTGATTTCTAAACAGTGAAAAACATTGTGACCTGCAATTCATAGAAGAGAAGTAAAATGTTATGCATACTGGAATGTAGGTATTGTATCTGGCACTGAAAAGATCACAAATTTTGCATCTCAAATGGTATCAGTGAATGCTAGAGGCTGAAATTCTGATCCTACTTTGAACTGTAAGACCACAGAGAGGTTGCTCTTAGCTTATGCCATAATTTTTTATTAAGACTTTGCTTTGTTTCTGTTTTATATTCTACTACTGTTAACTCTTCAGGGCTCATTCCACTTTCTATTGAAGTTAATCAGGGTTTTCACATTTTGTTCAGGGGAATCTGGACTTGGCCTTTATTGAATATCAACTGGAAATGGAATCCAAGCTTGTGTTCTGGATACTATTATCCTAGTTGCTTTTGGAGGCCATGCCTGAGTTATACAAGTACTAAAAATTTGGTAAGAATACACCCTAATATATTACTTTTTGACTCTGAGAGGAGTTCAGTGAATATTATTACGATTCTAGCACTAGCCTTTTTTACCTCTGGCTTCAAATTAGTGTCTTACTCTCTGCGGGTGTCAGTATGAGACCTTAGGCAGCTGAGTAAAATGGTCTCAATTCTGTAAACTAGCTCTAGACTTCCAGAGACTTGGAAATGTGCCAGAGAGGAGGCAGCACTGCTACCCATTGAGCAGGGAAGTGTGGTAGACTGTGCATATAGCTAATGCTCTGTCTGGTAGAAAGAGCTCTTCTAAAGCTGTAGAGTCATGTTTTGGCTTTACTGTACTTCTCAGTAAAGACAGTAGCTTTAACATTCTGTTTGCTAGAGTGCCAGCCTTATAGACAATCTAAATTCAGAAGCTGCAACTTTGTTGAACAGACAGGGAAGGAGAGTGGAAGGGATCCAAGGAAACTCTAAAATCTATGAAATTAAATATTTTACCGTGTTGTGGTAAAACAGTAAATATGAAGAAGTAGATGAAATAATAAACGTGTCTACATGAATTTATCTTTCTTGAATCCTTTACTAGGCTTGAACACTTTTTCTACGAGAATACAAAGGAATCTCTGTTTTCGCTTCCTCTCCTTCAGATCAAAGATCCTTCTTCAGGTGAATCTGGGTAGTTTCTTCCTCAGTAAGTTACAATGTCTGTAATGTAAGAGGTCTCACATTGTGGCACAGTGACACAGAAAGGCCGGTGGGATCAAACAGAAATGTTATAACAAGCAGAGGGAGTATTGCTTTATTGTTTTCCTCCCCACCGTTACTTTACATTTCCTCCCTGCCTCCTCAGTGTTGGTTGTTCAGTTGTGTCAGCATTCATCAGCTGTGCCAGGCACCTTGGTTCAAAATCCAAACCAAACTGAAGGGACTTGAACCCATTTCAGATGCTTTCTGGGAAAGTGCTCAGGAAATTTTCCTGGGTAGCCCTCTCATATGGATACTCGATTTAGACTAAATAGACCAAGACAGTATTTGACTCTTGGGAATGGCAGTTAAGGTACTTGGGTGACAGGGAAAGGAAACATAACATCCAAAGCCTCCTTCAGGACAAAATATATGTATATGCTGTATATGAAGGGCACAATCTGAGAAGTAGAAACCGGGATGCTCAGAAATGCATGCCCAGAAAATGTATATTTATGCATGCAGAGCACTTTTGGATGCTTATGTGGTGGTGAGTGAGGGCTTTGAGAGTCTAAATTTTGGACTTTGCCATTTAAGTAGTATTAAGGCAGCAACTAGGTATTTAGCTCATTCTGTGGACTAATCTTGGAGTTGCAGAGTTTGGGGTTGAGGTTATAGGGAGCAATGTATTCTAAATTTGAACTGAAATACTTTCTAACTTTGCTACCAAACATAAAACCCCAAATCTATGTTAGGCTTGAAACACTTCATATGTAATGTGAGGCCACAGGAGATTTATTTTTTCTTGTGGAATGCTTGAGGCAAATCGCCTGAGTCTTTTTGGATTTAAAATGCAGATTAAAACAGGCACATTTCTGACTTCTAAAAATACACTCTAAAGAGAGGAAAGTCAGTAGGTTCAGAACAAACTCAGTGACCCTGTACAAAGGACAAGGAGGTCCTGACAGCCAGTCTAACCAGTAGTGCTACACTGGAAAGGCTGAAGATGTTGTGTACAAGGTGCCTTAAACCAAACCCCTCTTCTATTAGTGAGGTATGGGCCTACTTTGCAGTTAACAAACCTTCCTGAGCAGGAGCAGCTCCACTTTGCAGGGAATACATTTCCTTTCAGTTTATGGGCACATTGCTCTTTTTCTTTTGGCAGGTCTCCCACTCTTGCTTCACCACATTGCTTCATACCTGTCAGCTTCCCTTTGTACCTGGGTGCCCTCCGCTGCTTCTTGGTCATCTTGACCAGATGTCATCTCTATTTAAATGGTGGCAGGCAGCCAGGGAATGCTCCTTTCCAAAACCAGAAAAAAATAGTGAATTCACAGCCAGCACTATAACCCTACATGGACATCTTTGGACAGCCTGGAGTTGGTTGTCCTCTTCCAAAACTAGCATGTTTAGTCTTGTCTGCCAGAGAGTCACCAAAATCCTAGCATGCACCTTCGGGCGGGCGATAGAAAAGGTGCTGCTGACAGTGAGTCAAGGAAGAAGAATGTGGTGGGGAAGTATCTGAGGTCTGGGGACCAGTATGCAAACCCCAGGCAGCCTACAAATGGGAACAGTAATAAATATGCCCCGCACTGCCATCCAACTGCAGAGGGACATATGCACTCAAATGCTTGCTTATTTTGGAAAGAGCTGAGAGTTTTCTTTTTCTGCTTGGCCAGTTTTTAAAATGTTAATTCCCCTGTGACATCAAATCCCATAATCATCGGTCACCCAGATAATCTTGATAATTTTCTTTCCGGAGTTATTTCCCGTTCTTTCTCTCTCTCATCCTGTTATGATCCCCTTCAAGAAATGGGCACCAGAGAAGCCAGAAAGTTCAGTGCATTTCATGTCAGGCATGTTTATTGTAGCAGAACAATTACCACAGAATCCTATTAGTTTTATAGTGTTTTTATGCTGATTTGAAGATACCAGATGTAAGTGTGATGCAACAATAGCACTCTAGTTTGACATGGGTCGTGAAGGGTGAAATTGCTCAGTAGGGACTACCCAGCTCAGTAGCAATGTTGCTCCTCTTCTCACCTTCTCACTGCCTTTTGGAAGTCCAGTCTTCATGTGACGAAGATCTTCATTAGGCTGACCCTGCGAGAGCAGGAGGACAGCTGGGAAGTGTGGTGAGGGCAATTGCTTGCTGGCCGAATGCTGCCACCTAACAATTAAGTGCTCCGCCCTTGTGTCACAGATTATACAAGCTGCGAAGTGTTTTCAAGTGTTTCTGTCCTGAAGCAAACCTTAGAAGGCAAACTGTCATCTCAAAAGGAAGGAAGAAAATTAGCATTTTATCAATGGCTGGGATAATTTTCTCTGACTCCATCTATTTGCAAAGCTGTTGGTTTAAACTATCCTTATATACCCACTGGAGGAGGACAGGAACATGCAGAGAGCTCAGGATCTTGTCTCTGTTACAGACTTCCCTTGGGATGGGAAGCTGCGCAGAGCAAGGCCACTCCAAATCAAGGTCTACTCACTTTCCTTCTCCTGCTCCTCAGTTTGCCATATAATCAAAGTCTCCAGGAAGCTGCTGCTAAAGCCTACCTGCCTGAATGGCTACAAGCAAGCAGGCATCATATTAATCATTACCCTTAGCGCAGTCATGGCATTTGCGCCAAGCAGATCAGAACATGTCACAAAGGCTGAAACCCACACACAATTCCCTTGGGAAGGGGAATTCTGAAATTCACCCATTTCTGAGTGGTTCTGTTGGTCCTTTCCCACTGACTGCCACTGAAACAGATCCAATATGTATGGAAATAACATGATTTTTGTCAATGAAAATACCCAGTTTTATTCTCTTCCATTTTATAGTATTTGGTCACTTTCTGTCTCATATCTCAGCTCCCGAAGGTGGAAGGGCAGGCCTCAGATTCACATGATTGTTGAGAAAAAGACATAACAAGCTTTAGCAATGAAGGGCTGAAAGATGAAAACCTCTCTCTTGTAATCGGGATGGTGAAACATTGGGTCAGGATAGCAAAATCCTAAAACTGGGCAGTTTTCTAAGCAGATTTGATCCGCATCAGTCATGGAAGTTCCGTTTTCACTTGATCCAGGCACTGCACAAGTGGATTGCACAGATCACACAACCTTTTGCAGTCCCTTCCAATTCTGCTTTTTTTTTCTCCAAATAGCATCTGTAAAGTAATGCAGTGCTACCCAGCCTGCAAAATAGGAAGCCTGGCTATGGTTGCTGTGCAACTGAGGTAGTGAGGTACTGACTGATAAGCAGCTGGATTTCAGATTAAGTTGGATCTCTATAGTCCATAAAAGGGCCAACACGAATCTACACAGGACACTTGTGGTGTTCTATGAAGAGGCCGTGTAGATCAGGAAATGCCCATGTACATTTTTTAAGCATGAATAACATAAACTACACATGCAAGAGCACAGGCAAGTAGAGCTCTCAGATGTATGTCTTGTGTACAGATGAAGTAACATACCAGCTGAGAAGATGCATAACAGAGAACGGTAACAAAAAACAAATGCACAAGCCTGCATAAGGAACTGACTGCATATATATATATACAGTGATATAGTTTGGACTTTTTCGTCTGGGTTTTGGTCAATTAAGAACCTTGACCTCTTTTTTAGGTGCTTGATCAGATTTAGCTCCCCGTCTGCCTGGGAGCTATGTCAGTAGGTGGGGACCTGTAACCATGTGATGAATCCACTACTGAGCTTTATTGCTGGGAAAGGTTTAATCACTATTAAGGCTTAATTTCTTAATCTATAAAGAAAGGATTTGAAACAGTGTGGAGCAGCTGCGGTTCTGGGTGAGCAGCTGTCCTCGAAGGTGCAGTTGCACGGTGGGCTTCCCAAGTCTCTGAAGATGGACAAGAGAGAGGGCAACCAAAGGGAGAACAGGCAGAGGCGGGAGGCTCTGCTATTCCAGACTAAGTCAAAGTCTGTGCATATTTTGACTCCTTGCTCATCTGGGCCCAAGTTATTTGTTTAATAGCTATCCACAAATGTTTGCACAAAAGGCTGGGTTGCCTGCTTGTGCAAATTTTTTTAGAATAGTTAATCTTCATTCACATTTTCATTCACATTCATCATTTTAGAATAGTTAATCTTCACAAACCATGATAATGATGGTTTGCTCATGGTTTGTGAGCAGAAATAAAATAGTGACTAGCGAATAAGCAGTGACACAGTTCTCTTCAGCTGTGCCAGCAGATGAGCTGAAACCTGCATGTTCTCCTGTGGCCATGGTGGGTATGGGTAGTTCATCTCCTGCCTCCTGGCCTGTGACACAGTTCCTCATGGTCATGTTCAGGCACGGTAACATTTTCTTATATGGGCGGATAACTGTTGCAACTATAATTATAGATAGTAAAAGCATTAGAGAAGATAAAGTCTCCTAGTGAGTGAGTCATGAACAGGAAAAAGGACACGGCTTGTCAAAGGCATCCACAACAACTGGCTAACTCTACTCTTTCCTCTGGTTCAATGAGACTGTGATTTGTAGCTCCTGAGCTGCACTTGGGCTCAGCAGCAATTCAACTGGAAAAGCTCAGCTCAAGGGATAATGTTAGAAAATTGTAAACTGAGAAAAAAATCCCTCAAACACCACAGTTAGGCATTGTGGTTCTGGTCTTTGTTTGTCCCTCCTCATTGATTTGTTTACACTGGAATTGAAAGGTAAAATAATATTCAGTTTTGTAAACAGATCATCAGTAAAATACCCTTTGTTAATATTAATAAATAGCTTGCTTAAGAAAAAAATCCCAAGTCCCTGTGGTAGGTATTAGCCTTTGGTTTCCAGTTACTCAACCTCTTTACAAGTCTTGGAGATCTCATAAACTTTGAATGTTGTAGTAAAAATATTTATAGGGTAAGTCAAAGAAAAACATAAAATTACATTCAAGTTTTGACAGGAGTAAAACTACTTATCCTGCTTATTTTTTATTATAGAAAACTGGATGCTGTGACCTCACTAAAAAATGATAGCTATTTAAGCAGAAAGGTTGGAAAGGATTTTGTGCATGTTAGTATTTCCTTTCTGAAGTATTAATATTTACCTTGGGAAACTCTTAAGTGCTTAATTGGGAAAGGCAGGCAAGCAGTGCTAGTGGTGTCACAGGCTATTTATGTAGCCACAACAAAACTCTGCATGACAATTCCGCATGATACTTCAGACAGAAGCTATGTCGACCTGCATTTTCACTGGACTAAGACTTGGGCTTGGTAAAGGCTAGATCCACCACAAACACTTGAATTCCACCTCAAGTGCTTCAATTCATCAGTCAAAGCCTAGAAAACCCACTTTCAACTTCGCCCAGTCCTGTAGATGCCTAAAACCCCTACAGCGTCTCGGTTTCCACCAGCAGCGTGTCTACAGCCACCCCACCCCACTCCAAACATCACTGGCCTGCAGGGAGCTCCAGATAAGTTTTTGCCTACCTGGCCACTGCCCTATCTTGCTTGTGAAGTGTGAGCCAGCAGGCAGGCTCGGAGCATGCTTGGTGCCTCAGACTTTGCATGGCAAACGGCAAAGGGCACGATTTCCAGGACTGGGCTGCCAGGACTATCCAACTGTACTGTGAGAGAAAGATTTGCTTTCAAATTCTCACCTGGTTTCAGATCCCAGGGAAGTGCTTGAGATAATCCATTTTCCTCCATCTCTTTGTTGACTTGGTTCTACATTGTAGAAAGAGTTAGATAACTTGGGGGGCTGTAAGCTAGAAAGAGATGACCTCTGGGTTGTAAAGATACTTCAAATGGTATGAAAAAGCTGCAGTCAAGTTAGATCCAGCCTAAGAGAAATAAAGGGTGCTAGGTTCCTGCCCTCTGATAGCCAGGTTTTTTAGGAGACCTGACAGTGAACATTCTAGATCATTAATGTGTCTTAAAAATTCAGGCCTAAGTCCCATAGAAGAGATGCAATGTTTCATCTGGGCTTAGAAGAGGAATAGAAAAAGGTCTGCAAACACTTTGCTTAAAATGTCTGTGTTAATGGTGAGGATTTCCACTGGCAAGAGATTGTCAGTTGAGAAGCTGCTTGATGGGGACAGGGACAGCCTAATTGCAGCTCCTGAAATGGAAGTGTTACATAGGACACCTACTGCAAGCCTAAACACTAAATTATCAAGTGACCTGAGCTGCTATTTAGCTGCTAAAACAAGTGGCTGTTTTTGTTTAAGATCTGAAGTGAAAAATTAGATTATCACATCCCAGAGCACTTGGGCTGGCGGCACCTCTGATCATCCTGCTTTCACCTGGCCTCCTCCATGGGAGAGCAGCTGAGCAGCTGCTGGAAAGATCTTTTCACAAACATCTTAGCAAGAAACTTTTTTTTATCACTTTCCAGATGAAGATTGATTCTTCTCCCTCAGCAGCAGGGTTTCACTGGTAGCTCATGGTGGTCAGCCTGAGAGCTGAGGGCCAGGCAGCCTGCTGCATCCTCTCCTGTAGAAAACAATGTATTCCTGATTCATCCAGTGTTTTGCATTGAAAGTTATGTAATAAAAATAAATGAAGTTTTTAACTGGGGCAAATACTGGAAGAAAACTCCTCTTTGGTCTTGGCCATGCATCCCTGAAATCAGGCTGTGAGCACAGCTCCCCTCCATCCCGCCTGGCCGAGGGGCTGGATCAGCCTTGCAGGGAGGGGGACGAGGTGGCAGCTCATACTGCTGCACTTAACACTTCCAGTTCTGAGAATGTTAATGCACACCTGGAGCTTTTTATTGCTATTATAAAATAGAAGTTTAGTTAACTTACTGTCCCACCATATTTAGATAGAAAAATATCTAATGGTTCCACCACTAGAAAGCCAAAAACTTAAAAAAAAAAGAAGGTGCTATGATTGTAAGTCCCTGTCTCTGTTTTGAGCCCTCTTTTTCATTAGGAGGCAACCAATATGTTATCATCCTTTCTCTTCTTCTGTCTTTCATAGATGAGGCATTATGACTTCTCTTAGGAATGATTTTTATGGTTAACAATACAGAAATAATTTCACAAGAACTCTCACTTCTTGCAGCATCAGCTACAAGTTACAACATAAAACTACCAAACCCTTGAAGATTATGTGGGAGCTATAGTTTGATGAGCCATTAAATCAGGTAACCATTATTCTGGATATTTTGGTTTTAAAAATATTTTAATGCCGTCTTTTTACTGCACTGCTTACTTTGCATGATCCTGTTTTTAATCAGCTCCCTCGGTAAGAACCATGGATAAATACAACCTTCACATGTGCACACAAGTTTTGAACTTTGAACGAATGCAGTATGTTAATACATATTAATCTGTTTACTTACTTAGCCTGTGTCTGGTCACAGCCAATAAATCCAAAAATCCAGGCGCTGCTGATTGTATGGCAGGCATGCAAGCACACAGTACACAAAGAAAAACCTGGAAATCTGTCAGTTCATGGAAAGCTGGGCTTTACTTCTTGAAATGGGATGGCGAACATGCTGCAGATGTGCCTTCAGAGGCACACTGCCACTCACCGCGTGCTGGCAGCTCATTTGGTTTTGCACACATTGCTGAGCAGGATGCCGTACCTCAAGGATGTGCTCCTGAATTCATCGACTTACTGGATGTTACCTATGAGCACAGCCTCAGTGAGTTCACACAAGTCTCACGCAAGACATCAAACCAGGTGCTACAAGGGGGTTATATGATTCCCCCCTCCGCCCCCCCTCCACCTTGAAAGAACCCAAAAGGGGCTGGATAAGACTCCTACAGTACATTTTACATTTATGCAGAATTGGTTTCTTTGTAGGATGGACATCTTGGATGTTAATTAGGTACAAAGATATTGTGCAAGCTCACCAGGGAGGCATGCGGTACTGCCTTGCTTTGGGTGTGTTAGTGCAGAGCTTGATGTTGTAACGACTGTGTGCCTCATTCGAGGGCTTAGGGGTAACTGGCCTCCAGGGATATTGCACTTTGAATTTGAACTGTATACTAAAATCATCTGACTTCTTGTTTGGAAAGACAGAAGAAAACCTTTGCTGTGTTTTATAGCACCTTCTGAATGGGACACAAGGCTGAGAGAAAGAATCCAGCTCCAGGTTCCCCTTGGTACAAGCTCCTCATCTCTCTCCCCTGTAGTTGTCTTTGAGTGCTCACTGGCATGCAGACGCGAGGCAGAGCCTTCTGGGGTAAAGCTGTGCCTTAATTTGACTGAAAATGTGCTGCTAGCTGGGGGCTTGGGGGACATGGGTCTCCCCCCTCCCTGAGCTCTGCTTTCTATAAGTGCCTCTGGAGCTTTCTCCATGCAGTGTACTGGGGGTCCAGTAACACTTTAGTGAAGACAGATGTTAATGCTGAGTGAGCAGAAGTTAACAGACTCGCCGAGCAACCTTGGCAGCGCGCCCCATTTTTCAGATTTCAATGTACCTACAAAAACTTTTAAGAAAAAGCAGCGAAAAAAAGCCCTCTCTAAATTTTGGCCTGCAGCAAAGCTCTGGTGCAAGTAGCTCATCAAGACACACTCTCTTTAGCTCCTTAAACACACAACTAGATCAAAATAAAGTATGAAGAGCATAAAGTAACTCACAGACACCGTTTATTAACACTGAGGCCTGCTGCAGGAAGAAAGTGACCCAGTAAATATCCTCCCTGAGTAGTAAAATAGCTGCTGTAAGGAGTTATAAGAACTTTTGTGAGCTGTAATTCCCTAAGGAAAAAAAAAAAAAAAAAAAAAAAGAGAAGGAAAGTTTTTTACAATCTTTCATCTCTGCTTGAAAGCAGAAATAAAAAGCCTGCCCCTAAACTACTAGGTGCTTGTGAGCAGCCTGCTAATAATGTCATCTTCTGTCTGGTCTTAAAGGAAAAGGAGAGATATGGAAAGAAAACAAACCCACAAACAGCACTGGTCAGCTTTATGAGTGCTACGACTTCAAAGACTAGAAGAAATGCTCTCCAGATTGGTTGTTTTGAGGATCAAGAGTTCAGGAGCTTTAAAGGGCCTTTATTAGAGAATATTCTGCATGAGAAACTGACGGTTCCTGATAATACTGCAGCTAGATATGAGAAACTAACAGTTTCTGATAATACTGCAGCTAGATAGCTTGCACTGGCTGTCCTGTAGGGAACAAACCTACTCTGGTCCCTAGGAAAAGCCAACAATAGGAGCTTGCTTATTTTTTGTTGGTATATGTTGTATTTCAGCCATGTGTATTTTACACAAGGCTGCAGTGTGGTGATGTGTGTGAATACCATCTCCTTTTTACTGGCAACTAATCTGAGCTGGAGAGGAAGTGCAGCCAAAATTTTCATAAGCAATCTTAGGTTTGGGATCCTTCCATCTGGGTTGCTGAGTGCGAGAGACACAGACATGTCTATTGGGGTGCTCGGAATTAGTGTGGTGAAAGGTGCGGAGGGTACTGCCCTGTCCTGAGTGGGTCCCTTATGTAGAAAGGAGGAATGTTATGGGGAAACAGATTTAGTAATCTAAGCAGTCTCCTCATTAAAATATCCATTCTCTGTTTTGCAAACAAGCAGGACTGTGACAGTTTAATCCTTTGGGTTTCCTTTTTTTTATTTTTGCAAAGTGTAGTGTGTTAGTTTCCTGCGGCATGTGAAGTATTTTTGGCTGTGTAAGGATAATGCAGATGTGAAAGTTCCTTAGACACTCTTTATCAACACTGAGCAGAAAAAACAAGGCAGAAAATTTATGCTGAGCTATGTCCAATTAAATGTATTCTTGCTCATCCTCTCTCTGTTACCATATTTTTTTTCTTTGTGGCAATTGCTGATCTGAGTTTAGCTGCACAGTGTCTAAGAAAGTTTACAGCAAATGTTCTAGCAATCAGAAACATGATCATCCTCAAAGAATTTAGGACAGTAAAGGGAATGCATATCAAAAGAAAAACTAGAATGATTTATCCGTTTGCCACACAAGCAACAGCGAAATGAACTAAAAAGAAATGTAGCAGATTGTGTGCTAGATGCCAGCACTGCGCTTGCAAATAATGAGTTAACCAGTAAGTGGACTGAAATAAATGTGCATTTTTTTTTCTTCTGTGGACAACCGAGTCTCTAACAAGAACCACGTCTGTAATAAAAGTTATGATGTCTCTAGCAGGAACTGGTAGTGCAAATCAAACATACCATTAGCTTGTCAGGCTCAGCCAAGTGAAATAACAAGCAGCTGGGTAGTGCTGTACATTGAAATGGAAAACTGTTGCCCCTTAACAGAAGATTTCCTCAGAGAAAATTAAGTATGAGGGGCAGCGACAGACCTGGTTATTCATGAGCACGGTGTCATGGGGAGGTCAGTGGAAGGACCTTACTTAAACCATCATTCTGGTTCAGGAAATGCTGCCTGACTCCTGAAGTTAGCAGAGCAAACTCTCCCAGACACCTCAATGAGTAAATCAGGGTAGAGGGGAAGTGCCTGGCACCAGGGAAAACAGAGAAGGAAGGGGCAACATGCGATTTCCCATCTGACAAGCCACGCTTGGCCATGAGACCCAAGTGTTTTCAGCTCTGAGGAGATGGGGGGGAGGATGGAGTGTGCTCGAGTAAGGAGGGAAAGTGGATCTCTTCTTGTTTCTAAGGGTACTGAAGAATAAACCTGGAAAGTGAAACATTTCCCTACAGCAGATGGGAAATTGGATGCAGACTGTACTGGGCTGGATGAGGTTTTGTACTTCGGGCTTTCAGCTAAACGCAAGCTGTTTGTGTTGTCGCATGCTCTTTTACAAGCTTTTGGCTGATGGAGCCTGGGTGGCAGAGTGGAAAATTGTTTGGGAGGTTTGCATAGCCATGTGTGTGTTCCACGGCCCCAAAGCCAGACATTGTTTATTGAGTCCTGTGAGAGATCCTGGTAATCGCAGCTGATTTGCAAAAGCATATCTGTTGCCCATGTGTATCAATTAGATTGCAGTATTTGTGTACAAATCACAGACTTGATGTTGATCCCACAACTTGTGGACAACAGAGAGTGTTTTTATGGAGCGTCTAGAGGGAGGCAGTGTTGTTAAGCCATGGTACTTCATTTCCAGAATTTCTTGCTGTCCCTTAAAAGGTGCACCCAGCTTTCGAATGAAGGTTTGTGTCTAATAGCTCCCTCACATTGAATGCGAGGCCATCAAATATCTGCAGACATCTCATGACCTCATGACAGCCACCCTTTTGGCTCACCAGAAGCCCCAAATCCCTGCCTGGGTCATGAAAGCTCCATATCCATTCTCACGCCAGTGCTCCCATATGGCAGAAGGCTGGGCTGTGCTTCCCAGAAGCCAGCTCTTGAAAGAAGGACTTTTAAAGGAGATAAATGTGTTTTCTGGATCTGAGTGCTGTCGGTTCCTATCCTTTTCGTGATGCTGGAATATGCTCAAGTCTGAATAGAAAATGAAGGAAACAGCATTTCAACCAAAAAGCTGTCTTTTCACAGAGCAATTCCAAACCACTTCTGCGTGCCCATGGTACATGTATGCACTGCTTCCATCAGTGATGTGTCTAGCCCAAACCCAAGGGAGTGAAACATCATCTCTCCTGAAGAAGAACTGCCAGGCCATTTCTGGGTCGGCCAAGGTCCCCTCAGTTCCTTCCAGGCACTAAGGCTCACAGTCTTGTGGGGGTCAATACTGTCCTTCCAGGCTCAGCTCCAACTGGTGCTACACAGGGCAATTTTTGAGCTCCAGGTTTTCAGGATAAAATCTGGAGTGTAAAAGTCAGCAAACTTTTGCTCGAGCTCTAATAATTAGAATTGTTTAGAAAAAAGCTGTAAGTATATTGCAAAAGAAAATCCCCGAGTGTTCTTTGTAACTCTTCTTTTTATTTTTTTTTTAATTTAAAAATACAGTTGTGTTAATTTTTTAATTAAGTAACAAGGAAAGAAAACTCCCTCTTCTTTTCATCCTTTCCTGCCTTGGGAAAAAGGAAAAAAGGGAGGGAGAAAGAAAAGAGAGTTGATAGGATGATAATGACTTGAAATGTTTTTTTCTTGAAAAGTTAAAGCATTTTGGAAAGAAATCTTACACATTTTTCCTTGCTTTTGAAAGATAATTTTAAAGAAAAATGCTTTAAATTTCAAGTATTGGCTAAATTTATAAATAAAATTTTCCCCCTGTTTTATTAAGGGAAGTAAACAAGGCAAAGTGATGGCCGAAGCCACAATTTCCAAGATGATTGACACATGGGAACTTTTATCTTTTCAACTATAAACTTTGATTGGTTTTCATCCCCCCTGCCTCACTTCCTCCTTTCCTCTTTCTAAAAATTATTGCTTCTCAGTTTGTTTTAATGGTGTTTATGTAATGTCATAAATATTCTTGTTTAGAACTGCAATTATTCCCTATGATCAAGTCTGCTCATTCTGAGAGGTTGTGCAAGTTTTTCACTGCAGGGTACGTCTTTTATGTTCATGTGTTTCTTCATGTAAAAGGCAGTCTGTCCATTACTAAAGCCATATCTGGGAAGGAAGGGTTAATGCTTTTCCATTTTCCCATGGCAATGTTTGGAAGCATTTTTGTGGAGTGTTTAGCACCATTCCTCTTCGGGTTGGGATTAAGGTAATTGACAGAGCGTTGGGCCAGGCGTCCTTTAGCTGTCCAACCTCGGCTGCATGGGGTGGAAACATGCCATGGCCAAAGTCACTTCCTTTCTCTTTCTTTTATATCCCATTAGTCTGCCTGTGTTTTCGATTTCGGAGGAATTCCTATAAATGCATTGACTGTAGCTGCTAATTATGGGTGAAACATCAACTATGTGGAGATGGTGGGAGTTTTCCCAAAATAAGGACTACAGGACTCAGCCCTCTCTGTTCTCCAAACTGTATTCTCCATACGTGGAGATGGTGACCAGCATTTTTGTGACAACTGCGCTGTTTTGCAACATTAGGGCAAACAGCTGAAACCAGACCTTAAATAACAGGCTGGGTCTCATCCCATACTGCAGAGGTGACTGACAGTGCGTAAAGGCCAGATGCGTGTACATGGTACCCAACACATTTACCTTTGGTGCTGTGACTCATGTAACGAGTTAAAAGAAGATGGATAGCAAGATTTTAATGTCCCAGAGCAAAGGAAAAAAGCCTGGAAGAACCAAGTAAAAGTTACACTTTAAAGAATGTATAGATTATATACTAAAAATACACAGCTTGCCTGCTTCAGTGTATTTCAGGCAGATTTTTACATCATACTGTTTTTCTTAGTGTTTTAGCAGTTGAAAAGCCTAATCTGGAAATGTTTTGCTGTCATCCTCTTCGATGGTTTTGCAAGCAATCCTTTTAATGCCCAGATGAATTGACTGTGATTGTTCAGCATAAAATGAAAGAAGTTATGTACTATTTGGGGAACTTGTAGAATTTAATTTTTTGTTCAATTCATTTGCAGAAGCCCTCCAGGCAGCTTCTGGTGCCAGCTGAGGAATTTCCCGTAGCAGGAGATCAACATGCTGTTGTTTAACACCCAAAGGAGGCCCCGCTCTCAGCACTGTGAGATCCTAGAAGGGACTTCTCAATCCCTGGAGGAAGCCTGCTCGATGCCGTGGGGGTCCTGCAGTCACAGAGGGTGTCAGCCAGGCAGGCAGGGAGAAGACAACCTGGCACCTGCAGAATGGAGAGAGGCCTGGACTCAGCTCTCACTAAGCCAAAACATGGTTTTGCCATGCTCATTCAGTTTTATCTGTATGAAAAAATGAGAATAGAAAAATGAAAAAGTGACTAGAAATGCATTTTAAATAAAACAATCTATAAAAACTGACAGGAAACTATTGAGAAACTGCAATGGAAAATCCCAGAAGTGGCGGGTGTCCTCGCACGTTCCCTTTTCAGCCCCCTGTCACGGAGCCGGGGAACTCATTAGGTCATGTTTACCGAAGGCCCTTGTTTTCTGTCTTCTGATTCCGGCAGGGACAGGACACCGGGAGGACAAAGCCTGTCCTAAATGACCACCGATGGAGCCAGCCCTATTCACGGATTAGAGCTGCCATGGAAACTCGGTTTGCAGAGCTCACCACCGCAAACACAGAATAAATGGCCAGGTCAGCACCCGAGATTAGAGGGGAGGGAAGGAGGGGGTTGAGCAACTGTTTGCTGAACTCATTTCAGGAGCTTTCCTGGAACAGTTCAATATTCCAAAAATTGGAATGAAGAGTTTTTTTAGTGAAAACCAGAGTGAGGATTCCCCCTCTTTGAGAAAAGGGTTGTCTCCTTTGGATGCATTCAATGAAGAACAGCAGCAGGGCTGAGCTAAGTATTGATTTAACTTCAGAATAACCTTAAAAGACCTAAAAGAGGTTTAATGATCAGCCATATGCTGAAAATGGATCCCAGAGGCCTTATCGCTTAATGTAATGATTTACACAGCGTTATCAGCCACTAGATTAGGAGTTCTACTTGTGATTCTGATTTTGATCATTGTGGCACAAGACTCATATTCAGGTTTTGAGGTTTTGACTATATGGTTCTATTGGCTAGCTAATGCTAAGTGTGTTAAAAGCATGATTGACTATTTCACTTGGAAAATAAAATGGAAAATAAAACTTCTCTTACAATCTCAAACAATGAAGTTTGCAGCAAAATGTATTTTAGCAAACATCACTGCTTTTTTCTTTGTTTTTTTTTTTTTTTTTTTTCCCTCCAAGTATTATGACCGGGGTTAGCCTGTGACTTGGGAGATCTGGATTTACATCCTACTCTCTTATAGTCTCCCTCATGACTTAGAACAAGTTCCTCCATTGCAAGAGCACAGAGAAATGAAGGTGTGCTCTCCACAGCCTGGCAGTATCTACCCCAAGGGTTTTCTGTATGTTGTGAAATGCTTAGCCAGAAACTGGGTACCTGGGAGCCAGATCTGCTCTGAAACCCAGTTCAGATGCATGGAAAATACCTTAAATCCAGGAATGAGATTCATCACCTCAAACTTTAGACCTGAAGGGATCAGAGATGGATAATGTGATTTTATTAGCTTCTTGCTTGAACCATTGCTCTTAGATGCTCACTCAGGCAGGTTAGAAGAGGGCAGCATATGAAAGCCTGGGAGGTAGCTGCAGTGCTCTGGTAGGTGTATCTTCCTAGTTGGATATTGATTTCCTGAATGTTATTACTTGACTGTGTTTTTCAGACAACTGGGCACTCATTTTGGAGAACTTTTGTTTAAAGCTTATGTCCTTAGCAAGGGAAATGTCTGAAAACACATTATTAAACTCAAAATTGAACCCATGGATCCTTTGCCAGACAGTAAAACATTTTCTCTCTTGCTGGAAGAGGCTGTGGTTTGATATTCTCCACAAATCCAAGTTAACCAGTTCTTTTTATCAGTTATTCCCATTTGCTATGAGGCAGTTGCTTATTACTGTATTCAACTATCTTGCTGAGGTTAAATTTGTTAGTTGTTTCCCAAAATTTCCATTTCTGCATAAGATAGCATGTCAACCATTCTCTAGTGCTCTGGGGCCTTATAAGTTTCTAATAGCTCAGTGGTTGTCCCGATTAAGTTGAAAACTGAATTTCATAGAATCATAGAATCATAGAATGGTTAGAGTTGGAAGGGACCTTGAAGATCATCGAGTTCCAACCCCCCTGCCAATTTCCTCATTCCTTCCTTGTGTTGGTCTTATGCAGAGAAGTTTGAGGATTTAAAACTGCTGAATGGAAAAACAGAGGTAGGGGAGAAGTGCTGGAAATCAAGCAAAGTCAATGGCAAACCCTTCAGATTTTATAGGGAGGGAGACCTGGATCCGTAGGCATAAAGCTAAAGAGGGACAAATTCTGGGTTATGTAAAACTATAGTAGTAAACACAAGAAAACATCCATCTCTGATATGATCCCTTTAAATTGCCTCTTTGTAGCAGCATACTGCAGAAATATGAACAGAAAGAAGGGAAACTGCAAAAGTTTGGACTCATAATGTTAATGTCAGAACTATCTGTACAAATGTAGATTGGTAGGTTCTGTGTGGGCACGCTCATCTCTGCAGAGTTGCCACAGGATCTTGCTTCACACACATATACACGAACTTCAGCTGCCCTTGTGGCTCTCATTACCCTGGGAGAAGTGACCTGAACGTTTGTTTTCTTTTGTTCAGGTGCCTTTGGATCTCAACAAATTTCTCTCTGAGGTAGTGGCTCAGTATGTGAAAGTCTGGTTCACTTTGCTGGGATGCCTCAAAGCTGCCTTTTCTGCTTATAGGAATGTTAGCAGTTTCTTGCTAAATATGCTAAAGATGTTCCTTAGATCCTCATTCGCATGTTTTGTATTGTCCATGTTTTTGCTTTCATTAGCTTATGCTTCCCTCCCAAAACTTGCCACTATCCCTTTTATTAACCGGCCTAACTGAAATCTGACATTTCCTGATTTATTATTCCAAACCCTCCTAAAGTCACCAGTCAGAAGAATAGCAGTGCCTCTGTTTGGTTAAAGAAAGACATTTAATACCAAATTTTGTCTTTCCTGTGCTTGAAAATATTTTTTTCCTCTGCCCTAAGTAGAGATTAAAAGATGACCTTGCAGAGCAAAAGTCTCCATTAGATCAGCCATTGGAGGACAAGCAGGCTGGCTTGTTCGTGTGAGTTTATTTTGTTTTATGCTTAAATATATTTTGTTAACCCATGTTGGGAAAAAAAAAGGCAGAGGGGGGGCAGGGTTGCTAAAAGAAGGGCAATTGTGTCCTCCCACTACAGTTCAGCCTACAAGCTACCCTTTCTTGGGAGCTGTTTTGATTTCCCTTGGATTTTGCTTCTGCAGGCAGGGTGTTTTATCTGCCTTTTAGCCTCTGACCCAGAGGTGTGACCTTTTCACTTTTATCTCTTTTGGAGTAAGCCTGGGCCCTGTCAAAGTTCCCTGAGGCACTAATGGCAAGCACAGAGCAAGATGGGCTATTTCTGACAGTAAAGAGGAGAGAGCTCTGCAGTGGGTGACGGTGAGGTGCCTCCAGGCTGCTCTCCAGGACAGGTACCTGGGGTCATGCAGCCCGAGCATCTGCCTCCGCCGGAGTCCCTGACACGGAGCAGCAACAACGGGCTGAGTGCAGGCAACAGAGGGCTAATCCCTGCTAAACCCATCTTTGCCCCCACCCCAGCTATGCAACAATAATAAATAAAGGCACAATCAGTTTCAGGAGAGATACTTGCTTATCTCCTTTTGTTATAAGCAGGCAGATGCAGTCCTGATATAAAATGGCAGATGGAAATAATAATCAGCTGTTGCTGTTAGCCTTTATGGTTTTTAAATTCTTCCTTCTTTCTATAGAGAAGTCTCTTTTGTGTCCTTGAATGCAAGAGGCTTTAAAAATGTATGTTCATTTCTCGTATTTTACAAATCTACAAATCCTGGGTTCTGGGACACCTTACAGCAGCAATGTCAGCAACAGTGTCTCTCAAACTGTCTGAAGAGGACAGTGAAAATCAGCACAAGATAAATATATCTGCGATGCAGAACTGCCTGGGAAGTCTCCTACGAGGTTCCTTACTGATGGTGGAGCAGGAAAAAAAGCTACATAAGTGATCTTTTCCTATTCTAACCATTGTATGATTCTATGATGTGATTATGTCGTCACTCTGTAGTGCGTGTTTCTGTTTCAGAGCCTCAGCAGCAACTGCTGCGATGGGTCCTGCTGGTCCTGCTTGAGGGTCAGTAGGAGCACAACTGTGGAGGAACCGCAGCAGCTCACCTTGCCTCAGGCTATTTCATGATGCATCAACACATGTGGAACAAGCTCTCCTTCAGGCTGCTTTATTTCCTGACCTCAGTGGAGAAGAGGGAAAGGAAAAGGCGAATAACAGCTACATGCTGTGGGATTCCCTCCTTCTGTTTTGGAAAAGAAAGTGCAGAAGGGAGTCAGTGAGCCAGGGAAAATGAGTGAGGTATTCTTGTGCTTTTGATTCAAAGCCTGCAGTCTGCCTGCAGGGTTCCACTTCGTTACGACGGGTGTGAGTTTGGACCAGAGCTTGTTTTGAAAAAAGGGGTGTGAGGGGTGTGCAGAAAGTTCCTTTACAAGACAAGGTCCTGCATCACAGGGAAACCTCTCCACCACACATTGTGAGGAATGAAATCCAGCTGGAGATCGCCATTGCAGGGACACATGGGGAGGTGATGTATACTATTAGGGAAAGTGAGATCTTTCACCTATTTATTTTTTATTAAAAAAAAATCCCACATAAATTTTCTGTGTAAAGGAGGGATTTCTCAGAGAAGTTCCCCATGAAGAATAGAGCTGCTCTTTATAAAAACTTTTTCCAGTTTTAAATAGGAACACTTCCACCCATCTTATTCTAGATGTGAGGGCTCAGACCCCCAGGTAGCCTCAGGAAGGGCTTGTGGATCAGGAGTGCAATCCTTATAGGAATAGCTGGATATAGCTACAAAATGTGTCATAGAATGTAAAAAACTTGCGGTATGTCCAGGCCCAAAGTATGATAGTGAATGGAATTAAATCAGGTTGGCAGCCACTCCCAAGTAGTGTTCTGTAGGGCTCATTACTGGGGCCAGCTCTGTTTAATATCTTTATCAACAATCTGGACAAGGGAATAGAGTGTACCCTCAGTAAATTTGCAGATAACACCAAGTTGTGGGGGGAGTGTTGATCTGCCTGAGGGTGGGAAGGTTCTGACAGAGGGAACTGGACAGGTTGGATTGATGGGCCAAGGCCGATAGTATTAGGTTCAAGAAGGCCAAGTGCTGCATCCTGCACTTGAGTCCCAACTCCATGCAACTCTACAGGCTTGGGGAAGAATGTCTGGAAAAGTGCCTGGTAGAAAAAGACCTGGGGGTGTTCATCAGCAGTCAGCTGAATATGAGGCAGTGTGTGCCCAGGTGGCCAAGAAGGCCAACGGCATCCTGGCCTGTATCGCAAACAGTGTGGCCAGCAGGACTAGGGAAGTGATGGTTCCCCTGTACTCAGTCCTGATGAGGCCCCACCTTGAAAACTGTGTTCAGTTTTGGGCCCCTCACTACAAGAAAGACATTGAGATGCTGGAGTGTGTCCAGAGAAGGGCAATGAAGCTGGCGAAGGGTCTGGAGAATAAGTCTTATGAGGAGCAACTGAGGGAGCTGGAGTTGTTTAGCCTGGAGAAAAGGAAGCTGAGTGGAAGAGTCATTGCTCTTTACAACTATCTGAAAGGAGGTTGTAGCAAGGTGGGGGTTGGTCTCTTCTCCCAATTAACAAGTGATGGGATAAGAGGAAATGGCCTCAAGTTGCACCAGCGGAGGTTTAGATTGGATATTAGGAAACATTTCTTCACAGCAAGAGTTGTCAGGCGTTGGAATAGGCTGCTGAGGGAAGTGGTTAAGTCATCATCCCTGGAGGTGTTCAAAAGATGTGTAGACATGACACTTAGGGACATGGTTTAATGGTGGACTTGTTGCTAGGTGCTAGATTAACGGTTGGGCCTAATGATCTTAAGGGTCTTTCCAACTTAAATGATTCTATGATTTTATGAGTTCAATGTCCTGTAAGAAATGCAGGATAATGAAGATTAGGGAGTCGTTCCCTCTCCAGCTTTCTTGTGCCCAAAAGTCCCTTTGTGCATGTGCAGTAGCTCTAATGGATCAGAGCCCACCAGAGTAAAACCAGTCACCTTTTAATAACACCACCCAACAAAACCGAGATGCTTTGCTATAAACAATGCTTTTACTTTTTTCTACAATATGCATGCTCCTAAGCATGAAGGTAGCTTGTACACTCTAATGCCCATAGCTCATTGTTTTAATTGTATTTCCAGTGTATGTGCTTTAGTGGAGTCTACTCATCTGCAACATTTCTGCTCTCCCCGCAGCCGGCCTGCTGCGTGCCAGAGGCTGGTGCTCATCCCAGCTTCCAGAGCGTGCCACATCAGTGGAACATGAATCATGGCTGATGTTTGGGCTTTGCAGAAGAAATTTTAGATTTCCATCTCTGTTCTTTGACTGTGGCGGTGCTCTTATTTACCTTTCTGTTTTTTACTAAAGAAATAGATAAATGTTAAGGTAGGAAGAAAAAAAGCTCAGCTAGAATTGAACCATGAATGTTCACCTCTCAGTTGTACAGAAAACCCATTCTGCATTTGTTTCCAAAAATGACTTTTTTTCAAAAACTTTTATCCCCTGGGAGATTAAAAAAAAAAAAAAAAAGGCTTATTGAAACTCATGGGCAGAGAATTCATTTGGTTCACATTGATGGTCTCCTTCAGGCTAATGTCTGAACTTGGCTTTAAAAGAACCTGCATTATTGTAGGGAGTTTGTCTTGCATGAAAAGTAAATAGCCTTTCAATGGTCAGAATCCATTGTGGTAACTCATCATAAATCAGTGTAAAGAACAATATCAAGAAAAAAAAATATATTTTGCCACTGTGGCAGATCCTAGAGTTCTGACATGTCTGATGTTGATTTTATCAGTTCCTCCCTGGAAGTAAAACCTTCTTAACCTCCCATGCAAGCTGTTCTCCAGGACTGGAGTCAGCTATACTGTACAGTCACTCCTTCTGGTTCTTGTAATTTCCTACCTTGAAACTTTCAGCTGCAACCAGATCACAGTAACTTCTAACAAAGTCTCTAGTGCCACTTCCTCAGGGTAGGATTTGAAGCTGGGTATCCATTGCTGTTCTCTAGCTATACAAATGTATCTTTATGTTAGGGGGACCCCCAAGCCCCCAAACCCACAATCTTCCCTTCTTCCCCACTAAGTAATTTATTTAAAGTAATCCACTCCTGAAAACAAGTGTCTCCCATGAATCAGAAAAAAAAAGTGGAGAAGGGTCTGCTTTGGGTCTGGAAAAGCCTGGGTATAACTCTCAGCATTGCCACATAACTCCTCTGCAAGTAATTATACTTCTTTGCACCCGACAAATAAAATGGTCAGTCAAAAAGGGGTCTCAAGTCTTGCCTCAAAACTTGCTATGTCACTAAACTGTCATGATTTGTTTACCCTCTGAATTTAAGCCTGTGGGATATGAGAATCTGAGCCATTTTCAGTCTTTCTTTTCTGAAACCACTTAGTTATAAAGATATTGGGCAACAGGCTACTGCCAAAACAGGATCACACAATGAAATTTTCTGCCCATCTTCACATTTTAAGCTTGACACATTGTACCTGACACAGGTGTTATCTGGGGTTTTGATTTTGGAGGCATTTCATATGAAGCAAGCCACAAAACAGGCTCTATTATGCATTCATGAAAGTGCTTTTCTGGTTTGTTATACTTGATTTTGGCATATCCATGTTACCTGTTGGCAAAATGGCTTTAGTAGAGGTCTACTGCCTCTTTACCAGTAGACTTTATTTATAGCAGTGCACCAGTGAATGGTGAATTTCTTAAAGAGCAGAGAGGCTCTTTAAATCTGTACTCTTTCCAGCTTTGTCCGAGGCAAGTATTCCAAAATCACACACATTTTTGCTATCTCCATTGCAGACATTTAATTGCAGGATGATTCATTAAGCAGCCAAATATCCCTATGCAGTCAAAGAAGAGCGGTCTCTCCAAGGGTGTTTCAAAGCATGGCTATTGGCTGCCCAGTGTTAGACAGTATGACTGTCTCCTTCCCAAATAATTTAGCTTCTCACAAGAAAACTATGAATCATGCTTAAAAAAAATTGCAGGACTTCTTAAAAACAGAAAGGGTAATTTTGTTTGCTTTTCTAAGTGCACTCCTGTTGGATTTTCAGGCTTCTCCTCTCCAGTCACAATGGCAACAAATCTACTACATAATCAAGCTCTTGGTTCCTGACTCTAGGCTTATCTCAGTAAAAAAAAATTAACATATAAAGGTAGAAAGACTCAGAAAACAGCTGATGGAGTCAACTGCTTTCTTCCCTGTGTGGTGTTCACTTGGTAGCTTGGCAGCCTGTCAGCAGAGCTGGCAGGAAAGCCTTGGGGCCACAGCAGCAATGGATGAGAACCTCTGATTTGGAGACCCTCAGGTTGCAAGGAGCAGAGACCATGGGACTGGGTCTACCTGGAACCATGTCTCAAAGTTGATATGAAACAGGATTGCTTCTTTCATGGAATGGAGGAGAATCTTATTCCTTTCCAGCTTGGGAGGGTTCCCACAGGGCCATATTCTGCAGGACATTGTGCACAGATGAGGTGAGATCCAAGTACCAATGCACACAGAGAACAGTGTTGAACCTGGTCTGAAGTTCATTAAAGTTACAAATTTTTGGATGTAGTGAGTTTGCCACTGCCATGTGCTTTCTCAGGGTAGGTTTCTGTTCAGTTATGCCAACCATTGCTTGAGGATTGCAGATTGATTTTCCTGTCCTGTCCTTGGGAATTTGGTGTCACAGCTTTGGCAGTGCTATTTTGCAATGCTGCCTATTTTATGCCATATACTGTCTTCCCTTGATGATATTCAGTGTGGCGATGTGGATAGTATTTTCTGGAATATACAGTGATTTCAGGCAAACAAAGGAAAAATAAAGAGGTTCTGGAAGTATTAATTCTGTTGCTTAAATGTAAAAGGTGGCAAGAGGCACATGAAAATTTTCCTTAGCCTGTGGGAGGGACACAAAGGTTTGGGTTATAAGGACCTATTATTATTTTAGATTACATAAGGCTAAAGACAAATCCTTTATTAGACTTTCAGGATGCAGTCATCTATTCCCTTCCCACATTACAAGCTCTCAGTCTCTTACTTTGATGTGAGTAGATCTGTAACCCAGCTTCTGTAATTCCCATCAAACATGCATATAATATTGTTCATTCTAATAATGCCACTGATAACACTAAAACCAGACAGTTCCCTAGGATACAGTACAATAAATATTTTATATAGCATCCTTCCTATAAAATATCCTGAGGAAAACTTGACAATGAGAAGTGGAATAGACAGGAAAAATGTGGGGTAACATAACTTTCATATGGGTAGTGGGAGAAAGGTTTGTACATTATACAAAGGTTAAATATAGGCTGAGACAGGACAAAAAGAGTGAACTGTTGTAGGAGTGGGAAACATGCAATGAGAAATGGTTTGTTTTCTGGTAAGGGGCGAAATACACAGTCTATTTCGACATTCAGGTCCAGAAAGGTGGTATATGAAGAAGCAAAAGAAACAATCAAAGAGCAGATCAGGGAACAGACATGGGCCAGAAGGACTGGAAAAAACAAGTACACTGTCAGTGTTTGGGGGGCTCAGAGGATGAAGTAAACCTAAGATTCTGGAAAATAGGGAGGACTTTGGTATTGCATGGCAAACCACAGAACGGGAGAAAAGTGCTGTTTCCACAATATATACCAATCAGGCAGTGCATTGACCACTCTTCTCTTTGACACGGAGGATGATAAGTGTTTGTGTCTGGGTTTGGGCTGAACTGGCCACTGAGATGGTCTCTGTCACCCATGGTCACCATTTGAGCCCATCTACATCAGCATGGGCAACTCTTTGGGCACACCAAACTGATGAATTTGATACAGTCCGTTTTAGATAGTGGAGGCTCAAGAGACTCAAGATGAGAAAAATCAGCTGGCGTTCACTGGATACATGTGGCTCCATTGTTCTCATCTTAAAATTGGATCTTATCTCTCCACATGAGTTTCTAGCAGTTGTCTTGAAGAGCATTGAACAGTTTTCTTGGAGGAAAACCCGAGGTCTTCTCAAATCAACTTTGTTTTACTGCACTGAACACGCGATTCAGCAGATATGCTTGTTGGAAACATGCTGTAAGACAGAAGAAAAGGTGGCTATGAAAACTTGTGGCCTCTGGGACCCTGCTTCCAAAGCACAGGCAGACTGCGAAGCCTGGCTTTATGGAGAAAAAGGCAATCTGAACATTTTATACCCTGGCAGACTCTGCAGCAAACAGGCATGAGCCCATGAGAATTTAAATACAAATGTTTCTGATTTTGACCTGCCCCTAATTCCTTTTGATCCTTAAGACTAAACCTTTGTTCTGCTCACGTGTGTGGTGCTGTTACTGCAGAGCTGCTATGTTTTGAGGACTAAGTGCAGCAGCACTCACAATGTGTCCTGGGCCTGTCCTCTATTTGATAAGGTACACAAACATCCTGCTGCCTACTCTGTCAACGGCTTGTTTCTCTGTGAAAATCTTCTCTTAATCCTTGGCTTATGATTGTCTGAAAAAATACTCTAATGAGCACTAAAATGCTGAACGAGACCTTCCCTCAGGAGGGATGCTGCTGCCTTGGTGCTGCAGCCCCTGTGCCGTGCCCTTCTCACACTCTGACTGCTCATTGTCAGGAAATCCTGGCTCAAAGGGGGAGTCTAGTCCTCAGGAGAAGAACAAAACCTGAATCATGAAGTGCTTTTAATCTCGTAGTAAAGTTAATTTATATTTTCCTTCTGTCTCATTTAGTTCCTGAGAGGATTCAGGCGACCTCTGCCTCTAAACATTGGATATTTCCATTTTCATTCAAGAATCCTCATGTCAAAGACACAATTGAGCTTTCAAGGGAAATATGAGAAACAGAAGCAAAAGAGATAACGGAGGTTTCTGAAGCGGTGGTGGTGACAGCCCAACTGGCTTCAGTGCATTTGAGTCCTCCCTATTGAGAATTTTTCTCACCTTCACATAAAAGGCCAGTATCTGTTACAGCCACATGTGTCGGCTCTACAGATGGACCCTGTTGATTAGGTGAACTTTGTGTACCTGATCTTAGTGGTGTTCGGAAGCCCAGACACAGACAAGATGTTTGTATTATTCATGCCTCTCCTACTCAGGTTCTGTGCATCGCTGCTGTAACTCAACCCCTAAAGATTTAGCGCTGAAGACCCCATCCTGTGTGTGTCTACCACCAGCTATAATGCTGGTTATTGTACGCTTCTCTGGGATTGCAATGGGGCTGCCTACAGAGGTATGCTCTGTGTGCTGCTTGAGGCCACTTTGAAACAAAAATGCAGTCACTAGGGATGGAGAATACGACAAGTGCTTTGAAAGACACTGAGGCTTTTGAAAGGCTGAGGCTAATCATGCTTTCTAGCTGAAGTTATGGCAGCTTCTGCTGCAAAATGCTGAAATAGGATAAATTCAGTTATCAGCCTGACACTGTACTTGAAGCATAATGCATTGCTATATTTGGAAACAACCTGGGGAAATGGGCCGAGACTGAGATGACAATGTTCACTGATGGGATCAGGTTAGAGAATGCAGACTTTGCTGGCAAGGTGCAGAGGAATCTCGGTGCTGAGTGACTGGGTGACAAAGTGACAGTTGAACTCTGTAATCCTGACAAGTGAGAAGACATGCACAGGAGGCTGGGTTGTATAAATAACTGTATGAATAGCTAGTACGGCATGGCCGGCAGATTGAAGAAAGTCAGGCTTCCATTGTACTTATTAGATCACATCTTGAACACTGTGTACAGTTTTGGGCCCTCCGTATGAGAAGTAACTGTGAAGTTGGTAACTGAATCCAGTGGATGTCCACCAGGATGGTGGCAGCTGGATCACTTGCCCTGCAAGGACAGGCTGGAGGTTGGGGCCTATCTAGACAGGAGAAGAGATGGCTTTAGGAGTCTTCCAATACCCCATGGCTTTGAGCAGTCCATTGGGTTCAATGACCTCCCAAAGTCTAACCTGAGATCTTCTATTATTCTGTAATCCTTAGGAAAGTTAGTTCCAGTAAGAACATTTGTCTAAACTTAAACTTCATGGATAGGAGCAATCACAAGAATAAAACAGAACATTAGGAATTATTAGGAAGAGAGCAGAGAAAAAACAGGAATTATCAACATCAAGTAGAATAAATATAAGGTGTGCCTGGATCATGAACATCATGTGCAAACCTGCTTTTCTACTGATCAAAAAGGATAGAACTAGAAAACGTAGGTGGAAGCAAAAGAAGGATAATTAAAAGCTTGAAAAAGAGACTGTAATTCATCTGGGACTATTCTTTTTTAAAAGAAGGTAAAAGGTGAGGTATAATGAAGTAAATAAAACCATGATTATCATGAGAACGTGGAGGGAGAACCAGGTGGCAGTTTCAAAAAGTCAAAGTGAACCATACCTGTATTACAAATAGGATGTCTCAAGAAAGCAGTTGGCTTGTGACTGGGTAGGAAAAAAGGGCAGGAAAAAAGGGCTGGATTTTATACATGACACATTGCCAAGATTTCCATGTACGTTTTTCAGAAAAATTAAGAAAATCTAAATAAGGATATATTACAGCAATACTGTTATTCAAATGGATAATTCTAATATATTTCAATGTGCGTTCACTGGTGATTTTGCCACCCTATTTCAGTGTAAACAGATCAGACCCAGCATTGAAATTAAACTGATCTTTTTTTCCCCCTGAAATCCAGCTCCATCTTCAATTTTTCATGTACTTACCTAATAGAGAGTTCACACAGTGATCGTGTTTTGTTGAAAGTCTTACTCAAAAGAAATAAAATTGACCTAGAATAATTTAATGAAAACTTTTGAATTCTGATGTATTTGGTTGGTCTTGTATGAAGAATATTCCCAGTTTCACCCAAGACCAAGTTTGGATGGATTTATGAAAAGAGAATATTTTACTACTCACACATTCCCATTTCTAGAGACTGGATTGAATTCAGACCCCTTGGTGCTATGCCCAAGGTTAAAAAAAACCACCTCAATTTGAAGGTAGATTCTGCTTCTTAACTCACTGCTGGAAAACTTACATTAAAGAAAAAAAAATCACCATTATAGCTAGACCTTTTAATTTTATTCCACATCTCAAAATTCCTCTTCCAGCTTTGAATAGGTTTACTCTCAGATAAAGCTGATCTTCTCATTATTACTGGAAACTTTGAAGCTGTTTATCCCCAGACAGAGAGCTGAAGGTAGAGAGCTTGTAAAATTTTCCACATAGTGCAGGAATATGGGGAGAAAAGAATTCGGAAAGGAGACGCAGGGCCTTTCTCACGAACTTGAAATCCTGGCAAGCAGCTCCTTGAGGTTGTAATTGAAAATCAATCTGATATATAATTAAATTCTAGTCATCACGTATGCACCAACTAGTCTCTCCAGCTCTTAGCCGAGGCAGCGGAGGAGTAGGGCTATCGATCAGGGAGGGCTCCCGCGCCATCAGCAGCACTAAGTGGCTCCGCGTGGGACTGCCCTGATGCAGGACTGGCAGGCAGCGCCGTGCGGCTCCCAGACGGGAGGACAAACAGCCGACTCCAGTGAAGGTGTCCAATATTCCCTAATCATTTAAGTGCATTGCACAGCGAGCCCGGACTAGTCCCACAGTCTCCTTGCTGCCATCAGTCTTTCCAATAAATGAGCTCTGAGCAGGCTCCAGAGAGAAAAGAGAAGAAGGCTGATCAATTTTTTCCAATATTAGGTTTTCATTTTAACTTCTCCCCCTCAACTGCTGCTCGGGTTAGGTGCGTTGTAATTATATTCATCAAGGTCTGTCAACATAAATTGACAGCCCTGGTTTAAGACCATAACTCTAGTTTCTTTACTAAGTCAGAGAGAAAGAACCAGCATTGATTATTTCTTTAAAGAGGAGGAACTAGAGTGGCTGTTTTCAAATTATTTAGTGTTTTTAAAGCCAGGCTCTGCAATCCATACATGGCCCTTGCTGAGCTTCCTTTACTCCTGACCAAAAAAAAAATCTTGTCTGCAGCTCTTCTGATATATCTTCTGATATTAGCATCAACATTAACTGACTTGTGTTTGTCTTCAGTGCTACATTATTAATTTGTCTAGGTATTTACAATGCCCTTATCGCTGTACACATTGAGCCCTGCCAAAGTGTGCACACACACACTGCCAACACAGAAAACCTCGCTAACTCAAAAGTAAAATAGCATCAGTAAGTATCAGTCTTATACAGAACAGGAACATTATATCTAAGTGGAAAAGTAATCATGTCTCAGCCACGGAATTCTTCAAAAATATCACTAATAGCTGGGCAGGGGACTGATTGACATAATTTATTTGACTTTCCAAAAAAGCCACTGATAAAGTCGCTTAAAAAGCCCCTGAGAGGGTAGACATGAGACACAGGGAGAAATATCCGAAGTCAAACAGCAGTAAGAGCAGTGCTGATAGCAAACCCTGTGAGGCTGGGCTGGTGGGTGGGGGCTGCAGGCAATTGCCTGTTTAGACGCCTCTTAGTCTTAATTATAGGGCTGGTTTTCATGCTTATAACTTTAACTGTTCATGCAGAAATTTTCCCTGCTGTTGACTGCCTCAAGCTGGCTTGTTGTCTCTAAAAGAATTGTCTCTACAAAACCAATCTAGCTCCTGTATCAAGAGAGTCATGGAAAATATGTTTTGCTTTGCTACTTGAAAGAACAAGCAAGCAAACTCCAAACCAGTAACTTTTTGTCTGGGACTCCGGTGCCCCTGTGCTGTGCGTCCAGTGTGTGCGAGCTGGCTGGCCGTGCTGCAATTGTCCCCAGCCCTCTTGAACCTTTAAATTCTCCTTCATACCTGCATCAGCCTGCCCTGCTCACAGCATCCCACCCCTGAATGGTGCTGCCTGGTGCAGGGAAGTCTCCAAAAGCAGGAATGAAATCCAATGTGATGTGGTTGCTACTAAAGCAGCTGTGGGTCGGCAGAGGGACAAACTCATCATCCTGTTGAGCATGACTCTGAAAGCAGGACAGGCCATGTGATCCAGCCAGGCAGCTGAGTGCGGACAGAAGAAAAGACCTTGTATGCATCCCTGGGACAATGAAAGGATTCAATAAAGGACAGCAATGACACACAGCGATTATTTTATTTGGGTGTTCTTCTGCCGTGGGTATAGCTGCTACACTGTGTCCTTGGACAACAGCCAAACCTGGACTTTTTCAGGACATTGGTCTCATGTGGGTTGTTGTGCTAATCCTCTTTTAGGAAGGAGAGACGTGGGCTGCCCCTTCCTCCTGTGTTTTTGTTGTTGTCCCTATAACCATTTCCCTTCCCCTGCTTTCTTTTCCTGAGTTGCACCACTCTGCACCTCAGGGACAGCTCTGTGGGATTTTAGGGGTGGGCTAAACCCTGCCTTTAAAGGGATTGTTAGAAACAAGTAAAGATGGCTAGATAAGAGCAGAAACAGCAGAAAAACAGAGATGGGGACAGGAGGCCTGGATTGGAGATGCTGGGACTGCAAATTGGGCAGACTGGGTCCTGGGAAAGAGGGCTGTGGTCAGCCGACACTTGAGGAGACAGCTGGGGAGAAGGCAGCCTGAAGCAGAAGAGGTCAAGCCCCAGCTCAAGTGTGCTATAGCACATTTCCCTCGAGAAACAAAACAAAGATTGCTCAGTCTCATCATTTGTCTGACGTCCTCACGCAAAACACTGGACGCCCTGCCACTGAGGTCAGAGACTGCCTGCTGAATTTGGAGCACCTACCTGAGACGCCAGGACCTTGATTTTCTGGCATTTGGCATCAGACTATATCAGGCACATGCAAAGCACAGGTTGCATTAACTTAATTCATGACTGACAGCTTGGGAACTTCAAGAAATCAGATCCTGAATCACACTGGGCAGCCAGGAAAAAGGACAATCCATTGTTTCCCTTCAAGATGCAGGATTGCTCTGAGAGCCTTGGGCTTCCTCTGATCACTGTCTCTGCAGTAGGGTGCTAGTTCTTTATAAAAAAAAAAGTAATTATATTCATATTTCTAAATAAAAAATAAGGAACCTGAGGGCCTGATGCCATGTAGTGCATTTCACTACACAGTGAGGATCCCCCATGGGCAGCTTAAATGCTCTTTCTTTTTCTTCCCATTAAAACAATGAATTCCACTTGGGTTTGTGTAGGCTGCCTGGAAGGAAAAGCACAGAGAAATAAGAATTTCTATTTTGACCCTTCCCAGCAAATTCAAGTCCTTGGTTACAAATTAAAAAAGAGCCCAGGGGCTATGGAAATACCAAAGAAAAAGGGCTGTAAATTTGTTTTCCTTTAGAAGGAATAGAAGAACACATGCAAATCCTCTTGAGCATCCTGTAAGGCTCTCTTACATGCTCACTAGAAAGAGGTCTTTCCCTTATATTCAGAAAAAAGAATTTGTGTAGCTACTTTGAGTGGGTTGAAACTGCTGTTTGACATGCTTGGACAGGACTCAGGTAGGGATAGTGCAATTGCTTGGGCTCTGGTATGATCATAGAATCATAGGATGGTTTGGTTTGGAACGGACCTTTAAAGATCATCCAGTCCAACCCCAGAGCATTCTGAGTAGAGTCTTGTGGATTAAGTGTGACCCACAGGTATGATTAGATCAGCAGCTCTCCGATGTAACAAGCCATGGTTTTGTCCTGTGTTTGCTGAGCACCGTTTCAGTATGGTGCCCATTCTTACACGTTGGTAATCAAGTTCATAGCCCTGTGGTTTGCTGTAGTTCTTCCACTCTCCAGCCCAGGAAAACCCTGCACTGGTAGCTCCTTTGCGTGCACTTCACTATCACTAGTTGCTGGCCAGGTATCTTTTCCCCACTCCTGACACGTTTTTTCGTTGCTGGCTATTTTTACAGAATATGATTTCCTTATGGCAGAAACCAGGCCTTTTGGAAATTTGCTATCAACTCTTGGCACTCCTTAAAATGCTTAACTAATACAATCATGAGGCCTGGTGCTTTTCCCTTTCCAGTCTATAGGAATAAAAAATGAATTACTTCTCTCAAACTCCTCCACCTGATTCAGTCAAATTTTGTTCTAAGGAATCTTAAAAACCTGGATTTAAACAGAACAGGGATATGTATGGCAGTTTCTCCATCTTTTCAGTGCAGCATGAATCTAGGTTTAAGTCTACTTTCTTCTGCACGCCTTGAGCCCCATTTCTGTTTGCTTCAACTTCAGTTGAGTCATTTGTTTGTCTGTCACTTTCTCTCTCCATTCCTGGAAAGCCATTCAAATTGATTTCTCTAAGTGTTTTAAATATTTCTGCGGGCCCCTGTATGGCTTTCTCAGAGTTTGCATAGATTGCTGTCAGTAGGGATGGTACTTGAAGATACTGTGTTCACACCAAAGGAGAAATCCTTCTTCCTACATCCTTCTGTTTGATATTTCTTTTCTGAGCTTCTCAGCAGAAAATTTTCCTGATGCTTTGAAATAAATAGGCAGTGGAAATAAGTATGAAATCCTGGCTCCATGGAAATCAATAGCAAAATGCCTGCTTGACTTCAAAGAGCTGACCTACAAGGTTAATGGCACTAATTTAATGCTGCACATAAGATAAAATCCACTGGTGAGCCTTGTACTGTACCTGAGGATCTGAGGGTTAAAAAGTGACATTGTTACTAGCTGGCTTAGTTGAAACAGAACCTCATTTTTCTCATGGCTTGGACAATTGTGGACTTTGTCATCCTGTTCCTATAAGTAAGCTAATCTTTTTATTGATATAGTGCACACCGAGTACTGCAGTGATTTGCGATGTGGGAAAGCCTTTTGTTGCAATTTCGGCATGGTCCTGAAAGCAGCTTTAACGACAGAAATGGAAAAAACAGTTACACACACCAACTCATTATTCCGAGAGTTCCTCCAAATGATATGAAGGAGTACAAGCCCTGCAATACAAAGAGATTGCGGAAAATCTGTAAGCAGCATGTGAATTATATTGTCGTGCTTCTTTATGGCACACATGGCATCACACACCTTATTTAATTCAGTGCCCAGCAGACCAGATCCATTTGGAAGAAAGGTTCTATGGAGCTGCTGGGCATGAAGCAAATAGGTGTGGGAGACATGCCTGCAGTCATCCGTGAAAATGTCAGGGCAGAACAGGGGCATTAGGAAGACTTCAGAAGCTGGATGTGAGGTTTTAATTTTTGTCCTATATGGACTTGGAGTGGTATTTCTGTATATTCAAGTTAACTAGTTCAGAGCCTCATTGCTTTGGGTCACATTGGCACAATAGAATTATAAACACATATTTGTGGAAACCTGAAATTAAGTAGTTAATCACTAAGTTTCAGGATACTTTTTTTCTTTTTCAAAAGAGGGCCTAGAAAGAAGATCTGAGTGGTGAAACGATTCATTGAAGCATTTTTGACATTCAGTCAAACATCTTAAGTAATCTCACAAACTGGTGGGATTTGAAATTGGTTTTGTTCTTGTCAAGGCATTGTTCATCTGTGCCTGCATAGTCCTGCCTGCCCTGCTTCCCTATCCTTAACAGCGCTGGTTTGTGCACGGCAAAGGAGTGCGGGAGAAAGCCATGATAGGGCCCAAATGGTTCTCCTGCTGAAACATGCCTGCACCCCACCCAGACACAGGGATGCCTCAGCCAACTTACTAGTCAGATTAGAACAAGCAGGTGGTAGCGTCCATCTTTCGGTGCATTTCAGTGGTTTTGCAGACTGAAAAGTGAAAAGAATGGATGTAGTGCTATTTACTGTCTTACATGAGCAGCCCAAAGGAACCTAAGACCGGCATCTCGATTTGGTCATGCTGGGAACCCTGTCTCAGAGCTGCCTTGCGTTTATTGTCGTTTTGTTATTTGCACAGACTGTACCAGGGTATCAGGCTGGGCTTTGTAATAACTCCGTCTCTGGGCAGAGGTCATGGGATTTGCCAGCAATTATGTTCTGTCCTTGGTGAACAGTCACACTGTGTGCAGGGAGGTTTCAACATAATCCCCTCTGCAGTGGGAATTTCTTCAAAGGCAGCTTCCTAGCACAACTCCTGCTTCACCAGACTGGGGATGGCCAGAATGCCTGGCCCACCAGCTAGAGAGGCATCTCCCTCACCACTGCCTTTCCTGCCACTCGTGAAGCTCTCCAGAAGCAGTGGGCTGCATGAAACTCAGAAAATTGCAGTTTTTTCAAGCTAGAGTTTTGAACTTGTCTTTTTCTGCCGCTTTAGCACCTAAAAGTCTGTTCTCAGAATATTCAAAAGTCATATTGGCAGTTCTCTGTACTATATAATTCAGCTATGTGTACTTTACTTTTTAAAATCACCCTATTTTTAAAAACTTTCTACAGGAAAGGCAACATCAGAATAAAATATTAAAAAGTATGTATGCCATGGTAATGAATACTGTTTAACCAACTATTGTCTAACACAATTCAAATAATTTTTACAATTTTCATACAGTGCTGTGGGTGCTACGTGTACTACCTGGGAAGGGGTTGTCAGAACTCATATTACATAGTGTGAAGTAGTTGTGCAAGTCACACTGCAAAATGAAAAAATCCCAAAGATTAAATTCACGTTGTTTAAATATTTGCTAAACTTTATGCTTACAAATCTTTCCTTTGCACTCAGAAATCATTATGTGGTTTTGATAGATTCACAGCATCATAGACACTTGTTGAAAAACATCTTGAATTGGATCTCAGCTGTAATTCTTACAATATGATAGCAGATGATTTGGGTATATCCAAATTATTATTTAACATCCCTTTCCTCTTTGAATACAAAGGAACTGTCTTCTTAAAACAGTGTTCTCATAAGCTGGACACAGGGAGTAAAGTCACACTTTACGTGACTACTTTATTTCCATATACATATTTTTACCTAGTTTTTATGAAGGAGAGAATGAGATGCTCTCTGCTGTTCTGCTCCCCAAATTACTCACAAAATGGCAGTTTCTCCAGTTCTCAGCAAGGAGAGATACCTTCTCCAGCCAGCTTTGGACTCTGACAGCAAAAATGAGTTCATGCTAACAGTTTTATGTGGACAAGCAATGTACCTTTGTTGTTTTAACCTAGCAAAGAGTGTAATAATATGTATTACCTGGAATCTCATTAAAAGTCTCATTTTCTAATGAACTGTGTAGGAGAAAAGAAGTGATTCTGCTTTCCATGTGTGACCCATTGACCTGTCCAGGCTGCAGCACTTGCACTGTGTGTATGTCCCAGTGGGCAAGTCTGTAAAGGTAGTAGTTGCATGACCCCATTTTCCCTGGTCACGTTGCTTTCCTGTCCATACTCCTGTGAGAAGTTCATTAACATCATTATGCTATGGGTTCAGTGGAAAAAAAGCCATGTAATTCAGCCACACATATACGCAAGTACCTCCACTTTCATTTTCTGATCGAGCCCTGCTGTCTGGTTTTCCACTTAAAACTGACCAGAACATTCAATCTGTGATGGCAGAACATACCTGAGGTAACCACAGCAATGGTAAAGTGATGTGTGGAAACTATTTAAAGTGTTTAAGCTTATTTTCATGACATTTAGCAACTGGAAACAACAAAAATCTCATGTGAGCAGTGTGTACTTTGCAGACCATCAGTTACCATGTCCCCAGCTGGCAAAATGCCACTGCCGCGCTTGCCTTGCCCCACTCCCCACCTCTCATCCCTTCCCCTGTGCAGGGTGCCAACAGAAAAAGATGTGCAGCTGTCAGTGTTTCTGCCTCTACTGAGGATCTCTTTAAGACCAGACAGCTTACAAAATGAAGACATAGACATTAATACTGTTTTCTTTACCTTTCTGAAGGTAATCCTAGTTCTTTGGGGTCTCTTCAAATCACAAAGTTTCATCAACAGCAAATAATAAGGGATGTTTTGTTTCCATTAGGGTTAATATCACAATTTTGCTTGATTATTCTTAGTACATAACTCAGTGGAAACAATACATCTTTTGTAATAAAACTTCTAGCAGAAACATTGGATATTTTACAAGAAGGAAACATTGGCTAAGACTGCAACATAAAAATGTGGTATATGATTCCCATATAGATGTGTAGTATTAATATATGCTTCTATGCCAAAAATTTGCTGGTATGCCACACTCAGAATGGGAGAGATGAGGGAAATGTATTTTACTGCTGCTTTTCCATGCCTTTTTTTTTCAAGTGAGGGATGTAGTACAATATATTCATGCAATAGTATGCTTAAAATCACTGGTGTTCAAATGAAGCAAAGAGCTCCAGAGTGTTCACTGCATCCAAAACTATGCTCTTATGGTTTCAATTAAAAGGAAATTATTGGCTTTGTGAAACTTTGCCTGGATCTTTAATTCTTCCTCATTGTTTGAATAAAGCTCTAAAAAGCTACTGTACTTGAAGTTGCTAATCAGATTTAGTTGGTAACAGTCATATGTCATGTCATATCATGTCACATGAATAATGGTGATTCATTCCAGTCTGCAATAATGAAGGTTTCATATCATTTTCCTTCTGGCCTTTGTAGTACATAGCTTATGCCCTCCACTGCCCAAGAGTATTTTCAGGTTTTCAGATGGCTTCTTTTTCCTGATATTTCCCAACAAAGTGGCAGCTTAATCTTTCAAAACATAGTGTTGATTCCATTCGTTTTCTCCCAAGCATGTGCTATTGATCTTTCTTTGACAAAAGAGAAATTAATATAAAAGTAAGCAGCAATGGCCAGCTAGTCATTAACTGTGGACTTTCCCATACTCCTTAACTCTCCACTACGGTCAATTCGTTCAAAAGAGAATGTGAAAGAAAAATACATCCAACCCATAGTGCATAATGTGCATAAATCCCTGTGCTCAAATCTCCGGTGTGTAGCAGTGTTTTTTTGTAGCTGCAGCAACACAAAGCAGATTTGGTGTATGTAGCTGGTGGGTCCAGAGGCTCCACCTTCTGTTTGTTCACTCGTTTTCTTCTCAAAAGCTCAGTCCACCGTATCTTCATCTTATATTATTTCTCCTTGCGTCATCATCAGCTGTGAAGACCTAGAGTACTGCATCTCAAGGGAATTGGGTATTTACTGTATTATGCCCCAAACCTGCAAGATATTGACATCCTTGAACCACAGCTTGATGCTGAAGTAAGCACCTGTCCCCTTCCATGGTGCACTGTGAGTCGCTGCTGCTGCTTTCAGAAAAGGTCCACTCACCACAGCATACAGCAGTCTTCTCCTGCTTTACACCATGCTCCTGCCTGCTGAAGGTGGGAATGGTCTTGCTGACTTTCTCACATAGTGGTATTTTTTGTGATTCCACATAAAGAAATGAATTGTTGCTCATTTAGATATGGTGAGATGCAGTTGTGAGTATCAGCTAAGAAACTGAGTAAAAGGAGAGTTTTATTTGAAGTGCCGAGCCAGAACAGATGCATATCTTGTCATTTTCTCACTTTACCTTATGATATTTTGTTAACTAATTGATACTGCAACAGTGAGGGAACTGCTTCCAAAAGAGTCAATTACTTAGTCCAAAATGGCTAATAAAAATGTCCTATGAATTGAAATGTAGTTCAGTTTGAAAGGAAATTATATCTCCCTGGAGACTAGTAAATGGTTTGGGAAAAATGTGTTCCACTGTTCTCTTCTTTGTTGCAACAATATATGCTGGAAAATATCCTTTTATTACATTTGTTTGACTTTAAAGACATACTGGTACAAATAAATTGATGGGAGAATAAACCAAGAATGACTACTTGTGAATGCTGCTAAATTAAAATTGATGAACTGTAGGGAACTCAAGGCAAATGAGTGTTCATCTATCTGACATTTCCCTGGGCATTTTGCTAGTCAATTTTGTAGCCATCGGCCACCGGCGGCTTTCTTTTCCTACAGGCTAGTTGTTGCTGCTTTTTGTTGTTGTCACTCCTAATATTTTACTAGCTTCTGTTTCATTTCTCTTTCATCCACTGTCATATCTGATCACATCACTCTAAGAAATCTTTCCTAGAGCAGTCAGACCATCAATAACATCTGGTTTATCTCTGTATTTTTCCTGGGTTTGGCAACTTCAGCATGATAATTTATGAGTGTTTTTCCACCTTCATCACTCAGACCACGTTATGAAGATGGGTAAACAACATTATCTCCACTTACCAGCTGGAAACAGTGATGCAGGGCGAGAATGAATGGCTTCTCAAGGCCACAATGAGTCATCACTAAGCTACCCAAGGATCCTAGTCTCCTAATGCCCTGCCCATGTCTGTCCTGTTATGGCATGGCCATCTGGCTGTATCAGTGCTTTGCCGAGAAGCAGGGCATTGGACCAGCTCAGCTATTTCTGAGTTACGCTGATGCCATTTTTGAAGATGAGCAAACCTGCCTTCCAAACTCACAGATGTATTGAGGCATTTCTTGCCAAGTAATATGCACGTTGGGCTAGTTGTGGTGTGCTCTCGGAGTTACAGAGTGTGTAGAGACCCCAGTCTTTGTTCATAATTATAGGGGAGTCCTCAAAAAGCTGAGATGTGTGTGGGTTTTATACTTCTCCAAAAGCCAGAGAAATTTACATTTTCCTTCCCCTCAACCTAAACTAATGATTTCATTGCTTGTCAGTAGCCTTTAAATAATGTTAGCCTCTGGACTAAGAAGTTTCTTATGATTCCTATCTAGTGGAAGAACTGGCCTATACTTCCCCTGTTGTAATCTTTTTAGAAGCATCTGCTCCTTGCCGTGGCCAGAGACCTGAGTTTGGAGTAAGATGGACATTTGGTGTGTACTGGTAATAAAGTAAAATTGAACTGTTTAAGAAGCTTCCATGCACATGCACTTAGAAAGGCAGAACCAGAGAATAAACAGAGTCTTGTGGTGCACCTTTGGTAGACTATGTTATGTATTAATGCCCCAAATTTGTTAAAATCAATAAATCCTGTTTGAAATGTAGTGCGGTGAATGGCCTGGATTTATCTCATTTGTTTAGACTACGATGAAGAAATGGAAGCAAAGCATTCTTTGATGTGAATTTCATTTCTAGAATTATAATTTCCTGGTTTTCTCTGTCACTGGTGCTTTTGATCTCTTGAATTGTTAAAAGTCATGTAATTTCAGGGTGATACAGTTTAACTGAAATATTTAACTATTGTTCTTGAAAATATTAATATCAAGAAATACCCAGTCCATTGTTGTTGTCCTGTCAAGACTCCCTCTGAACAGACTGCATCCAGTTAAAAGAAGGTAGGAATTCTTAAAAGGATTTGGACAAGGAAATATCTGTTTTTTTACGAACACGAAAAGCACGTTCGGTATTTGTTGATCAACCACCAGAAAAGCAAGCTTGTTTTTGAAGGGTATCACTGCTGCTTGTGTAGGAAAATGCTGCAGTTCTGTGTTTAGTGAAAATATGTGAGCCTGTTTGGATTGTAAGCCTGGGTGTTCAACATGCTGGCTGCTGTGTTTCTACATGGTAGTCCTGTTTTGTAGTTGCTGTAGCAGCACTACTCTGCAAGTCTGAATAAATAATAAAAGTTATGACTCCAGTATGGAGATTTTATATGACAGTAAGCAACTGGTTTAGAGTTCATTCTGGCTACTGTCACACACAGTAGGCTTTCTGGCTCCCTCTTCTTGGGCTGATGTCTTTGGTTTGCAGTAGGCATCCATTTTATCACCAGCGATTTGTGAGGCTGTGAGCTCCCATGACATATAGCAGAGCCCATCGAGTGAAAAAGCTTTTTGTTTTCTTCTCCTCATCATTGCTGCACATCTGTTTGACTGCTGCTTGATAAGATTAAATTAAATTAATGAACTTTAATGTGTTTGATGCAGGAACAAAATACACAATTGTGAAGTAACTGATAAAAATAAGATAATGTTATATGCAAATCCAGCCTAATAAACGCAATATGGTTTCTGCAAGAGTCAAACTGTGTCTTTCAAGTTAATATTTTAACACAATATGAGGTCTTTGCCCTGAGAGAGTCTAAATGGTAAAATCCCAGATGGGCTCCACTCTGTCTGTTACTTATTCTCACAAGACTATCATGAGGGCCATTCTGAGAGAAGGCTTTCTCTTGCAAATTAACCCATCATGAATTAAGTAGTGGAGTCTTACTATCACATCCTTGCAATTCAGCCAGTATCATCTTTCTGTTTCCTTTTCATCACTAATCCAACTGACAAGACAGTAGTTTTAAAGGAGACCTGTGGAAGAAACAGATACACTGATTTTGCATTCTGTTGCTCCTTTATCCTGAGTGTAAAGAAGGTTTGAAAATGTGTTTTGTTGTTTTTTAATACTTTGTCAAATCTGCCTGCATAGCTTTATTGGGTCATTTGTTGACATGACAGAGAAGCTTTTATCACCCTTCTGACGTTCCTCTTTAGGTCATTAGGTAGATATCATCTACAGCGAGATTAGGCTGTGCTTGAGGGCCTGGTAGAATTAAGGTTCTCTTGGTGGAAATAGAGTTTAAAAAGAAAAATATCACAAAAATAAAGTGTGGATTCCATTTTGCTTTTACATGAACACCTGGAATGGTAAAAATAAAAACATAACACCTCCGTATCGTAAAACCTCTTGAAGAAACTGGGGGAAGACAACTGGTTCAGCATGTGAGCATGCCCTCCTGAACCTACAGTGGACAAAATGGCTGGAAGGGAGGATGGATGAGCAGAAGGGCTATCTCAGGGCAGGCCATAGCCTGCAGTGTTTGGGGATCTCACACTGCAATTACACACACCGTTTCTTTGGGAGCAAAGATGTTTGAAAAAACCCTGCTCCCAGCCACCATTCTGCCTGCCTGCACTACAGCTCACTGTCTCCTTCATCGTGCCATTCTGCTGTTCACACGGCTTTCTCAACTAGACAGAGAAATGATGCATTTAAGACAAAAACAACCCCTATGAGCTCACAACTTTTTCTTGGACAGTTTTTTAATGCAGATCGTTTCCATGATTTGCATTATGGCATGGTTTAAAAAACAGTTGCACTGATGCAAGCAAAAAGATGCTGAAATATAGCACAAGGACTGAAACAACAAGCCAGGGGCAAGAGCTTCTTAAACAAGCTTTACTGTTAGGGAGACTGCTCTCCTAACTGCAGCCTGGGGCAGTGCTGTACCAACCGGGCAGCTGTGGGAAATGCTTTTGCAACCGAAGCCTCCCTTATTCTTCAAAATGTTGTTGTTCCCAGCCCCTTCTGTAATAACAACGCCAGCAAAAGCTGAAGTGTGGACACAGTTAGGAAACCCCATGCAAACAGTGGTTCAAAAAGTTCTGGAAAACAATTATTTTCATCAATCCTATAAGCTTGCTTCCAAGAGGGTTGGTAGGAGAGGTGTGAAATTGAGGACAGGTCTCTGATGGGAGTACAGAGATCCCTACCTTACACTGAAACATTTTTCAGTTTGTATGTTAACTACTTAAAGTGATCTTAGATGCACCAGTTTGCCTTCCTGTTCATCATGACGTAGGCTCATGGTGTAGGACAGAGCTCTTCCCATGCTGTGATCGCATCAGGGTTATGGTTGCTGCTTTCCCAAGTTCTGCAGCAGCCACATGCCAACTCCTCCCAAAGGGGACATGAGCAGCAATAGAGCCACTGCTTTGGTCATCTCCCCTCATATCTGGTGGCACTGGCAGCAGAGGAGGAGGTGCAGGGAAAGGGGTCAGTCTGACAATGTCCCTGCTAGCATCTCTGCTCTTTTGCCTAGGGAGTACTTGGGTAAGAGATTGTTTGCATGTCTTCACTGAAAAGGAACCATTTCAAGTTCCCTATTTTAGCATTGCCTTTTCTGACTCCAGGACATGAAAAAAATATCCCTGTGATACTGGTGATTCCAACATCTGCAAGAGTCTTTGCATTTTAAGATAGTACTTTGGTTTCTAGTTTTAAAAATCTGCTTTTCTATCTAAAATTTCCTCAAGCTGTAAGATTCCTGGGCACATGGACCTTGTCTACTTTTGCATTTGTATATTTCTTAATATACAGGGAGCTGATGTTATTCAGCAACTCTGCCAGTGTAACAGATGCCATAGTGAAGAAGAAACTCTAAGGCTTGTCAGCCCTGAGTTACAGTTCTGGGCTGTGCCTCAATACAAGCAAATGTTATTCAGCCACTTGAGTATGAAGTACTTCCCCTCCCACCCACTAATATCTCTCAGCAGCTTCCTGAGAATAAGATTATAAACTGCGTATATGGAGCAATCCCACATGTGTGCTGTTCCAGGACAGATCTAATCCTTCCTGAAGACACTCAGAGTATTTTTACTCCTCATCTCTCTCGTGTTATGTGTCTATCTTGACAAGCTTGCAGCATTTGTATTTGTTGCTGAGTGACATGATTAAGAAAAAAATCAGATGTCTCAAATATTTAGAGACTGTGAACAAAGAACTAATCATAACTGTTCAGTCCTCACGTAGTATTAGTCTAAAAAGGGTTATTCCGATGCCTCCTTGTGCCTTTGTGTATTTTTTTCTTTTCAGTCTATTTTTTAATGTTTAATCACAATTCCCTAGTTTTGGATTTCCTGTCTGGGGCTAATAAAAGTATTTCTGTAATATTTTACCCCTCAGCTATTATACAATCTCAGACTTAACACTGAGTTAATACAGATTTTAAGAGCTAGAATACCTTCCAAGTATCCACACTGGATGGAGGAGCGCCTCCAAACTGTGATATCCCGTTGTTCCAACATATGGAAATCACATGTGGGGAAAGACCAGCATCAGAGTTAGTGTCTTCTGGGCTGCTTGGACAACTCTTCTGCCATAGCCTATAGGGTTGCATCACAGATATGTTGTAGTATATAACAAAAAAAAAAAAAACCACAAACAACCCCAAAAAACCCCAAGAACAAAAAAAAAGCAATAGAGATAAAACTGGTTGCTGTGATTCAGTTTTAGTATTATTGCTGACATGGGAGAAATTAGGTTGTGATTCTGTCTGTTTAGGATGGTGAAAGCAGTCTAAGTTAAATCAAAGAATCAAAGACGATTTGAAGGACTGTGAGGGCAATGGATCAAAACAAAAGCAATTCTCTTCTTTCCCCATCGCCTTTACACCCTTTGAGCATGTTCTAAGTCGCCCCTAGCAATTATTTTTAAAAAAGGATAGTCATGCTTAGTATGACAGTCTTCTAAACTAATGCCAGTGCATTGGTAATAGCATCTAGGGAACAGATGAAACTCTGAAAAATTAGTTCTTTGTTTTTGGCAGAAAGAGATTAGGATCTGATGTTAGGGATTTTTCTTAAGCAGCAGCAAGTAAATATATTTATTAAAGATTATTTCAAATCCAGGTATATTCCTGCTTTGTATATAGTCAGATTCTGTGATAAAGAATCCATCATCTGCATTGGAAGCAATGGGATTTGTTTTATGTTCATTAAGGATTATGTACTGTATGGTTTGAAATACTTTAATAAGAGTCGCTACTTCATTGTAATAAGGGGACCACAAGTATAACTGTGGGATGATGACTAGGTGTGACTCAGTTCTGCAGGACTCTGAGACATTTCAGTCCTGCAAATCACTTAAACGCATGCTGAACTTAACGCAAGTGAATGCTGCCCTTCACCCCAAGGGCCTGCAAACTCTGCTCACCTATAGACACTGATGTAAAGAACTATGATTACTAAACCCTAGAAGAAGACGAAGATCTGCCTTGGCTTTCAGGAGTGTGGATGAGCTCCTGGCTGGAGGTATGCTGGAGTTTCCAGCAGACACAGTTGAACGGGCTCCAAAGCTGCTACCACTTTCTCAGCAGGAGAAACCGTTCCCACTTTCAAGAGTCTAGAAGCAGATTTTTATAGTAATTTGAGTTTTACCCTTTTCCTCCAAAGGAAGTAAGCACCTTAAAAAACATTTTCTAAGATAAGACAGGGAATGAGCACAACCATGCGAGAAATCAGATGTCGGGGATCTCCCCACAGCTCATTTCTGCAGTTTTGAGGTGGTTCCTGAGGAAGGGCACTCACAGCCAATGTGCAGTCTTTGAGATGTGCGGTAGCGATATACTCTTGTAGGGTTCATTCTTTATCAAGGCATGTTGTAGTAGGTGTATTATATACCTGTTCTGACACCTTCCTGCAGAAAATATTCTAGTCACCAGCACCTGATCCCATGTGAATTAAAAAACTTATTTATTAGGAAATCAGATGAAAGGTAGCTTTATGCAAGCCAGCTGTGAAAGGAAGCCACAGTATAGATGAAAGGGAATGCTTAGTCCAAAGTTAAACATGTACTGTGTCTGGTCACATCCGTGGCGTGATGGAGGATGGTTTCCTACCCACAAATGATGATATTGTCTTCAGATAATTGCTCCCTTATCAGATAAATCACTGAATTTCTCATTAAGAAATGGGTATATTCTTCTTGGGGATGCTGTGTTTCCAGTCTGTGATGTGTGGGTGGGGACAGAGCCCCGCCGTGACGTTGACAAACCTGGCCAGCTCTGCTGGGACGCTGGGCTTGGTGTTTCCCAACAGTTTCCTTTTGTTTGCCTCGATGGCGATTCCAGGCAGCGCTGCAAATGTCCCGTAACTCCAGTGCCTCTCACTTGTTCCAGCTGTGGCACTGGGAGCTGCGAGTTTGGTGCTGTCAGCTCCCCCTCTGCACCCAACAAACCATGGCCTTGTGGGAAACTGCTCAGGTTTGTTTAGATAAAGGATGTTTGCATCTCCACATCATGCATTTATATGTGCACACAAATCAAAATGAGGGGAAGGGGGTCTGAAGTTCTCACGGAGTCCCACAGCCAACTCCAAAAAATGCAAGTGCACAATTCTGGATATTTGGGAAAGTTCTGCTTTTGACTCTCATAGATGTACATGTGCCTGTATGATGGCCACCCTTCACATACTGCAGCCCCATGGGATGTCACTCAATCTGCATCACCAGAACTTCAGAAAATTCCCCATGAGGATGAGAACTGGGAGCTTGGGGTCATTTTTAATATCTGCCTGCAAGCAAAACACTTCGATACTCAGAGGTAAGGCTGCAAGTGTATTTCTCTTGTGTATGGCTTATTAAAAAAATTAAGTGGAAGATCAGAGACAAGAACTCCATACATGAAAACTTCCACTGAAGTGGATGCTGGAGTAGGTATGACTGAGTGGCTGAGGAGGTGGCCTGTAAGGGAGGCAGCCTACTGAGCACAGCTGGACTGCCATTTCACCAACATGCCCATAGTATCATTCCAATGAAAACATGCAGAAATTTTTAATATATAAGGATGAAAATTACCCAGCATTTAATGGCAGAGTGGTTTTAAGAAGACCTAGTAAGTCAGGCTGGTGTTGCATTTGTGTGTCTTACATATCCTAGTTCAGATGTTCTCTATGGTTCAGGATGACTATTTTTACTCCAGAGTAGAGTAATTCTTTCATGGGATGTTTTTGAAAATAATAGGGTGTAGTACTAATGAATGAATAAATTTTTGGATTTTGCTGTGTTTTCAGATAATTCACAGATGCACATTCCATGACTAATTGTCAATTCGCCCAGCTGCAGTTGGGTTGATCAATGATATTCTTTCCAAATACAAATCTAAATAAATGTGGATTATTGGTTTTAGTTTTGTCAAGATTCCTCAAGAAAGAACCAGGGAGCTACTGTTGATGGTTGTTAATTCTCCAGAAAGCTTTCAATGCATCTTGTGATCTCTTCTCCATGCCAAGTACAAAGTATATGCGAGCCTTGTCATTGGAAGCAGTTTACTAGATTAATTCTGGTGGGAAGCTTTCCATTTATTGTTATGACCTTTTACTCTAAGCACTGATGGGGAATATAGAAAAAATTATTACATGCAGTAATAATTATGGCTCACGTGCAGTAATTTGATCATAGAGAAAATATAATAAGAAACTTATTTGTATTATGCTAATCCCACTGATTAAAATTGAATTAGTCCTGATTTACACCAGCCTGAACTGAATTAAGTCAGTAATACTCATCTCCATTCAAGGAAGTACTGTGAAAAGATGCCTAATCAGTATGACTTCTGGAGAGAAGGTAATTTCTTTCTTACTGATTCAAACTTTGTCTATCATAAATGGTACGGTAATTCCTCTTTGTACTGCAAATGAACTGTCAGCCTTTCTAGCCCCTGCAGTAACTTCAACAAAGATTATACTTGAGATCAGCTGCTCATTTTGACTTTTAACACTTAGTGCCTGTATGAGAGGTGTCATAAACTATCTGGATCTAATGCCCTTAAGGATTATGAAGGAACTGGTAATTCAAGTCTTGCTTTTTAAATAAAATTTTTATCCTATCAGTAACTTTCAGAGATGGTTGTATCTGGAGCATATTATCTCATTTTTAAAGGACAGTTTAAGGAGGGTTTCCCATTAAACAACAAAAAAGGTATTTTCATTGTCAAATATTGTAAGTCTTTTGATATGCCCTTGAGGGACAGCTTACTGCAACTGCCCAAGTCTGCAAGTAGAAGGCAGGATATTGTCTGCATAAATTTAAAAAAAACAACTTTGCAACCCTTAAATCAAAAGAAGATGAAGTTTTCATATTTTTCAGAAGAGCAACTAAAACCTCTTCAGGCATAATTTATGCTGTTGACAGCCGTTGCATATATAACACCAGGAAGTCTGGTTTTAATTCATGTAATATTCCTAGGGAGGTGGGTGGCTTAGTTAATAAACTTGATCTTTCACCTTCGGAATCAGATTGAGTTCCCTTGTTGAAACACGCCTGTCTTTAATTTGGATGCTCGTTTACTTACGAAGGTTACCTGCTGACCTGCAAGAGTCAGAAATGGATGTCTAACACATATGACCAAATCCACAGACAGACATGCAGAGAGAGGAGCACAGAAGCAGTCATGCATGACAGGCAGAAAGCCAGTGGGGCATCCCATGATGGACCAAGAGAGCTGCAGGCATGGGTGGAGGGGAGGAAAACCAGGAGTTTCATCAGGTTATTGTGGTAAGGAGACATTTATTGCTACCAGCTTCCTGAAGTTTCCGAGATTGCTCAGGGGATTGCCAGCAACCACCAGCTCCAAAGGGAGCAGTGGGGCTGGGGTGGCAGGGGGACAGCTGCTCCTCAGCAGGTTGTTAGGGCCTGTCAGAGCCTGAAGACGCTCGCAGACAAAGCAATTCCTTTATACAGTATGCCCCTTGGAGGATGGAGGCCATCAAAACCAGGTATTTTTTTAAAAGCAACTGACCTCCCACTGCTAACCTAACCCCCAGCCCTAACACAAAGCCCTGCAATAACAGAGAATATCCCACTTTGATGCCCACATACACCCAGTCTCTTCCTACCTCTTGTGTCCCTGGAGCAATCAGCAATTAAAAGGTTCCTGCATGCCTTAGATTCCTTGGCTCTTGCTTGGATCCATCATGAAATGCCCAGAAAACAACCCCTAAAATAAAGGACAGAATCAAATTTTGACTCCTGCTAGCTCAAGACAGCAGTCCTTAACATGATCCCTGACCATAAAGACAAGAGGACTAATTTCTACCATTGCCCTTGCCATCTGTGCAACAAGGCTCCAGGCAACTTTGTCAGGAGCTGAGAAAAGCCTCCAGCTCCCCTAGCAGGAGATTTATACATTACTTTATGGGCCCTGGAAAGTATTACAATAATTATGACTTGAAATACAGTGTATTTTGGACCACTAGGCTAAGTGCTGGATAAGGACCTAGTCTACCAACAAGTGTCTGCTCACTGACTTTCTGTGCTCTGCTGGATACAGCAAGAATAGCCTGTCTGTCTGCTTTAGATTTTGAAACCCTAAACCTAACCCTAACCCCAACCTGAAATATACCTGGGTAGCAGTTCAAACAGCAAGAGATATGCTACATGCTCGATGTGCCACAGTCCCTCTTATATCCCGTCTCTTTCCAGCTGCTGCAGGATGCTGCATTAATGATATCCTAAAATACTTTAGGCTCTGGACTTCTAAACGGCTTTAACCTGAAAGGTACTCAGAGGACCAGCCACTTCTGTAAATCGTGACTTGAGTGACATTGCCCCAGTAAAAGCAGCTCTCAGGCTGCCTTTCCGGGCTCTGCAGGTTTTGACAAGAATAACCTGTCTGGCTGCTTTTGCTTCTCTGACTTAACTGATTTCAGGAATGGCACGGCCCCATGGGCTACATATCACTTTAGGGGTAGATTTCTTATTGCAGAAGTTAATGCATTTAAAAACATTTTTACTGAGGCATCCTGTAAAGCTTAGGCAATAAATAAACTATGGAGATGAAGGCTGTTGTGTCCTGCTGTATAATTGCATTTCACAATACTTTTCAGGTTAGAGTTAGAGAAAATGAGGCAGCCAAACAAGTTATACTAGCTGTATCCTGCACAGGCCAGAAAGATAGGGAGAGGATTCATACTGACAGAGATCTGGGCTTTTAAAGTAGCTTTTGGTCCCCTGGGAAGTTATGATGTTAGGGATGGAATTACGATTAGGATATGGGGATATAAAGCATCTAGACAGTGTTTTTATGGAGGGCACAGAAAGTAAGAGAGACATGGGCTTAATGCTAAGGTTGTCTTGGAGTGTATTTACTACTGTCAGGCTGGTGGCTAGAGCTAGAGAGAAAACATAAAGTGGCCAAAGGGGCTCTTGCTAAATGCTGCAGCTCCTAAAAAGGCAGGAAAGGACAGAAGTTAGAGACACACAGGTAGGGCAGGGCATGGTCCTGTCTACATACTGCCTTGGTTGTGTGAGTGCAGACCTCAAGGCATTTAGAGACATTTTTCTTAGGTTGCTCTGCAGCAACAAGGCTTTGGGAAAGAATACTTTTGCTCTGGAGGTTGAAGTCGTTACACCACTGTGCATGACTCAGAGTCTGTCTTTCATATTCCAAGAAAAGATCCCATCAGGAATGAAGGAATATATTAAATTAATGTTAGGTTTAACAATTGAGTTGGAAAAGTGAAAGAAAATATTTTTGATGACTTCTGCAGGTCTAGGAGGGTTTTATGGAGAGGAGTGGTATTTGAGGGGCAAGATCCTTTTATCATGACTTCAGATAGGGATGGCCTTTTGGTTATTTCTGAGCATATTATAGATAAGGATTGATTGTGAGACCCAAATGCCTTCCCTGTGGGGTGGTGTAGGGGCCAGGCAGCGGGTAAAAATCTGGTGATGGGCTGAAGATGTCCCTCAAGTCTCTGTGTACATGAAGAGTCCTTGTACATCCCAGGCTGGGACTTCTCGTTGGGAGTAGGGATGAGGAGCTGGAAGCAGCCAAACACGTTTTTCTTGCTGTACATGCTGAACTCAGAAGGATGACTGTGAGAAGAAGTATTTGGCAGCCTGGAGCTCTTCTGTGATGATTTTGGGGAAGGTACTACTCCCCATCCACCTGCTTTTGGGTCCCAAATCTTGATGTGCCATCTTGCATGCTACAGGCAGTATAGGTGGAGGCAGCTGGTAGGACTGAGTCTCAAATACCTCCTGCTGAAGTGCATTTCAGGCTTGGTTTGGGTGGGGATTTGGAGTAAAACTGGAGGGGGCAGAATGGTTTTACACTAGATACAACCAGAAAGTTTCTTATTCTTCAGTAATGCAAAGCACAGAAAATTTTGATGGGAACAAGAGCTCTGATCCTTGTATTGTTATTTACTTTATAGGACAGAAAGCTTTTTGGTGATCTAGATCCTGACCCCATCTTCCTAGAATGAAGAAAGCACAATAACAGACTGTTGTGGTTTCTTAAAATACAATCCTAAACCCCCCACCTTGGTTTAAGGCATTTTGTTATGAAAATCACAATATACTCCCAAGGTGAGTTGTCTCCAGGAAATCAAATGGTTCTTGAAGTTCTAAACAAGCTACTGGACCTCACAGTCACCACTCCTCTCCAGGATGCTCCTCCACCTGCAGGATGCAATAAAAATAACCCGTCTGTCAATTTTGCCTTTGTAACCCTAATTCCAGCCTGAAGTACACCCACACAGGAGTTCATAAACTGAGTCAGTCTAAGCCCTTCAACTCTACTATTAGCTGTTTCTTCCTTAGTGTCTGCAGGATGCATACTAATACTTTTAGCTAGATTAATCCCTGGACCACAAAATGTTCTCTCAGCCTGGTAGATCACCAGGGAACCAAACGCACTCCTCCCTCTAGCCCACTAACACTCATCCTTGGGTCATCACAGCTCTGTGAGCATAAGTTTTGAATCTAGGAGTTTCTCTAACCCTAAATCTAATGTTAAAGTGAGATCTTTCTTATGGGACAAAGTGCTACCTTAAAATTTGAATTTCACTAGTCTTTTCTTAAAATACTAGACATAGATTTATATAGTGAAAATAATCCATCTGACTGTTTTAGGTCCTAACTGTAAGAGTAAATCATAATCTTAGCATGAAATGTAGTACAACAGTAGTTCATAGACTGGGATACCACAGAAGGTCTCACACCACTAGTAATCCCTCTTCCTTTTTCATCCCTGAAGAAGGTCATAGTAATGCCAGTGCTAAATCTAACCCTATCTCTGGCCATATTTACCCAGTTAGTAATTCAAATCTTCAGAGGTAGTGTAAGACCTCATGTCATATATTTGCAGTATTGTCTTACAGTGTGGGCCTTGGAGGAGACAACAAAATAGAGTTTTTAAGTGCATTACGTTGTAGCACCTGAAATGCCCAACATGATGCTAGGTCATTTCTTCTTATAGCTCACAAGATAAAGCCTGCAACCCCTCTAACATCAGTCCTATCCCTAACTTCCCTGGGTTTTGGTATGCTGCAAAAATAAACTGGCTGTTTTGTGTAGGTTTTTGAACCCAAGCCCTTGCTGCCCCTGGGGTTACTGTAAATCTGCACTAACCCTGTCCTGTTTTGTGTTGCTGCACCCTATAGGGTGTAGCAAGACTAACTTGTCTGGCTGCTTTAGGTTGTCTAACACTAATCATAACCTGAACCTTAACCTGAAATGTACTCTGGCTCCTGTAGCAGATCACCTGAGAAGACACAACACAGTGCCTTCAGCATCACTAACAACAGCACTCATTGTACTCTTTACTGCAACATGTCCCAATAGCAATACTGACAAATGCAGGAGAGCTCCTAGAACTGAGAATTAAACCCAGCCTGTCCACTGCCTATATTCAATGGCAATACAGGGCAGAGAACCTTACAAACACTAGTCTTCAACATACCTGTCTGGTCCCTGCACGCTACTGTTGAGTAGTGTGTGTAGATTCCCCAGCTTCTCAAACCTGAAACGTTGCACTTGAGACATAATAGTAATGTTTCAATTTTTCATCAAGATCTTGAGACAGCTGTTGTTTCATGGAACAAGTTGGAGAGGAATCTGTCTTCATGCTCCTCACAGCCTATCCAGGTGTCCCCTTGGAGAGAACACAGAGAGTATCATGCCTTTTGTGACAAATGAGGAACAAACTTCTCGGATGCCACAGAACACTGCAAGGGTTAGGAGAAGACTTCAGAAGTTAAAAACTTGTCATGAGAAATGGATGCTACTGGTAATTCTTATATTCTCATAACCAGATACAGGGTGAGGGGTCACAGAGGAGATGTATCTTCCCAAATATTGTGCCATGCTTCCTTAATTCTGGAAAAAAGCACCTGCTTTGGTGTTTCTTAGATCTCTATGACCTGCCAATGGAGCTGTTCCATTTCACACGCTCCAGCAGATGTTTTCCGGTGTTTAATTATACTGCTGATGTGTGCCAGAAAATTAAGGTGGGAAGCTCTACTGGGCAGAAAGAGTTTGGGAACAGAACTGGGAGAGGAGAGTTGCAGAGCCTGAATGTTTCCACTTCTCAGTGCCCAACATGTTCCTCCTCTACTGTAACTCAGCACTGCCATAAAGGTAAGAAGACAGACATCATTGCTTTAGCATTCCTGGTATTTCCAGGAGTTAGAAACTCATTGTTTATGTTACCTTTTTGATTGTCAAGTCCTGTTATGCTGTAGGGAAATTTCCTTGCATCTCTGTTGGTTGGCCATGGATTTCCTCACAGTAGGGAAGAAAACGGGCCAAGTTCAAGGAAAGAGAATTTATCTCCTGCAGATTGTCTCTGCTGGGGGTTACAGCTTTCAATGGTCTCTACTGTAGCAGAGAGGATTTCTCCTTATTGGTATCATCTGGGTTTAATTAAATTGACATTCTTCATCTGGAGAATTCAAGTGCAAACTTCCAGCTACTTTTGGCTTGCGTTACTGTAGACGTGGCCAGAGGTAGTCTATAGATGTCTGTGACTAATTCCACTGCTGTTGCTGAAGTATGGCCTTTCTAAATTTTATTCAGCATTTAAGGAGATGGGTAGATTGAGATTTAACTTACATTAATCATGGGTGCTGTTCAGTATGAACATTTTGCACAATGTGTCTGTTATACTGAGGTCAGTAATTTGTCACAAAGTCAAACTTTCCAGCACCAGTGACTTAAAATAATATGGAAACCAAAGTGGAAACCAGCTAGAGAGTAGAAACAGCATCTCATCATGTAGATGTACCTAAAGGTTCCAACAGCACCCTAAGCTTGGGTCCTCACCTGTCTGAAGGCATCCTTTCACAAGACCAGATCGAGTCCTACATGTCCCATAATCTATCCCACATCCTGGGGTAGGGAGTGATTTAGAGGGGTGACTCCATCTCCCAGCCTGGAGGATGCAGTAGGCACCATGCTGCTGACATCTAGAAGACATTACAGAGGGGCATGAGCCTCAGTCTTCACATTTCAAATGGGTGCCCTCCCTTCCAGACTTGAAAACTGTGAACGGGCTGTCTTTAATTAAATGCGTGTTTAGATAGTTGGACCACTGTGCTTCAGCTGGAGTAGTCTCTTAGCTGTTAGATGTTTGGGTTCCTTCAGAAAGTCTAATGGCCAAACAGGGGTGCTCAGAAAGTTAGGCAGTGAACTGCTCTAGTAAAAATGATGATGAATGGCTGTGTATGATGAATATACAAAACCACAGCATGGAAAAACTCTCCATAACATCTGGTGGAAGTTTGAGGGGTAAGACCTCCCAAGGTGGACCTTTGAGTGGAAGATGCTTTCCCATAAGAATCAGTGCTCCAAAACCCTGTGCTCAGGACTAACCAAACACTGAGCTAAAGTCCCAAAGAGCTACAGAGTCTGTGTCTTGGAGGCATGACTTGAAATCTCTTTGACTCCCTGTGACCACTCTGCACAAGGGCAGTGGGATTTCCTAGCTCTGTCTCACAACAGCCATTCCCCTGCTGAATCCCAGCTGCTCCCTAGGGTACAAGAGCTGGGAACAATTAAGCAGAGGAGGGAGGTCTTGCTGGATTGCCAGGAGATATGTGGGCAGAAAGAATTTCTCAAACTGTGTCAGAGAGCAAAACAAGTGTGTAGGGGAGGGAATACAATGGCTGCAGAGGTCAAGGCAGGTGGGAAAGAACGTCAATGTAACACACAAGTGTGGGTGGGTATGTATGACAGCAACCTGCTCATTGTCTGTATTTCCTACGCTTGAGGGACAGATCAAAACAGGCAAATTATTTGCCCTACTGTCAATCTGAATTATGGTCAGTGCAAAAAAGGCTAGGATTAAAATATACCTAGACACCAGGAGATAAGCATTCTAGGTATTTAAAGGGATCAGGTACTATGCAGCAGATGAGCATCCTGGTCTCTCCCCATGATACCGAAAAGAATCTTCTGGGTTGAACCCAGTGATTGGCTCTAGCAGCAATGAACTGTCTACTCCTCTTTGTAAAATTATCAAATCTCATTTTAAAAACAGTTGGGTTTTGTGCCTCTACTATTCCTACTGTCAGGTACTTTCAGAACTACAGTGCTCTGATGGTTAGAAACTAGCTTCTAATTTCCGAGCCAAGTTTACAGCCGGTCAGTTTGAGTTACATAGAGCACAGTCTTGCTCTGTTGCTTTATGTTGTTTGCGAATGTAAGGGACAAGGGCTTGGTTTGGGAATTGTGAGTGAAGCGACTCCATTATCTAGAGGAAGACTGATGGCTTCAAACTCAGGTAGACCCTGAGAAGGCTTGCAGGTGTAATACATACAACCTCCTGGCAATGAGACGTCATATGTGACATCCCTTAGTTGCCTAAGGTGGCTTGTCCATTGAGGCATTAAAAGCAGCTGCACTTAGCACACAGAAAGTAACTTAATCCAAAGCTCAGAGTAAAACCTTCATTCGGCCAGCTCAGCATGAGGGCAGTTTGATGTGTGAAGGCAAGTGTCTGTCAGAGGTAGAACTACACCAGTGACTAATGCTGATGCTGTACTTGTCATCATCTGTTGTTACTCTTTATCATGCAACCTTCCCATTACCTGGTGACACAGCTGGATTTGGAGACATGGCTGAGGACATCTGTGTTATAGCTTAGATACAAGTCTGTGTGCAAGCATCAATCTGTCTCACACTAATTTTTTGAATCCAAGCTCATGTTCATTTTGGAGCCTTTGGAAGAGACCAGAGTGTGATCTGGGAGGAAAAGTCAGACAAAATGATGGATTTTGCCTGATAGCATGTGAAAAAGTACAGCTCTCTTTGCAGTGCAGATGGGACAGATCCTGCTGTGGTTATGGCTGTCCAGATGATCCTCTAACCTGTATATCCAACTTGTGGCAAAATGGCATCCCTGTGTCAGAGAAAGAAGCTGTTTGGGGCCTTTGTTAGAAGCACTTCATGTTACCTGAAGGAAGATGCTGTGGGATTTGCAAACACAGCATAAAAGCCATAGATGCCTTCTTGGGACTATGATGTTAAATCAGAGCTTCCAAGAGATTTGCTGCTTCATTCCCTGAGCCACCATCATTATTGCTGCTGTATGGAGAGCACAGAGGGATATGTGACCCTATACCTTTGGTGCCTAGTGCTACTCCACTGGCAGGACTGTTTCAGCCTCTGGTTTGGGATATCAGGTGCTGGAGCTCCTCAGTGAACTATATGTTGGCTGCATCAAGCCAACCATTTTCTAGAGGTAAAGAAGGTTTCAGCCCATGACAGTAACTCTGGTGAACACAGCTCATGGTCCTGGGATGACTGTTAGCATTTCTTGCCAGCCTCCCCAAACAGATTGAGGCCATTTCCATCCCTAATTAGCTCTATATATATTGGATTTGCGTGAGTCTCTGTGGAGAGCAGGGCAGCCTTGGGAAGCCATTCTGCTCATGGCCCAGGTGCTACTCACCATCTGCGCTGTCTTGGCCTGGGCTGAAGTCAGATACCATATTGGTAAATTTGTATTTATTGTTTTACACAAACATGCCTTGCACAGCCCACAGCCCACATATACACATGGATTTGTCTTTGTATTGTATACACAATAATTTCTTGTTTTCTGAGGACAATGTTTTAACTGGAAATAATGTCTGGAAGCAGATGGGCTGAGCAGCCTTTGATGAGCAAATGTTTATTGTTAGCTTCAGCAACAAAAGCAGTCATCAGTCAGGGAGAGTGCCACTACAATTGAATGATGATGGATTTTAGTATTTCTTTGTATAGAAAAAGGCTGGGTTGATTGGGCTTTGTAGTCCAGTATTGTGCAAAGGTTTTATCTGCGTAGTCAAGTTTCTTTTATTGGTCTAGCTGGAAAATAAGTCAGATGCGGGCAAGCTTTCAAGTGCCTCAGCAGCATTTATTAGGGCTTAATTTGATTACAGACTTCATAAATGTTTTCCAGGGTTAGTTAATTCTTTAGGAATCTTTTAGTTTATTTTCTTCAGATTTAGAGATCGATAGTACTTTCTGAATAGGGCACAGCCTTGTTACAGGAGGAATGCAACAGGTAGCAAAAGGCAAACTTGGTATATAAGAAATAGTTTAGCTGAGAAACAAGGTCAATATAAGTGGGCCAGTGATTGGGTATATGGAAGCGGGGATTCCACCTCTGTCTGTGGTGTGGAGTCACTGCAGGGGATGAAAGGACACCCACCCTGTGGGGAAGAGCCAGTGCTTGAATCCAACCAGTCCAGCCACTGAGGGCCAGCACCCCAGCCCAACTCAACAAAGGGGCAATTGTGAAAGAGATGCCAGGTGAACTTTGTGTGTTGTAAAATCCAGAAATTCATTTAATGAAAGCACAGTATTTTATTTTGTTTTTCTGAAATCTGATTTCAACATACGATTTCATTCCTGTTTAATTTACTCCAAGTCCTATATAGATAAGAGGGGCCCTGGTTTGTCATATGAAGTTTTCAATACATTTCTGGAGATCCAGCTACAATTATGCCTCCTGGTTCTCCTTTATATTAATTATACTAAAAAAAGTTAATTGGGTTGGTCAAGTGTGATTTACTTTTTACAGATCCATGCTGGCTCACAGGATTTTTGTGCAATGTTGCAACATGTACCCTCAAAGAATTCCTAAATACAATTTCTAATATATAAGTTCCATTCCATGATACAAATGTCTCTGAAAATAATTTCCTGATTTTGTCTGGTAGTAACTGTGAAATAGAAAAGAAATCTCTCGCTCCAGAGATCTTTTAAAGTTTTGGGGTTTTTTTTTGCTAGAGTTGCCAATATAATAGCTTGATAAAAAGAAATGCAGGTTAATTTTGGTTTGTATTAACCTCTTGGACACTTGTACAGTCCAGTTCCATGTAACTGGAATGACATGATGAAAGGTGTTATGAGGTGATATTTCTCATGTGAAGCTGTTGAAGAATTAACCAAGTTCAGATCACGTGACTGCATCTTGGCTGCTGCCATGTGCTCATGTTGGCCAGCTCTGTGCCTTTTGAAAAGGACTGCAGGGTGAGCAGGGATGAGCTTACAGATGTTCCAGCTTTGTGGGGAATATTTTACTTGCAGAGCTCTCTCATAAACTTTATTATTTGAAAAGTTCGTTGAAAGTTAACAGAAGTCTATGAACTCCTACGGGAGAGGAGATAGAAAGAAAGAGTGAAAGAGAGGACTTTGGTGGTGGAGCTTGCCTCTGTATATTCACCTTCTCTTCAAACGAGATTGATTTGTTGCCTCTGGATTCCCATGGATTGGCCCCAGGAGGCTGAGGATGAAGCTGAGCTTGTTATTTTGATGGGCTGTCCTTGGTGCCCTGCTGTGAATCCAGGAACTGGCCGGATTTTCTGCCTTTACCTTCAGAATTTGTGCTACTTTGGAGCTGCTAACCAATTGGAAAATGTGCAGATAGGACCAGTGGAGATTTTTTCCATGCTAAACAGAGAAGAGTGAGCTCCGGCTGCCAGACCTGCCTGGCAGGCTGGGTTCAGTTCCCTGGTGGGGATTGGCTCCAAAAGGTTAAACCACCTTTGTTCCCACTCTCTGGACACACTTTAGCTGTTGCTGAGGATCTGTCTGCCCAAGATAAAAAGATCACAAGCTCACATTGTTTTTAACTAGCAGCATTTCTCTGTAATTCTGTAATTCAAAGCAGGCTTTGCTCACTTTTATGCTCTCTTTACAAGCCACGATGATGATAGGATTTCCGAAATCAAAGCTGAGTGCTGAACTGAATTAGGAGAGAAAAACCCACACGGCCTGGTTTGGGAGAGCAGAGGATAATTGTGGAGGATCCTCCCAGCCGGTTTGGCAATGCTTGTGGGGGAATGGTTTTCTTCTATCAAACTTGTTTTATTTTTATTGTAAAACAAACATTTTCTGGGCATCAGATGGCAATTACTCACTCTTCTCCTCCAGGGATGAGGTCGCACCAACCGCACATCACAGAGGAAGGCAAAACTTTCCCATTTAGATTAAAACTTAGATCAAACAAAGCGAACATCAATGAAGCAGCTTGGTGTTTGTTTCTCTCAAGACTGTCTCACACTGTTTCTCTAAACACTAAGTCTGTATTAACACATTGGGCTTTGGACTTCGGTTTGACAGATAAACTGCTCTTCAACTTTTTGCCCCAGAATGGCAATAAGGCTTATCCCACACTCCTTTACATGCTTCTTTATGGGAAAACATGTTAGCTGGGACAGGTTAATCTGTTCAATAGCTGCAAGTACAGTATTACAAAAATTTAATTAAATGCGGTAGTAAATTTATTAAAAAATAACTGATTATTAGCTAAGGTCACTCACCCTGGCAGAACATAACACAAAGAGTAATTATTAAATAAGCTATTTGAAAAATAATGTGAAATTGAGCCTAGTGAAAGAGTTATCTTTTGGACTGATCTAAATTTAAACTGCACAGCTCTGCACACAGACAGAGTGATACTAAAGTCAGAAATATGTGATTTCTCAGCTCCTTAAGTTTATCCTTCTTAAATGTCTTCAACTAACATTGGAAACAGTTAAGTGGTACCAAAAGGTACATTAAAAGTAGAGCTTTCCATGAAGTTACAGCTGCTCTGTTAACAATTGTTTCCTGCTTCACTGGGAGAAAGTAAAGCAGTTTAAACGCCACTTCAGGGTGACTGGTTTGCTAATGCTGCCTAAGCAATGGTTACCATTTCACTTTTATTGTGCTCTTGTTAATTAACTCCCCCAATTAAAGAAAGCAGGCATTCAATAAGAGGAAATAAAGAGTTCTTAAGTTATTAACTCCTATACATCTGTGAAATCTGGACAAGAAATATGTTTTCAATACTTGATTTAGCATTTAATAGTTCTTTATTAAGCTTTGGGAACTGAAATGAATCTTCTTTGACCTACATAGCCAGGATAAACCTATTTTAAATTTTATTGAAGATAAATATGGAAGAAGAAACACTGGCTGCATGTTAGACTGAAAATGATGTGTGCAAAATCATGCCATGTTAGAGTCAGTGGAAATTTAAACTTGAATTGGCTTATAATCAATTTCTGTGACCTCTGATGGTATACCAGGCTGCCCAGCAGCAGCAGATCAGAAGCTGGTCTCACTGTCTGCTTGCCTTTTTGTTTTGTCCTGCCAGGGCAGCAGCTTCTCATTTATATAGGGATGAGTGCATCACCCACATGTGGAGCAGATGGACAGGTTGATGGATGGGGGGTGAGGTGCCCATGGCACTGTGAGGTGCCCATCAAGGAGCATTCCTGCCATGGACCATACCTGGTTCATACCTACAAGCTTGGTTAGCCATCGGTGATATCTTTAGTCATCCATGCAGAGTCACTAGCGGGACTTGGTTACAGCATTGCTTCAGGTTTTCTGGTGCAGTGCAGGTGTTTATGAAATGTAAAGCAAGAGAACAGAAGTCTATTAAACACACAAAATAATAAATAATCTAAACTGCCCAATTATTAGATTAATAATCTAAACTGTCTAATTAGAGAGGTTGTGGATGCCCCATCCCTGGAAGTGTTCAAGGCCAGGCTGGATGAGGCTTTGAGTAACCTGGTCTAGTGGGAGGTGTCCCTGCCCATGGTAGAGGGATTGGAACTCGATGATCTTTAAGGTCCCTTCCTACTCTAACCATTATATGATTCTATGATTATGCAACTTTTATTTTGCCTGTACTTTGATGATCAGGCAGGTGTATTAGCCTATTTTTTATCCAGGCTGCCCAGTCTGTAGGTCTGCAGATTCCCAGGATCGAGGGTGTGACAGCAGTGTGATGCTATTTGAGTGTGGTGGTAACTACAAGCATATGTACTTTGGCTGTTTGGATCTAGCACTGTTTTATTTTATTTTTCTGAAGGTTATACAGGATAAGCATTTTACTCCAGAAACATTTGAGCAGTGCCAGTGGAACTGGCTTTTTTACCAATATGAAATAATATATTAAAAATTGTAATTGGAAAGAACATACTGAACACCCACAAGTGAAATTCTTTTCCAGTAAGTTTTTCCACCTTTCTCCATTGCAAAAAGCACCCATTTACTTCCACATTCTTCAAATTCCACTGCCTACTTCTTTTGTATATTAGTGAATTTTTTAACCCCAAATATTCCTGTTCTAGGTTGTAAGGTTAAGTGCTATTTGTGCTTTGTATGTTTCTGAATGCATCTCTCTGAGAAAAACTGAAATCTGCATCAGCTTACTTTTCTTGCACTCCACCTGTTTTTGTCTATTAGAGATGACAAAGCAGAAAAGTAGTGAGATTATTTTTTGCTCCTCTGCGGTATATAAAAATGTGATTTTTACATTAGAAATCCAGGCATAATCTGCCCTTGAAAATGTTGTATGTTGCTGTAGGAATGAAATAAATAAACACAGCGGTCCCAGCAAATAGGAAATTATTCTTGTTCTATCATGATTGCAAATGTGAAGCCTGGTGTGTGGGACAACTGTTCCTTAAAATCCTAGATCGTGGAAATTGCACCATGTATTGTTTTCTGTGTCATGTGTTGTTATTGAATTCAGCTATGTTCACATACCTTTTTGTTCTATTTTTTTAAGATTAACAGTATGTGACCTGTGAAAATGCATATGTTTTTTCCATGGCTAGTCCAAGTTTAACTAGTTTTTAGCACCTGTTTTACTGACATTGTAACTATTTGATGTCAACAGACAGAAATGACTGTAAAAATACAATCTCGAGTGCATCAGGCTAACCTGTGCTATTAATGCACTATTCCTGCATATGTACAAATATCTCCTGTAAAGTCATTTTTTGACAGAGACCAAATATTTAAGTAAAAATACCACTTAAAAAAACCCAACAAAACACAATTGATTTTTAACCCATATGGAGTACGTATGTTACTCTGAATTTGAGTCAGTTTTCTGGATATTACATGAAATGCTTCAGATCTCATTACCACATGCATTTATACTCACAATTCAGCCTGTAAGAGCATTTGGGATAAAAGCCATGAGGATCCAGAGGATAATTCAGAGTAAACTGATGCCCACAAGCGACCACTCAGGTGGGCTGATGTGATCTGCTGTATGCAGAGGCTGCAGATTTCTTCCCTCCTAAAAGCTGATTTTGTGTGTGTTTCTAACAAAGACAGACACAGACACAAAGACTGGCCCAAATCTCATCGCAAAGCCCCCAAAGGGTGATGAGCCTACCACTGCTGGTAAGTTAGGCCAAGTTTAGTTACTCTTCTTTTCTGTCAGTTACTGATTCTTACATAGTGAGAAGAGGGAGGAAGCCTCAGCTTTCCCATGCTGTCTGTGAGCAGCATTAAATGGTCTCTCCACTCTCAGGTATCTCTGCTGTGGATGAGTCAATCACGATCAAGTCCACTTGACGTTTCGTCATCCCTGTAGGAGCCACCTGCTATGACCCTCCCTTGTCACTGCTGTGTCGCTGCCTACATCACTTCAGCGCCTGCCCTGCTGCCCGCACTGTTGCATTGCACTGGTAAAAATACAAAAAATAAAAGAATATTAAAAATAGCAGAGATCATAAGAGAGCTAGATTTTTAATCTTGGGTATGGCCATTTATTTCTGTGTAAATATTTGAGTTAAAATTCAGTGTAGTACCAAACCAAACACTTCGGAGAAGTTCAAATAAACTGCATCCGTCAACATGGTTGCCTTTATCAACAAGACATGTCGTCTTCTCTAAAACAGAAATGGTTTGTTTGACAAGATCTGTGCTCCATGAAACTCTACACGCCTGTGCTGGTTCTGTGTTACTCTCATAATATCTCTCTTTTTTTTTTTTTTTTTTTTTTAGAGAATATGTTCCATTATTTTGCTTGGGTAGAGAAGTAACATAGCAGTTCCTGGGTAGATCCTCTCCTTTTTCAGTCTTGGAAAACTAAGAACTTATCAAAGCCAGGGGAAATGCCAATGTGTTTACTTCTAAAGTATTAATTTCAGCAATTCCCCAGCCTTTAGGACCCTTTGGGTTAAGTTATTTGGTCCTTTTGATTTAAGAACATTTAATTTTAGTAGATTCTGGCTTGAATCCTTCTCATGAAAGGTTATTAGCTTTCCAGTGTGTGTATGTCCTATGAGTTAAACCAATTCTTCCACTTTGTTCTGAAGGCAAAAGCATCTATTAAATATAGCAGACCCTTTGTTTGAGCTCTTTTTCTTCCTAACACATTTTATGTACCATATCATTAATGCCACTGATGACTGAATTTTCATTAATTTCTTTACCTTTTGTCCATTTTATCAGTTGGCTCCAGTTTCAATTTGTACCTCATGTGTTGCTATTAGCTTGCCTTTTATATTCAAACAGAAACGTTTCACTTCTGTTCTGTTCAGATCTCCTTCTAACCAGGATGTTTTCGTGGCCAGAATAATAGTTTTTCCCCTCTCTCACCACATTGTCAGTCTGGGTGCATCCAGTAGTATGTCCTTAAGCAATTTCCAGCTTTTGCTAGTATTTCCCACTTCAAATGATGTACATTGCAATGGCAATGAATCAGAAACTGACAGACAGAATTAAAAACAGTGTTCGGCCCTCCTCAAATTTGTAGAAGAAGTAATGGAATAAACAATGTCAGAATAATTTAATACTGAGAGAAGTAATTGAATTAAAGCCCTTTTGTGTATGTAATGTCAAAATGCATAAAAGAAAGTAAGAAACCCATATGTGGAAAGGAAATACAGATTTTCAACAAAATCAGTTTCAGAACATGCAATTTTCCTACAAATCTGAATGTTTTGTAAATGCAGACAATTACTCACTTTCTTGCATAAGACACAGCTGATGGCTAGATGCTCACCCTCTGATTGAGCTAAAGCACAATGCTCAGTCTGTATTGCTGCCTCTGGGTTTCAGTTCCCAAAGGTCATGGAAGAACCCTCTTTTAGGATGCAGTGAGTTACCCCGGGAACTTGCTGCCCCAATAAACTTCATTGCATTTTATGTTATTTTATTTTACTCTCAACAGCTAGTTTAGGTGCCTATGGTCGGCTGAGAGGAGTGCCATCTGTAGGGAACGCTGCAATGGAAGGAGGCAGAGGGCCACTGGGACCAAGCTTGCAGCCAGGCTCAGTAGCAGCATGGGGCTACAGCTCAGGCAACTTGCTCTAAGCCCTCCAGATTCTTAAGGGATCACAGAACATCTGGAGCTGCTGAGATACCTTGGGAGCCATAAAAGTGAGGCTAAAGCCCAATGGGAGGCTTTAGAGCAGCTGAACTGAGGCTTAGGGATGCCACCGATGCCATTGATATCTGACCAGGGACCCAGAGAAAGACAGCATCTATGCCATTTTGGTCCTTGAAGCAGCGGCTCAGCATTGAGCGGTGGTCAAGCACATGAAAAGATATAGGAAGCTGAATAATAATAATAATTTACAACCCAGCGGGTGCCCTCACATCGGTGTCCAGGATCCAAATTCCAGCCCAAGATGAGACCTGAGGGTTCCCAGTTTCTCCAGTTCCTCATGGATGAATCCTCCACGTCACACCACATGTTGGTCACCTGAAGTGCATCTTACAGCCACACATAGGATGGTTCTCTGTAAGAGTCAACCTTTCCCTTGTGGGCAACCCCAACCCAGTGGTAGCATCATAGGCTGAAGTGTGGGAAACCACCCTAAAAGATGCTTGGAAGTCTCCCACCAGCTTCCCGCCAGTGCCAAATTTATACATCCTTTTTTTTACTTCACTGTAAAAGTCCATATATTTTTCTTCATTTGTGCTCTCTTTGGTTAGAAGTAGGTGAACACCTTTGTACAGGCAAAGGTCATGTATTGCTGAAAAGAGACCAGATAGGAGGAATGGAGATAAACACGGCCAGAAATGAGGATTTTGCCTCAATTATCACAGAGAAGCAGACATCCTTATGGCTAGAGTAGGTCTGGATGCTGTGAAGCAGCTTGGGTGGAAGAGACTCTGGTCTGGGGTAAACACAGAACAGAAATTATGGATTAGATCTGGTAACTCTATGCTTAAAAGGAGACAGAAATATCATGGAGGTTCTTGGAAGTAAACTGGAATATTAATTTTGCTAAACCTTTGGAAATGCCAGTGTTGGTGAGGAGTGTTTGTGGTTAGGGTTGTACTAAGGACAATATGTTCTTAGTACGAGAAGTTGTGGATGCCCCATCCCTGGAAGTATTTAAGGCCAGGCTTGACGGGGCTTTGAGCAACCTGCCCTAGTGGGAGGTCCCCCTGCCCATGGCAGGGGGGTTGGAACTCGATGATCTTCAAGGTCCCTTACAACTCTAACCATTCTATGATTCTATGTTTTTTTTTCCCTCTTATAATGTACAGTTTAGTGGATATCTCTGACCTGTTTTTCCTACTGTTTCATTCTAATACTACTGTTGAGATTAAACTGACCTTCTTTCTTTTAACATTTCTTTTATCAGTTTGTAGCTTTTTATGCCAATCTTTCTATAAATACCTATTGATGTTTGATAGCTAGTGCTTCAGTGTAATGCTTTCCTTTCTATAATATTATGCACTTGGTGATGTAAAAAAAAATCTTAAACATTTAATTTATATAATTTTTAAATTTATTTTAATTTTATATATTTTTTATTTTTATGTTTTATATTAATTTTAATTTATTTATTTATTTTAATTTAATTATTTTATCATCTTTCCTTATTATTTTTTTTGTGTTTAAGCAATAAGTTATGGTGAATTTAATGCCATACTTAAAATGTGCAAAGAAGAAATGCCAAAATCCGTATCACACGATCCGTATCTTATTTTCTGTTAAAGCGTGAGACATAAAAACACAGCAAAGTGGGTTATAAATGACCCACTTTGTAATAATAATAATAATAATAACAACAACAACAATAATAATAATAATACTTAAAATAAACCTGCATGGAGAATGGTAACACGTGCTTCCTGGACTGTTACTGAAAATTTTCTCTGTATCTTGTGAGGAAGATACAGGCAACCCCCTCGCCTCTGTTTTAAGGGAAGTTTTGTGACATGCCAAACCAGAAATGTATACTGCAGAATGTCAAAAGACAGCACCAATTTCACTAACGGCAGGCACTTTGTTTTCGCGTTTTCCTAATACTTTAAGAACCAGAGACTACGTTAAATAGTATGTGCAGCTTGTGGCTACAAGCCAAAAGGAAGCCCACATGAAATTTAGTGCCCCTGTCTGCAAGCTGATAAGAGAGTCTGGATTTTCTAAACTCTTTAAGTGCTCGGTGTCAAGCAGGAATTCAGCAACTGCAGCCTGAACGACTTTCATTATTTAAAAATGCACACTTAGCCCTAAGAGGTTTCCAAGCACTCTAATGCTGGGGTATTTGAACAGAGTAATAGTGTGCTTTTAAAAAAGCTTTTTATTTTGCAACTTTATGTTCTTCATCTTGTTCAAATATTATTTACTTTAGAATTCATCTGATAGACTCATAAACATGCTACTCAATAAAACAGGACAGGGCTCTGACAAGCCTCCGGAAACTTTAAAAACTTTTGAAGTGTTTAGACCTTACTATAATCACAAAGTAAATTTTGCACAGTTTGAGTTTGTGCTCTGAGATCACATAAAAATTCTAGGCAGAATCATTCCTACCCAGTAATTTGACCTACCCAGACCTGTTGGTTTGTGATGTTGTGCTAATGAGCCTGTGTGTTTGCTCCTGCTTAGGCACTCCAGAGTTGTGATTACTCTGCATAAAATTGTGCTGGAATCTCTCTGCAGGACAATCCCAAATATCACTCTATCAGGCTCTTAGTCTGTCCCAGATAGGAACTAAATTACTTGGTCTTTTTCTTGTCTGTGCACATGAAGGTACAGCTCCTAACTCACTACAAGCACTGCTGTATCTTTCTTGCATGAGACCACACTCATTTGCATCGTGGAGCCATGGCAGGGAGCAGGGATCACAGCCACTTCGTAGGACTTCGCACAGAATTGCACTGCATCTCTAATTCCTTTCGTTAATGAGCATTTAAATGAAACCTGCTGTGCCCATGGGGTGGACTGAGCATCTTCCACCGTTTTCTAGTGAATTAAGGGAAAATTGAATTTCCAAGAAAACAAACTATTTTCGTGTCTGATCTCTGCAGGAAGAATAAGAAAATTTACAGCTAAAAATAAGGCACCCTCTGAGACGGAAAATTATTTATTCCTCAAAGAAATTCCTAAATTCTTACATGCTACAGCTGTAATGGCTATGCTTTGTACCTCTCTTTTTACCTGCAGAGGGTCATCTGTCAGCAAATTTAAGTCATGTCCTTCCCCTGTCCCACACCAGTGAGACCTAGGGCACAGGGAGTGTTAGCATCTTTATGCTAACAAATGTAAGAGAATTTTAAATTACTTTGCCTCCACTGAAGAAGCATATAGTGCAGTGTCTGAAAGACAAAGACCATATACTGAAGAGTGTCAAATGGTGCTAGAGAGAGCATGGAAAAGGTTCATCCATCAGGGTGAAGCTCTCCCTGAGATGTAGGTGCTGGCAGCTGGGGCCAGCAGTCAGCTGGGTGGATTCACCTGGGAGTTATCCTGTGCTCCAACCAGCTGGTGTTCTCCAGCTGAGGAGGATCACAAGTTGAAAATCCTGTGAGGAAGACTGTGGACAGAAAAAATGTCAGTGGGTATTCTTTAAAAGAAGCTACTTGGACAGAATAAACATAGCTAGGGGAGTCAGTCAGGAGTGAAGACAGCTTTGGGTTAAAACTCATTCTGGTGAATAAATTCTCTCTGTGGTGAACTGTGAACAAGTTAGAGATACAATAAATAGCAAGTGTCGTGTGCCATTAGTCTGTCTGTCCCCATCCTCCCCTCCCTTCCCTCCCCTGACCTCCAGACCAAATGCTGATGAAGAGAAATTGCAGATTCTGTACTGGAAATCAGTGAAGATGAAAACATCAGTGGCATGGCAATCTAGCACCAGTGTGACTAGTGAAGCAAAGGACACCAAAAAGAAAGTTTTTATCTGCCTTAGAAAGAGAAATAAAAGCAATGATATAGGACCATTTCTTGAAAGAGACAGTAAAGATGCAGAAAAAAATGTTCATTAAACCCCACTGTTTTCCAATTAGGAAAGAGCAAGTTAATTGACTACTACCACATGAGGATGATAAATGATTGCTGTCTGATTAAGACTAACTAGGCTGTTGAACAACAGTTACTTATATTTATTAGAAAGAAATATTTTGAACAGCTAGCAGATTAGATTTTTCATTTGCTGATGCTTATTTGTTATAAATCTTGAAATATCATGTTAATTTCAAAAGTGCCAAAGAAAGTTAATTTGATGATATTTTAAAAGTTATTTTGATGACTTGGACAGCTATTAATCAGAGTATCATATCATGGAAAGCTAGGTTCAGTTACAAAAAGTATCCAGAGTTTTTAGTTTGTTTTAATATGATAAAATTTTGATTTTCCAGTTATACCACAAAAGGAGAGATCATGTCCTAAAAGCAATATCTATGAAAATTATTTAGGGTTTCTGTGGTTGAAAACAACTCAGTATAGCAGGGTTGTAGAGCAAGGAGACTTAACATGACCTAACATGACATGAGTATAAGGAAGAACAGTGAAAAGATCAGAACACGGGGTTACAAATCTAAGTATAGCACTGGTTATGCCACTCCTGCAAAGGCCTTTCCAGGTCTAGTGACTTCGCAGGGTGCAGAAAAGACCCAGAAAAAAGATTTGGGAGACTGAGACAATACCTTATGGTGAGATACTTTAACTTGCTCCTTCAGAAGAAAGACAGAGATGGCATGATCTTTTTGTTGAACTATATTCATGAGATATTCAAGGGCTCTTCCAAAGCAAAGAAAGACATATAAAGGGGAGAGAGATATGCATGTGTGAGGATGATCATATTGTAGAACAAACTTCCAAGGAAGATAGGGTATTCCTGTGATTTGACATCTTCTGAACATCAGATCTGAAGTAGAGTCAGTAACTATTACTGCTGAGTGCAAACCTGTACATATTTTACTAGGTGTGGTAATTGCATGACATACCTGCATACAAACATAATTTGTTCCCATGGAGCAAAGGGTGGGATACGGCAGCTGGAGAAGTGGTAGCATGCTCATCTCAAGGGAAAAAGAGGGAGCGGGACCCAGAGTGAGGTTAGAAAGGGGAATTGCATTGAATTAAATAACCAACTAAATACATGATTTGTAGCATCCAGTAAAGCTCCACCACTTTAAAGTATTTATAGCTTTTTCTTGAGAGCTAGAGTTGAAAGGCTAAAACAGCTGTTGCATGAGAAAAGCTCTCCTCCTTGTAAGAGGTCTATCCATTGTCCATGTTTGAGTTCATCCCAGTGCACAGTGGTTGCTTTCTTTCCCTGAGTGGTTTCTACCAAGTCAGGCATGGTTGAAGGGTGCTGCCTCCAGGAAGGAATAGCTGTAGGATGCAGGATGCTGATGGTGTGGCCTTGGAGGCCTTTTTGTGTGGGTGGGTTTCATGGTTGTGGCTCAGGCAGAGTCAAGCCATTTCACAAATCTGACAGCTTTGAAGCTTTGAAGTTTGCAGTCTCTGTTTTTTTTCTGGTGAAGAGTTTGTGTGCCCTGGGCTTTTTCTAACTAGTTCAGTTGCTCTAGTATAACGTTATTTCTTCCTGGAAACATCACCTTACTTATTTCTAGATACTTGAAGTGTATATTGCGTGTGGATGTGTATCACATATGGAAATTGCATACAGAAATTTGATTAAAGCCACCAGGTTTTCCCTCCTTTTGTAAACTCAATTGTTTGAGCTTTTGGGTTTTTGTTTGGTGGGGGGTTTTTTGGTGGTTTTTTTTTTTTTTTTTTTTTTTTTTTTTTTTCATCACAAACCATGAAGTAACTCAATTTGTGAAGAATTTTGTCCAGGTTTCATGAAAAGAAAATGTGCAGGCCTGAAACGTACATCTGGATTGAGTTGGGACCTTGGAATGGAACTGCAAACCACAATAATTTCTTGCGGTTTCTAGTAGCACTGGTATTAATATCACCTTGAAGGTATATAGCATACCTCTGAGTTGCAAAGGCAGATCTGCAGCAATACTTTGGACTGCAATCAGACCACCACCTGCTCAGTAACCTCTGCTCCAAGCACAATTTGAAGAGAGGTGTCCCAGAAGAAACCACCAGTGATTCAGCTCTAGAGAGTGGGATAAACACTTCTTTAACAGCATTGAACTCTGTGTCATAAATAGACAGTTGCAAAAGTAAGAGAGAAAAATCTAAAACAACACAGAAATCCCAGCATCATTAGCAAGCTGTTCTAACAAATTCCTGTCATATAATTTTTTTCTACTTGGAGCTGTAAGTTCAGAAGTCTTGCTTCCCATACAGTCCATTTTCTTGCTCCTGGACTTACAATGTGGGCCTTACATGGAAAATATTTCTTCTATTTCTGTCTGTGCTAGAATAGCACAAGCTTAATCTACAAGTCTGATACAATGACTCTTACATTCCTTCATTTTTGCATAGAAAAAAAAGCCTAAGGTTTTGATTAATCAACAACAAAAAATTAAATTGCAATTGAAAATCAAACAAACATAATACATAAATACATTAAAACGTTAAAACAGAGAGGAAATAGTTGTGTCATGTCTTGTGTTCATGTGCTATGATAAGTTCAGTTTATCTCCAGAGGGATAATTCAAATACCAAGTTTGTAACATGCATTGGAGAGGGTCAATGAAAGCCGAACTATCCTCTGAAAAACAGGATTCTTAAAAATCACATCTTCTGGAAAAGAGGTAGGATACACTACTTAGGCACTGTCATAATAGATTTTTGATTAAGTTCATTCCACCAGAATCCCTACAGATTTCCAGACATCTGTTTTAGCATAGGATAATTCACCCTTTAGTGAAATCTACCTTTGCTGTAGCCGGTGAACCAGACCTTGTATTTTAGATAGCCATGTTTAGGTGTGATGGATACTATCAGACATGTTTGCAAGCTCGGACCAGACTTGTTCTATCCCTGCTTCTCAATGTCCCCATTTCTAGAGCACGAATACTACACAAACAAACTTGAAATTTTTGAAATATAGAGTAGCTAATGACTACTGGGGGCTTTTGGTAGCATAAATAAATCATAAAACTATTTTTGCATTGGCTGTAATGGTAAAACTGCAAGGTAAAGACTGTTTGCAAGACTGAAAGCTGTCCTATTGTTCTTGTTCTTGTATTGTCCTTGTTCTTGTATTGTCCTTGTTTGTACATCTGAGAAAAGCTCACCTAAATGTGTAATAGATTTGTTCTGCAGTGAGTGTCACACCTGCCAAAAATCATGCAAGTGCCAATGGGTACTTCTCTGTGCAAACTGTGTATGTTGGCATGCAATAGGCCACTTCAGAGCCACTAAGTGCCAGTCTCTGTTTTCATACCAGAAGTATCTCTTTCTCCTAGGTGGCAATTTTAGAAAGCAAGATAAATTATCTCTGTCTGCAACATTATTCTGGCTAAATAACTGTACCTCAGTTCAGAAAGAAAATTAGAAAATAGCAAATTGAAATTTGGGATGAAAATAGAGACTTGCATGACAGCCACTTGCTTCAGCCACTTCTGCCACAATATTTTCCCAATTGGTATCTGAGTTATAAAGTCATTTCTTTATCCTTTTGCTGTGCAAATGTGTAATCTACCTGTTCTTTCTCATACTGCAAAGAGATCTCAGATTGGGGCTTAAGCTACCAGTAAGCCAGCCAAGAACAAGGCTCTTCTCATCTGGCAGGAGAGAGGTGTGAAGAGCTCTGCTGTGCTCCTGAAAGTGAAGGAAGCATGCAGCAGAGCAACAGCAGAGACGTGGTGAAGATATTTCATCACGTCAGAGGGCTGCAGTAGTTTATTTTTAAAATGCAGACATTTTAGAGCAGACAAAGAGGTGCAAGAACTGAGTTCCTGATGGAGTCGTCCTATTTTCAGAATTATACCAATACTTGCCAAAGAAGAAAAGCATTCCTTATTTTCTTCCATCTTCTCTAGCAAATTTGAAAATTAAACAGCTCTTATCCTTCATTCCTGGTCACAAGCGGGATGGACATAGAAATCTTCTCAGCTGACAGATATCCCCTATTTCTTTAAAAATTAGGAGTCTCCAAAGGAAAAATTCTCACACTTTTCCCAAATGTGCCAGATTATTTCCTCTATTAGTTTCTAATGTCATTCTTCATTTACCAGTACGGCTTCACAAATTAATCATGAAAAGATCATGTGGATTCTCTGCTTACAAAAATACCATTTTTGATGTCCATTCACCCTTCTTAGAATCTCTAGGCTTTTTGAAATTTTATTTTTCTATTTTTAATTCTGGGATTCCATTTCAAAACTGGTTCCACAAAGCACCAGTTGTAAAGGTGAGAAGCACACAAAAAAAACCATTTTGCATAGTAGTAAAACATGTATAAATAGCATCCTGATGTTCAGAAGGGCTGCCTGCTGGTGTACTTGGCAGGTACAACAGTGCTGTGGGGATTGCTGCTTTCGTGACCCTGCTGCCATGGAAAGGCCTGTGCTGTGCTCCAGGAAGACCACAAGATCTGATCAGCAGTAACACAGCTCTGGCTCTCCTTCCTTCTCTCTTAACAACGGCCTTTTGGTCTAAAAGACTAACAAGGCATGGTCTTAACTCAGGGAGTCCAAACAACTGACTTCATTTCTGGCATTGATTTTCTCTGATTCAGAGCAGATGATGGATTTTTGCTTTGCTGTTCCTTCACCTGCAAGTTAGAGGCAGTGCCACAGAAGCATGAGGGGTTTGAAGTGTTTAACTTATAATTCTGCAAAGGTACTCACTTTATTTAGAAGTACCTCCTCTTTTTCCACAGATGGATGAAATTTAAGACTCTTCAGACATGCTTTTGCAGAGCTCCAAATGGAGGAGAGACTTGCCCCTGATAGAAACTTTAGAAGATGGCTTTGGCTGATACCTCCCAGGAATGCATTAACATCTCTTTGTGAAACATAGGCAGCATGGGACCTCTCAGAAGACTGTTATCTGGGCAGGAGCCCTGTTTACTAGCCACAGTGACTGATTCTCTGGTGTCTTACGTCAGGTATGACTTTATACTCACTATGCAAGTACATGTCTTATGGTTCTAGTACTTTGGGGTGACAGGCAAGGCAAATAAGGCAGCAGAGACCGAGAAAGGCTGAGATTTTGGCTTGATTTTGAGGCTGCACCTCTGGCAGTGGAATTACATTTCTACAGCCACTATATAGTCAGAAGCACTTGGGAGACTTTCCAAATATGTAGTACCTGGAAATAAGAAGTAAAACCTTTCCAGAAGCCAGAAACCATTGATTTCAGTCAAAGGATTTCTTCCTGAAATGTACAGTCTGCTAGAGAAGATTTCCAGTAGTTATTAAAGGTGCCCTAGAGGTTACCAGAAGTGAAGTGTGAGTTAAGACTAACATGGGGTATTGCATTAGGTGAGATAAAACACAGATTCCCTCTGGCTGAAGTCATGATAAGCCTGTCTCCTGGGAAAGTAATTCTGCATATATCTTGCAGGTGCTTGCTTCAACCAAATGAAAGCTTGGAGAGAGGTTTGTTCAGTATTCCGAAGGTACTTAAAAGTAGTAACATCTAGGTGATAAATGCCTAATGAAAATCTGCAGCTCATGCTCGAGAAAGTCTTTGAAGTAAAAGAATAGCAGCATTTTACAATTGTGGAGGTGTACGAATTAGTATAAATAGACATCTTGTAGAAGCACAGTGATATATATTTGGAAAGTATGTTTAATGGAATATAGTAACGTATTACACTGCACAAACAAATCTTCTCCTTACCATGTGCTACAAAAAATTGTTCTTTGATGCCTTCTGAAGCAAGAGACATTCATTTAACTCACTGCCTTTCTTGTCCTGCTTAACAAAGAGATGTCTAAGTGCCTCACAGAGAAGTCATTGCTCCTGCCATTAATGAAATAGGATTCCTGATCATTTCCAGACTAGGAGGAGGCCAGTAGTTTTGATAATCCTTTTTATTTGCTTACATACTAAGTAATTTGGTTTAAAAATAGTTAAGAATCTCTTGTTGCTGTTTGAGTTTGTGTTTTGTCTTTTGGAGGAGGATGGTTAGCTACTGCAAATGCAGAACATCTCCAGCTGTTGCTTGAGCCAAGGAGTTTTTTTCATTTTATTTATTTATACACCCTTCCTTCCACCCTGAACTCCTGCACTGTTGAAGAGGGAAGCTCTGCATCTGTTGGGGAGAGCAATCAGGCTGCCGATGCTCAGCATGGAGAAGCATGGGTGGCGTGAGGACTGGGAAACACGGGGAGAGTTTCCTCTCCAGCTTCCTCAGGCCTTGTCCTTTCTCCGTGCCCAGTCTCACGCACTCAACGCAGCATTGTTTGTCCAAAGGAAATTGAGTCAGTGAGAAGTACTAAAAGTGGGGTTTTATCTCATCTTTCCATCAAGCCTGTCTGAAAGAGGATGCTGCTTGACTAGTGGTCCCGCAGGAAACTTTCTTTGTGGCAGCTGCTGGTTTTAATGAAGCAAGTCAGTACATCTCTTTGATGGCATCTGCTTCTTTTTTGTTCCCTGTGCAAAAGCTGTTAGGCTCAGCCCTGAATAGCAGACATCCTCTGGATACAAGGAAGCATAAATTAAGGTCTCTGCCTAATCACAGACTATGAACCTCAGCATTCCTCTGGTATTTTTTTCAATTTATGATAGATAGTACAGCTGTGGTGTGCTGCTTCTGAGACAACCCAACTTGGGAAAACACATTTCTCCATATTCTTTGCCTTTCCACCAACTATGCCTTTAGGGAAGCTCTCTGGGAGGCTCCTGGGGCACTGGGGCCATGTCAGGCCTGAAGGTAAACACAGAGGTTGAGCCCACCGGGGTTTCTGAACTGGGATATCCAACCCTTCTTGGTAACTGAGATGCCCTGGAGCTTGTTGGGTTGTTTGTGCCCATGGGACCAAGGTCAATCAGCTGGGGCAAGGGATGTATGCGGCACCTTCTTCATGGAGGACTAACACGACAAAACTTATGAAAAAATGAAGGTCTCAGTTCTGCTATTTACCAGGAGCTTTCATACAAGATGAGTCTGATGTGTGAAGGAGGAGTGAGCTAATACATAGCTGGGAATGAGACGTACCAGATGAGTCCATAACACGTCACTGAAACTGAAGTCAGTCCTCACCTGTGTATCTCCCACTTTTACCTTCATGTCTGTGCTTTACTCCATGGACTGTAACTTACCCTTTACTTTGCTAGTGCCCATTGCTTTCTTTTCTTTCTTATATTTTTTAGGTTGGGTCTGTCTTTGCTATGGACTTTTCTTTTTATGAGCCTTTCAGTTTTACACGCTATTTCATTCTCTTTTCACCTTCCCCCAACCCCAGCCTCCCACCCCTCTTAATCTCATCTGGCTACTCCCATCAAAATACATTTTTGAAGCAAATATAAAATTAACTACAAAATCTCTTCCCTCTTAGATCTCCCTGCCCCTCTCACTGTGTTTGACCCTCTCTGTGAGACAGGCCATCTGTGAGTGTCCCTGTTCCCTGCAGTGCAGAGCTAGCTCTTGTCCCTTGTAACACTGCTCAGATGAGAAATGCACTCTCATCACTTTCTCCAGTCAACTTTCTTCCCAACTGGTCAGCCTCTTCCCAGCTAAACTAGTCAAACCCTTTTTGCTGGTTCTCAGTGCAGACCTGCAGTTTCACTGGGAACAGGTATGCCCTTCTGTCTCCTATAATTACTAGATACATCTAGTCTTTCTTCCACTGCCCTCACATATGACTTCATGAACAACAATTATCTCATACCATTGTTTTAAAATCCCCAGTCTGTTTGTGAGGTACAGCTCCTAACATGCATGTCTTAAGCTTCAGCTTCACCACAAGTATGTAGTACAAGACAGAGGCAGTAACCCAGTTTCTCTGTCAGCTATGTGTACACATTCCTCCATGCAGACACTGTTGCCTCATTTCCACCTTGTCCCAGTTTCCTCTTGGCCTTCTCAGAACCCCCATAGGCTTTTAGGTGTTAATCCTGTCCATGGTTTCACTCTCCTGGTAAGCCCTGAGGACCACAGAGGACCGGGCTTCAAAGGCAGCCTGGTTTGTGGAACAGGATGGAGGCACTAGGCTTTCCTGAACCCATTGCAATTTGTCAAGTGACTTGCAATGGATTTTCTTCCACACACTTGTCCAGTCTACCCCTGAACTGACAAAAACTACTTTTGCCCTTTGCATTCTTCTGGGAGGAGTTCCACAGCCCTCCAGCACTGCACTTGGGTCTTTATGGAGTCATCTGTCCTAATCCCAAAGCCTTCCTCCACAGTAGGAAATGGTCAACTCGAGGACCAAAATCTGGTGTGTGAAACTGGGACTGGTTTTCATGGCATTTTATTTATGCAAAATTTCACCTGACATTTCATACAGTCCCATAAGATGCTTCCACAGTTTGCCACAACCTGCCCTTTTTTCTTTAAATAATGTTGTATCGAGTGACCTTTGTCTTTCACTCATGACCTCTTTCACATTATTTATGGGTATTTTGAACAGAACAGATCTCAGTGCAGATTCCTGGAATTTCCACTGATGACTTCCCTTTAATGAGTGAAATGGCTATTTTTTCTGTGTTCTGTTTCCTACCTTTCAGTCACTTCTCTATGCCAGCATTTCCCCTTCCCCTTGGCTCCTTAGTTTCCCTAAAAGTCTATGGGAGAGACTCCACTAGGGAACTTTTACCAACATGTTTGTTATGTCTTTCAAGAACTCTGAGAGATTGGAAAGGCAGGATTTCCAGAAAAAGTATTGGTTCTTATCAAGTAGGTCATATGTAACCAGACCATTTTTTTAAGGTGTCCACGAATTTGAAGTTATGATTATTTGAATTTATCATTTTTGCTGGTATGGACCTTGGGCTTACATGCCTCTAGGTCCTCAGATCCTCCTACCACCTTTCTTATCCGTGGTAGTGCATTTGTTTCCTGACATATCAAAGAGGCATTCAGCGAGGTGGACACTATCTCAGTAGTTGGATCTGGCCACCCTTAGGTTGTCTTGAATCTTTTGCCATCTGCTCCTGGCAGTCTGTTTGGCCCCATCCCATTTATTTGTGCCATGGCTTCCCCTCAATGGCTTCCCCTCCATGAAATCCCCTCAAATTTTGGGGACATCCTGGCTGAGACCTCTCACAAGAAGGTTCCTCTTGTGTGTGAATCTTCCAGTTTCTCCTACAAGGGCACCAAAAGTTCATCTTTCTTCTCTGTCATGGTCTTGTACTCCCTCAGCCTTGCTTTTAGACCTTGGGCTTCAACTGGACCCATGGACTTCTGCCAAACTTTTTGATCCTGTTGTGTTGAAGCAGTGTTTAGAAGCAGCTTTGATTCCTTTCATGCAGGTGTTTCTTAAACTATTTTATGACCTACTTTAGTCCACTGGAGTGTGCCTTCACCATTTCGATAAAGCTTCTTGAATGATACTTTTGGAAATCAAACCATCTCTTTCACCTGGTGATTCAGCCAAGCAGACTATTATCTTTTCTTAAGGCCCTTCTGCTGTGTGCTGTGCATGTCATCCCACTTCCAGTGTGGTGTCTACCATCTGACACCTTCCATATTTCAGGAAAGAACTAGATGCCCTCCGTTTTCAGTTTCCTCATTTATACAGTTTGCCTCTTCACATTTTATCACATCTGTGTAAGAGTGGGGCTCTGTTGGACCTAAGAGTGTGGTGGTGAAAACAGAGATGGATATTTCTACTACGAGATCTCAAACCAACCCTGTACATCGTTCAGGACAGGGCTGGATTTCCTCTCTGGAGTCACTAACCTGCTAATGCCAGGATGCTGCCAGTGGTATCATCCCAAAAACTAACCCACACTTCATGTCCCCATGCAGCAAAGAGCCAGTGCACATGGGATCAAATAAATTCATCCAGTGCTATTACTTTTCTGCTCTTGCCACCTCTGATTTCTCTCACCACACTTCAGTCAGTGCTGCTATTCCTGTAAGACAGAGAGTTATACAGACCCAATGCCGCATTGCTCCTTTTTAGGGCTGGAAAACAGAGGTTTAACAGTGCTTATATTTGTGTTTGCGTAGTAGTCCACAAGATTTCTAAGAACAATGTTGCTGTTACTGGGGTCCCAGATATTAACCTCTATTTATTCCAATTAATTTTATAGTCTGGTTTCTGGTCTTATTTTCTGTAAATGTTCTTTCTGAAAGAGCAGTCAAGATACACATTTGTAATAAGTCCTTGCAACTGTTTTTCTCTTAGATCAGTAGGGTTGATCAACATAAAAATATTTCAGTTCTGTTTCCTGGTCAGACACGCCTTGAAAATTATATACTTTCAACATAAAGCATAATTGTGTATGCGAAACTCATGCTCATTTTGCTTTATAACATGGTTCTCCTAGCCTGTGGTCTCCTGTCATCTTTACCCTCTCCCCTACTCGCTTACAACTGCTTCAAGAAAGAAATAACCTCAGAATTCTGGAAGTGTAACATTTAACTGCCTATGCAGTTTCTAATGCAATCCCTGTCCATATTTCAGCCAAGATGCTGTAACATCCACTGCTTCAGTGCTGAATGGCCGTGTTGGCACACATGTCCCAGGCAGAAGAGCATCCTGGCTGCCCAGGCTGCCTCAAAGCACACAGAGTCCATATGATAGAATGAGCCCTGGCTGAGGGGAAATTACCACACCACCCTTCAGAAATTAAAACCAAAAAATATTAGAAAGAAATTGAAGAAGCGAGCATCAAACAAACACCTCCTTTTCCATCATCTCCTCCTGTTGTTGCTGTAATCCCCAATACAAACTGGCTGGAAAGGCAGAGAGCCTTTCACAAGATTATCTGTATCAGTGCACGCTTTGAAGTACAGGCTGCCAGCCTCTCATTACGGACGGAGATCAAAACCCTGAGATTAGCATGGTCCTGGGCCTGCTGGACTTCATTCACACATCACACAAGTGCTAAGCTATCAAAGCACAGGGCACTGCTTGTGTGTTGCCTTCTCAGCCATAAATCCCGCAGCACACACCCAATGCTATTTATTTTTTTAAACAAATGAGTCGTTTCAGTCTATAAGGTACCTTTCCTTTTTTTTCTTTTTTTTGTGGGTTTTTGTTTGTTTGTTTGTTTGNTTTTTTTTTTGTGTGTGGTTTATTTTCATGGGGCTGAATGCAGTCTGGGAAATTGAAATAGTCTTAAGTTGAAAGATAAGTAGAAGTAATATCCTCAGAATATTCGGGCCAGATGCTGACTGTATCTTTTGGGGGGTAAAGCAAAGAGGAATTAATATTAACCACAGACTTGCCCGCTGACAAGAAATCCCAGGGTGTAAAGGGCCATCCTGGTGCCAGCCATTTTCTGCTCTCTTTTGGCACCAATGGTTGAGTGGGAAGCAGGTCAGCCAGTGGGGTCAGGGGCTGCAGAGACTGGTTTAGATGAAGCTTACAGCCAGCGTACCCACATCAGCCCACCCCACCCCAGGCCATTAGGTCCCTCGGGCAGCACATGTTGGAGGTACAGATGGTTTTGCTTCCACCTCAAAATGAGCTGGAGACAGACATTGACTACGAAGCTTTTCTACCTCCCGTCCCACAGCTCAGAGGCTCAGGTCCACCAGCTCTCCCAACTGGCAGGCCACAGGGGCCAGAAACTCAGGCATTTGCCCCGTTTCTGGGCTGGCTTCTGCAGACCACGATCAGCCCTCTGCCGCCATTACCACGTAGCAAACTTAAAATGAGCTGTGGAATGTAACAATAGGGCTCAGAGGCAGTTTTATTCAGGAAATCTCCTTACACACTCCCAAGAACTGGGAAAGATGGACCTTTGCCTGGATGAAAATTTTCCATCTGGATCCACAAGTGTGCCTTGCTGAAGGACTGGTGGCTGGGCTGTGAGTGGATCCTGCTGGGAAGGTTGTTTGATTTATCAGCGTCCTGATAGCATATCTAGAGGACATATGCAGGACAGGGTGCAAGGATGTATGCTGTCGTCTCACATAGCTTTCTTACATTTTAGTTCTAATTACGTCTTACTTTCTGGCGTCACAAGATTAGTTTCAGCTCTTGAGGAGAGCCTGAGAAGGGAGTAATGGGAAGTAAAAATACTGGAGATTGCTTACTGCTGGGAAAGGACTGAAAAATACAGGAAAGAGAAAAGAGAGAGAAAGAAGGAAAACATGAAGGCAAACACTGTCCATAGATACTTAAGTATAACTCAACAGCAAATTCTTTGCAGCAATCTGGAAGGTTCCTAAAATTATATTTTAATCTCTTTTTACTGTTTGAATGTGGTAAAAATGCAAAGAGACCTCTCTGTGGGCCAGAGGAACCTGCACTTTCTGGGCCCATCCCACCATGGTACCTGAGACCTTCAGAGGATGTGTTCCCATGATTGTCCTGGAAAGGACAAAGGTGTTACTTGCAGTTTCCCAGTGGGAGACTGAGGCACAGCAGGATCTACAGGTTTATCTGAATGGGCAGCTGTATGGCTGTACAGCATAACTACAGGATCATAACTCCCCATGTGGGCCTTTATGCTCTAGGGTAAGAACACACAGACTAGGAGGGTTAGCAATAGGGATACAGCGTTAACAGCACCCTAATGACTGACTTGGTAGCCTATGGGGCAGCAGGGACTCAAAGCAGAGTTTCCTACAGCTCAGGATAATACTCTGTCCTCTAGAGGCCACTTATGTGCAAAAACTGAATGTCCTTCATGCTATGTAGAGATACCTGAGGTAGTTTTCAGTTCTAGAGCACCGCAGCCACAGCTTCAGCCTTGGGACACCCTCTCTAAAGGCAGAACACATAAGATTTTTTTTCCCTCCCAGCTCTGTTCCATTGAAGGGGAGATCTGCTCCATTGATGGGGAGATTGACATCACCCAGGCTCAGAGCAAGCATGCTTGCTTGGACTGGTACGGTGAAGTTTTAAAGTTGAGCTGACGTTTTAAAGTAGAACAAGAGCTGGAAAATACCCAATCCATCAATATCCAATGCCACCCAAATCCAGGACAGAGGGGAAAGTGGGGGAGGACTTTAGGTTTGCATCTGCCACCTCCAATGTTGCTCTCAGCAATGACAAATATCTTCTTAAGAATCATGATGAGGGAAGACCAAGCTAAGCTTAGTGCACTTTCAGTATGCAATTAGCATAAATATACTTTGTGCTAAACTGCCCAGAGTTAGAAACAAAGAGCTTGTGAAGGTCCTAATTGTTTCAGAGGGAATACATGTCACGGAGAGAAAGACAAAGGGGAGCCATGTCCAAGAAGACATGAGACAGAGGCCAAACCAGCAATTGCCTGAATCCAAAACAGCCCCAGAGGCTGTCTCTGAAGACCTGCCAACAGAGTCAGCAGTGGAATTTGCCAGGGACTTAGCCTAAATCCAGCCACAAACCTTGCTGTTCATTGCAAACGATACATCTCAGTTGGCATTGTGAACCTGCCACACTTACTGTGTGAGCAGCCACAATTACTGACTTTATTGCTGGAGTCCATCAGATGAAAGGAGCCAACATCAAGCACATCACTAGAAGTACCACATATAAGATGAATCTTTGTAATTGCAAGATTTCTTTGGAACAAAAATGTTTGCTTGGAACCATTTTCTTCTTGCTGGTGGTCAGCGCAGCGAGTGGCAGTGTGTGGCAGTGTAGCAAGGGCACAGGGGAGACCTTTGAACCGAATCAGCGAAGAAGGACAGCTAACTCTAGCGCTGTTCATTCTTGAGCCTTCCCTGCCATGGGATTAGCAGCCCATTGGGTTTACTCAGACCCCTCTCTCAGTGGCCACCAGATAAGATTCAAAATGCAAACTCCTCCACCTTCCTACCCCATCCCTCCCCACAGTGTGTCTGTGCTTTCTTGCTGCTGTCAGGCAAAACCGTGATAGCCGTGATCAAAGAGGCCCTCATGGGCCAGCAGAAAGCCTGTGCGGGCAGCAATGTGCAGGCAGGGCAGCAGGTGGGGAAAGCTCACGCTGCCTTTGATCCCTTCTGCTTGTTTCTACTGAGATTTGACACTGCGCGCTGCCGGTTTGCTGAGGTGCCCTCTGGCTCCACGGTGCTGGATCAGGTCTATTGTCCTCAGGCTTTCAACATGCCCCAAGTGTTCACAGCCAGGATCCTGACAGCTTTCTGTGCCAGGGCCTTTTATATGATGCAGCAGATGAGTCCTTTGTCCCCAGCTCAGACTTTCAGACTCCTCTGGATCTAAAGTTTCAAAACTGTCTCTCGGACCAGCTTGCCGCACTTACTCCCCCTTCAGATAAACAAGGTTTATTTGACTTGGAAAAGAGACAATAGTTTTCTTCTTAATTATGAAAGATGCACTGTACAGAGTATCTCTCCTAAGACTGCAAAATTGCATTTAGTGATGTTAACAATGAAGTTACAGTGTTATGATCTGAGCAGGAATGTAGCTCATGCCTTGGGAGCCATTTGTCTAACCTTCCAACTGGTTGGCGGTTTTCATCACTTTCCTTTGTCACCGAGACTTCCTTTATTTGTCTGTACCTCTTTCTTTTATACGAGATGCAATCTTTTACTATGTAAGCATGAACATAAATATTTAGACACAACTGGTGAAGCTTTCAGATGTTTGCTTAGGAATAAATCTTTCTATGAATCCTTGGTTCAAGATGGAGGCAGGAAGTAATTGCCCATGAAATTCCCTGCGGGTTGGCAAGAAGAAGGGATACTTCATATCTGACGAAGGATGGCTTTGGGTAAATGGGCTGCTGGAAGTAAAACTGCTGCTGAAGAGAAAAACTGTTTGGTGAAAAGTTTTGTGAGATTTTGTTTTGCTTCCCAAAAGCTTGAGAACATCTGAAAAGGAGAAATATAAAAAAAGTTGTGTTCATGTGTCGGGACTTTCTTCCCATATCATCCTAAATGCAAAGGGGTCTCCATGTCAGCAGTACCATGTAGGTGTAACTGCTCAGTAACTGTTGTGGCTGGGCCCAAAGTCCTCTGAAGTGAAAGGAGCTCCTTACAGGTCTTGGACCAGATAAATGCATAAACAGCAGATGTGAGTCCAGCTCCATTTTGTTACTACAGCTGACAAAGTCACCGTGTCAGCTGAGGCAGAGATTGTCCATAGGTGTATGCAGGTTAGGCCACGGAAAATGCAAAATAATCTATTTTCTCAAATCTTCTTTCACTTGGGCTATGTCTAGCTGCATTACTTGGCATTTTGAGAGTATGTACAGCTCAGCTGATGCTCAGCAACTCAAGTCTCAGGAACTTGACTGTGTTGCTGGGCTTTTAATCTTTCAGACTCATCCCATTTTCAAGAGTGAAAAAGAGTCTCTTATTTCAATGGCATAACTTGCTTCTGCTTCTCTACATTTCAGTGGTTTTCCATTAGAGACTTTTCTTTCAGGTTTTCTGTCTTGTGAAGTGTAAGTAACTTGAAATGTTTGGAGAACACCTGCTTTGATGCTTATTGTCAGTGCTACTTCCAGGCATCAGATGCCTATGCTTTTAGAGTTAGCTGGAAAATCCAGAAAGAATTTTTGTAAAATGGAAGAAAAAAAAGTTGAATTTGAAAATTTTCCATGAAAGAAAAGTTGCACATGCTCATTTTCTAACACTAGCAGCTCTGTTTAGGAAACAGAACAGCATTTCACAAAGTATTACAATTCCAGTTTCAGTTTGTAGTGGTGTATTTTGTCCAAAAGAATAGGAGAGATAGCTTTCATCCATGAGAGTGATTTCTTTAGCAACTGAAACTGCAGTCCTTTACCAAGTCTTCTGTTCAGGCTCTCTGGGAGTGTTCCTCCTACCCACCCTCTGTGAGACTCCACTCTACTCTTCAATGGCCAAGAGTCTCCAGAGCCATCTGAAAACAGGAGAGTTGCCTCTGAAGACCCCCTATTTGGACATCAGACAAGCTCATGGCTCCAGCTTAGGAGGTTGGGGGAACTAGGGTTTATTGGTTTTTTTAAAACCCTTTTGTGTTATGGGGCTCAGAGATACCACGAGGTCTCATTCTCCTGGATTCCCTGTCTGTGTGCCAGCACCTGGTAGCTGAGGGCACCAAAGGTACAGCAACTCAGCTTCAGGAAAAGCAAAATTAGAAACAGCAGAAGCAGATGCCAAACAGTAGCTGCATCTGGATTTTGGGTGATCGACTCCACATGTATTTCCCTGTTGCTGCACAATATCCTAAGCAAACGTTTCAGTCCTCCTTTGCAGCCCAGGATCTATTCATGTCTAAATCTTGTTTTGAGTGTGTTGGGTGAAAACTCTGCTAGACCACAGCTGGTAAGTGGTGCAGTTGGCGCATTGCTTGTTGGAACCACCTCTCATGTGATAACCGTATGAAGGCATTTCACAAAATGCATGCCCCACAAGATGGGGAATATAAGGCAAAATGTGTAACTTGAGACACAGTGTGCCCACACCCCCAAGGATCTGGCCCTTGTTATATTTAGCTTATTAGAATCAGGAGGTCTTGGTCATTCCCAGTTTCAGCAGCTACCAGACAACAAATTAGATGTGAGGTTATTCTTAACTTTCCATTGCTTTCTTTTTTTAATGCTATTTTTTCCTTTATGCAGATGTTTTTAATACAGCATCCTGAAATGCTTACAGCTGTCAGTGTCTAATGAGTCTCTAACATGCCATTCCTTACTATCACCGTATGTCATTAATCCATACCCTTTACAGAAAAAAATATGTTTTATTGTATGGTTAGCAGTATTTTTGGAATAATATAATTTCTGTTTGTCAGCATCTATGGTAAATCTTTTTTATACAATGATTTGCATTTGTTGGGAGAGATATACACATACATACATATATATATATATATATTTTGTATGTTTTTATTGTTACAGCTCAGCAGGAGATGAACCAATAAAAAGCTCATCTGAACTTCTTGTAATTATTGCAACAAAAATGTCTCCAGACTTGATAACCTGATTACACAAGTTCTTGCACAGGAGGTCTTGATTCCTGGAAGAAAAAAGTGAGGAAAAGGCAACTTGATTCCTCACAGGAGTAAACCTGCGCATAAATGTAAGGACTAGATAAAATACCTATGTGTACATTTACTATAATTATTTTTAAAAAATCATGTCAAAGTATTTTAGTCAACAAAATGTGGCTTTAATTTATTTTAATGATATTCCGGATATACAAATAAAAGCAGCTATAAAAATCAAAGGAATAATGAAAAATAAAGGAAAAGCCAGATTTTCCAAAGAGCAACATCTCTCATTTCAGCACAGCACCGAAGCAGCTGTCTGTGCAAAGCCCTTAGCCCTCAGCAGAAACTACAGCTCTGGAGTTTGAAAGCGCAGCTGTTACAACTAGACTCCTCAACTGGATGCACTAAAAGCCTGGGACCAGAGCAGGTTTTGAGGAAGCTTGAGAAATATGGCTCTAAATGCCAGACAATCCCTCTTCTGCTGCGAAGTAGTCAGCTTTACTGTGCAACTCTTGACTCAGGAAGGGTTGTGCATGTTCCCAAATGCTCCATTATAACCCTGCTGCTGGCCTGCCCTACAGCCCACTGGGGTTGTAACATGGCAACCTGGGGTCTGGCAGCCTTTTTTTTCTTAAGTCATTAAAATGCCCTTTTATTCTCCTGTTCTCAACAACAAGGTGTCATTACACCATACAAAGAGCATTCAGATCTTGAGTGTCCAACCCTTCTTGGAGGAAAACCTCATTGTTGTCGTCCCTTCCTCACTCTACTCTTTTCCCTCTCTGAGGACACTGCTCATGGCCTCCTGTGTCTACCCAAGCCTGTCCCTTCGTCCTTGCCCCTTCTAAACTGCAGAGCCCCAAAAGGAAATGGTCCAGTGGTCTAAGGATGCAGTGTGGCCAGTGTAAGACAGCTTTCAGCCAGCACAACATTATTTGGAGCTCAGCATTGCTGCTGGCTTGGTCTGGCTTTGAAGTATTGCCTCAGGTGCTGAAATGTAGCAGATGGGCTCTTCTGAATCACTGTGAATCAGAGGAAATAGTAAGCAGCACTTCAGCTGTGCAGGAGCACCTCTGGCGCTGGTCAGGGTGCCGTAGGCACTTACTGTGTCCCTAGAGAAAAAGCATCTACATAAGTCCTTGTCACTGCCATGATAATGCTCTGGAGGAGTGAACCTGAGTCCTGGCCCTGGTGGAGGTGACAGAACTATTTGCTGTGTCCCTGCCCATCCCAAGGGCTGCCCCACACCCAGGCAGCACCATAGATATCATGAGCACTGAAAACTTTATTAACTATTAGTTATTGCAGCATCTCTGGCATTACTGTGAGCAGTCTGACCCAAGCACAGAGGCTGACATGGCAGGAAGAGGGGCTATTCTGGTGTTTCAGTGTCTAGGATGGTGCTTTGCTGGCCTGTGACAGGAACCATAGGTGGCCCTGGCAAAGTACATTGCAAGCAAGAGTAGACACTGCAGTGTGGGAGAAGAGCTGGAGCAGACATGCAAGTCTCAGCTAAAACAGTGTGTGCTGCTTATCACAGGAGTGCATCACATCCCATGTGGGCATTTCATGGTGATCTCTTCTCTGGAGTAACGATAACTTAGGTTTGAGTAGGGATGATAGAGCTTGGAAAGCGGTCACTGCAGAGATGTCAGAAGGCAAACATTGCATGATGGTGGGCTCTAGACACTCAATACCTCAGCCTCAGCTCAGGAAGACCAGTTCATCTGGGTTTAAATATATTGGTAGAAGAGGAAGCACACCACCACAAAGGTAAAGGCACACTTACAGCCACACGTGCACACACTCGTAGCATAATCACAGAAGCCTCATTATGCTGGAAAAACAGGCTAAAAACCAGCCACAGTGGCTGCCTTGGAGCATGTCTCCCCCAGACATACGCTACAGCTCAAGCAGCGAGGAGGTGACAGCTTGCTCCCCTCTTTCCCTGGACAGGATGGGGCATGAGCCAGAGGCATGGGACACTGTGGTTGCTGCGCGTCTTCCAGTGACGCTGCAGTGAGTCTGCTCAAGGCCATTTCAGGAGACCATGTGAACATGTGGAAGGGGTTATTTATTTTGTGAGACTGACAGATCGAGCAGGGTGATGCATTTGACCACACAACCTCTTCTTTGACAGTGAGGACTTGCTCCCAGCCTGTACTGAGCACAAAGTTTCTGCTTCTGTGTCAGGCGTGGAAAAGGGCATGTGTGCCCGAAGGGCTTGTCCATTCTTTCCAACTCTGTTCCCTCTCTCCGCAAACCTTGCCTTGCCACCACAGCTCCCACAGTGCCCATGCCATACATGGATGCTCACAGGGATTTACAAGTGGGAAGATGTTCTCCACTGACCCTTGGTGCCGCTCACAGCTGGGATTCACTCTGGCAAAGAACAGCCCTTATTTGAAGGTCTGGCTCCCTATAGCTGAGAGAGTACTGGTAGTCCATGGAGGCAGCTAATCGTGGGCGTGTTTATTGGAATAACAAATAGCTTTATACAGACGGGTTAGCCTGGTCACTGGGAATTTGTATGGGTAATTATGGGCTCATTATTATCTTCCCTGCAGGGAAGACACATGACCCAGTAGTCTGAGGAAAAAGTTGGGCGCCAGGAACTCCTGGACTCTAATCCCAGCTCTGACACTCCCTTCTCTGGCCCCGGGCAAGTGACTTAACTTTGTGCCTTGGTTTCTCTGTCTGTAAAATAGGGATAATATCTCTGAGGAGTGTTGTGAGGATTAATTAGATAATGTTCACTTAATGCTTTGAAGATATGAAATGTGAAATCTTATTATGCAGCTTGGAATGCTTTCCAGGCTCTTTTGATTTCTGACCGCACGCTTTCATTAGATCACCTCCTTCCCCGCGGAGGTGGATTCGCTTGGGAGCCACCCCAGCTAATTTGGGAGTTGTTTTTTTCCAATAGCTTGGAGCGGTTCCCAAACGCTCTGACTCACACCGGCTTGCTGGAGAAGCTGTGTCTGACACCTGACCCTGGCTGGGGAACGCCTCGATGTGTGCTGGCTTTCGGGAGACAAGTCAGGGAGTGGCTGGAGACAGGATGAATCAGGTTTAACTGTCTCTAATGAAGCCAGGGATGGATTTTGCCCTCTGGCCTTCTCCAAAAGCATCTGCACTTCTGGGAGTTCTAGTTGACCAGGGATGTGAGGAGCAGCTCCTTTTCTGCTATCCTGTCAAAGGCGCGGATGCTTTCCAAGTATCTGGTTAGACACTATTTTTGTCTTGATATCATGAGGCATGGGTGTTCGAGATAAGGGATTTTAATTTATCTTTTTTTTTTTTTTTTTAGGGGATGAAATTATCTCCTCAATCATTTCTTTACATACACTCAGCTTTCTTAGAAGAGTGATTTCTTGGGAAAATGCAGACTTCTGCTGTGCCAGGTCACTGTGCAGGACACAGTAAGGCCAATCATTGTTTATAAAGCAATAGACAAAGCAGGCCTTATTCCTGCAGTCCACTTTTTTTAGTTGTTCAGTGATCCTATCAGCTCTACTAGTCTGCTCTGCGGTGGGAAATTGCCCCTTCCCACACTTCCCCGTGCACACCTTCATCCAGCAGCACTTGGGCCATGGTGGCTGAGGTGACAAGGACAGGTGGGAGTGTGGTGGGCGCATGGCTGCAGGAAACCTGGGCTGAAACACATCAGGACTGAAAACGTTCTATCGTACTCAGGAGCAGCATAGGCTCTGGCACAAGCATCCACCCAGCCTTCCAGAAGGAAAAAAGCGCTCTGTGAGTGTAGCTTCCCCTCACACAGGGTTTGTCACTGGCAGGATTTTGCCTGAAGATGCTTCGAAGGTTTAAGTTCAGCTACTCAAACGCATGAGCTCCCTCGAGTGGAGCAAACACCCCACTGCATCGGCCAGCGGGGCACAGCATGGGCACCCGGGTGCTCCCCTCCCAGCGACATTGTCCCCCCATCGCCGCATGCTCGGCAGGGGCAGGGGCTTCCCGACACACAGGAGGTATGGCCTTGGTCAGCTCACTCAAAGAAGAAAGGTATGTTGGAAGGAATAAGCAGCATGGAAGTAAAAGATGAAATACAGTAACTTTCAGAGCTAGATCTTGCTTCCTTTGAGAGCAGGACCTTCCCCGACGCAGGCAAACTGCTTAGGAAAGTAATCCACAGCACTGCAAACTGTAGAATAGTCACAGAATCACAGAATTCTTACTGGATTTTAAAGTAGCCCCAATTTATTTGCTCATTCCCTACCTTGAGAGTGAAATTCATGTTCAAAGAGAGGTTCTTTCTACTCGCCGTTGCTCCCCCACAACATCCCAAGAAGTTTTGTGAGGACACAGGTCTTCAAATAGAACTTGGATTCTAAAATTTGTTTGTGATATGCCCTCATCTCTAACACCTCAACTGTTGGTATTGTACCAGGTGAGTGAGAGTAACCCAAACACAAGGGTGAAGAACACCTGGGCAGTGGCTTTTACTCTTCACTCTATACTTGATGAGTATGGGATTATTGTGTTGGTGTTGGAAAGGGGGGACAGGTCCTTTACTTTGACACCTTATCAGTCCCAAACAGCATAGGCTACACCTTGGAGTTATCAAACAACTAGAATATCTCATGGTATGGTGCAAGGAGCTGCTGGTGTGGCACTCTGCTTGGTTGCATTGCCACATTCTGCTTCCAAGAGATGTAAGCTGAGTTCCTGAAAATGGCTCAGGGAAAGATGCAGGGAGAATGAGGACAAAGATCCAACTCCCTCCTGGAGTAAACTTTCTGACCAGCTGATGGTGAAAAAAGTTTATGCTGTAGATTGCTGCAGGGTAATCAATGAGTAGCAAAAGAGGAATCTAGCAGTACTTCCAGACCACAAAAACGCATGCCAAGGTGATCATGGATTCCCCAATCACAGGGGCTGCAATTTGGTCCTGGGAACATGGCCAGGGCTCATGGGCTTTCCAGTCCCTGTCCTTTGGCTCACCTGTGTTCAAAATGCTGATACCGTTTCAGGCATATCCATGCAGACGCATGCACAGGATGCTGTAGTCAGCACCAGGTACAGGAACAATTTGTCTGTAGAAAGCAAACCTGTTTCTTTAGCTAAGCTTTGATTATATATGTTATCTGCTAAGTCATTGAAATCTCTTGGAATGAATATAGGGGAGAATTATTGTAATTGAACCTAAGTAGTGCTCAAATTAATGTAAATATGACGCATCAGCCTAATAATTAAAGTTGTCAGGTATGGGTTTTATTCAGAGCTTGAATTAGGTTCGTGCTTGAACTTGTTGATTTGCCTTGCAGCTTGTAAGGCTGAGCTCAAAAGGCAAAGTGTGATGGGAATGCTGAAAACAACACAGCAAGGCAAGGAGTTCTGCTCTGCTCAGAGGACCTTTTCTCATACCATCTGCAGCACCCCTCACCAGCCAATTTGCACTATATGCAGTAAACCCTTTTGTTTCATTTATGGAGGTGTTTCACAATGTATACGTGGCAGCTATAGCCCCTAGGGTCATCTTTCTCCTAGCTCACGGTAGTTGAACCTCACTGGAGGACCCTGGCAGAGCTCCATGTCTCACCTTGACCAGCTTCAGGGGCCAGGAGGCACAGATGGAGTAGGCTGGCTCTCCCAGGGCTGCTTGGGCACCTCCCCAGTGCTCCTAACTCTGGCAAGCAGCTTTATCAGTTTATTCCATTGGGAACCACTCTTTCACCAGCTGGGAGCCACTAGGCTGGGCTCGTGTAACCACGAATTTCGGCTTGGATGACCTCTGGAAGCAGCCCAATCAAACTTGCTCTGCTATATCTGGCCTCAGAACGGGCTGCCCAAAAAAGCATCATGTAGGAAGCAAAATGAAGTGTTCCTATGGATATACCAGCTCAGCATCTGGCTCCAAGTTCTTTTATTTTCAAGGCATGGTTAGGAAAAAGGCTTAGGCTCAGCTTTCAAAGTTAGGAAAATAAACTAAGAATGGTAAAATAGTTCCTTTGGAGAAAAAAATTGCTAAATCAACCAGACCACACCTTCAACACATAAAAGACCAATGAAAGAAAGAAAGAAAGAAAGAAAGAAAGAAAGA
>VZRU01014842.1:271900-282840 GCA_013398155.1 Pedionomus torquatus
GACAAAAACCAACCAACCAAACCAAACAACAAAAAAACTAACCCACAAACTATTCTATTTTTTCTGGTCTATTTCTACTTGCTTTTTATATATGTTAGGCATTTGGACACAAACATAGGTGATGCATGCATTTGTGCACACTTGTATCTCAAGCTCACACACTCCCATGAATGAGGCCCAGCCAAGCCTTTGCTCCTAATATCCCATGGAAAATTTAATCTGGGAAGTGAAAAATTTAGAGGGAAGTTAGGCCCCTTCCCTGCATGGTCTGCTGGATTACATCCATGGGTGAGCTCTCCCACAGCCTATTTCAGGGTGCTGCTACTTCACTACTATAGTGTTGCCTATATTAGTAACCTGTTCTGCATTTGTGACATGGAACAAACCCTGCAGAAAAACACTGGCATATACACACAAGGGAAAAAGATCATGCTCTTGGCTATCCATCTCAGTACTTCAGCATAACATGAGGGTCCCACTTTGTTCTGAAGCTCTCCTGTGTAACATGAATGTCATGTCCTTGTCTACATGGTACATGATTATGGTGGTTCTTGGTGGCATACACTGAGAGGTGGAAGCTATCAATGACAAAGTTCACCAAGATTTCATTTTCCTGTGTGAAACTTTATGCTAGCAGTGGAGAAAGCACACAGAGACAAACAGGTCAACTAATTCCCTGGGACTCCTGGTGTGTGCAAGTCTCTACCTGCAGCTCAGCATCTTAGTCCAGACCCCCTATTTAAAATGTGGCTTCTAGCCAGGTGATCTCCAAGCAGCTTGAGCTCTGCCAGGGAGGAAGTAGTATATTTAGGGCAAAATCCTGCTGTCAGACACTGTCAGACCAGCCCAATGCATTCACAGAAAAGGTGGGATGTTTGGCTTCTTGGCATGATGGAGAAGACCTGCAGGTGTGTGTGCTACTGCTGTGAGGAAAACTGTCTTGGACAGATATCTGCACTGTCTTGCTCTTTGGGGATTTGTGTAACTGTAACCCAGTGTCCTCCCAGCCAGGCCCAAATCCTGAATAAATACTTAAGCAAGACACAATGACATGGGAGCAGACCCAAGTCCTTCCCAAAATGAAAGCATTTCCCTTGTTATTACTGACATTGCTACTGGGAGTGGGATGAGGTCTCCATTCAGCCTGCTAGGGGAGCCAGGGCATAAGGAACAGGGGCAAATTGTCTGGGAGGGAAAGGGCAGGGGTGGCAGGGACTGACCATGAGGGCAGTCAGACTGTCCTGGTGGCTTAGGGCTCCTCTGCTTCCTGGGATGACATTACAGCACTGGTATTTGCCATGATGTTTGGCAGCATGCCCCCAGTAGCTCATGAAAAGGCTTTGTACGAGGGGACAGCATAGGCTGCTTTGCAGAGAGACTGCCTTCCCACAATGTCAATTCACTATCATCTCAACAACTCAGCTGTCTTTTCCTAGAGCTGGAGCCGCTTAGCCCACTCAGAGGCATTTTATACCCTGGCTGTCGAGCTTGGTGGAGCTGAACATAGTCCTTGTTTTTCCTGTCTCACACAGAGCTGAGATCACCAAACTCCCATTTAGCCACTCTTATATTTAGCACTTCCTCCTGCAGCATCACCAGCCCCTGCTCCTCGTGGACAGTGGCTCCCATCATTTCAGGACACTTGCAAATGAAAGGGAAACAGAGCAAAGCAAGAAAATAAACTGAGCATCTTTTCCTCTTTCTGATGCAGGTAAACATGGGCAGCATTACAGTGCACTCCATTCTCCTTCTAAGCAAAAGTAAACAAAATAAAAAGCATCTTCTTTATGAAAGGCAACACCAGCTTTCCCTGGGCATTACCTTTTGGGGGTTGTGGGCCCTCATGCTGAGCACTGCTGGGTTGCACACCTCAGATGTTGGCTGCGTACCTCCAGGAAGAAGACATGCTCAAGCATCCTCCCTTATTTTCTTTTTTTGTGTTTTTTCCTAGTAAAGTTTTCTTTATGGTGCTGTGTGGGGAGTGGGGTTGGAAATCAGCCCAGAAATTTGTTGTTATGATGACTTAGTATATATTGGCAGCTAACAGCACCCATAGAGTACTATAGGTTTTCCACTGTTCAAGAAAGGGCAGTCCCAGCCCTGGGGAATAACTCCAAGCTCAAGAAGTGGACTGAAGAGAGAATAGAAATGAAGGCTAACAGTTTCTGTAAAAAATCACATCTATGTGCTGTAGGGAGCACATCAGGGCACTTTGTTGCATGGTGACCCATCACCTGTCCTCTCCAACCTGGTCAGCTGCAGGGTTTTTGTGCATCCATGGGTGAAACAGCAGCTACCTATCCTCTGACCCCAAAACTGACATCCTCCCTGGCTGTGGTCCTTTGCTCAGCTAAGAGTGGTGTGACCATAGGGCCCCCAGCGTGGTCACAGAGCAGAAGGTGCAGCACTGTGTCATGCAAGGATGTGGCTTATCTGAGGCTTTATTCACAATAACCAGCATATAATAGTGGTAGGCACTAATGGAGACATGGGCAGTACAGCATATCATGTCAGAACAGGAATTAACCCCACCGGTGAGGAGGATGGTGCTAAATCCTTGCAGTGGAGATCTTCAAAAACATGCTAGGTTGGAGCCAGCCCCCCAGTTAGGGCTAAGGTTGCTTTTGAGATGATCACCTTTTGTTGTGGAGAGACCTCTCTATCCTGGAGTCAAAGTGCAAAAATACAATCAAGCTCCTATTATGCCCCTGTGTGATTTTATACTTTCTTTATGCTGCTTGATAGATTGCTCTAATGATTGTGTTGACATTCATTTAATGGTACTCACTGGCACTTTCATTTAATAAAAGTCTTCTCACTTTGAACTGCAGCATTTTCTCATATGTGGCCTGTGGTGGTTTGCATTTACTTTATTATTAATTAAAAGTAAACGCCTTTCTTGAGAACATTTCATTGCTATGCAGATGAAGCCAGTACCTTCAAATGGATTTTTTTCCATGTTTAATTCTTTAAATGTATTACCTCCTAAAGCCTGATGAAGTAAGAATTTGAGTAACTATTTTTGAAAGGTAGAATTCACTGATAAGGTTCAGATAATCAGTTCAGATTCTTATCATCTCAATTTAACTACTTTGGCTTATTTAAATAGGGGGAAAAAGCAACTTGCAATTCAACAAGAACAGCTTCTCCAGAGGTTTTCACTTATGTTAGTCTTGGACTGGGTTCAAACACTGTGAGGATGCCTTTATCCTGTCAGCACTTCCACGCTCTGAGTTCTCATTTTGACTTTTCAGCCCATATGAGCCTGCTAAAGCAGTTCTTGTCGCTACAGTTGAGTCCAAATGCGCAGAGCCAGTTTTTCAGAGTCAGTTCACCTGGGGATGCTCAGGTCTGCTTGCCAGCCTCAGCTGTCTCACTTGTGCTTGCGTTTTGGTGCCAGGTACCTAAGGAAAAATTCTGATGCCATGCTGCTTCCTAAGGAAATAACCTCAGTCGGATGCCTAGACTTTGAAAGTCTATGAAATTCGGCTTTCCAGATGAAAATCCCATGCCTTTGTGTTTGTGTGTGGGATTCAACCTCTTTTCTTTCCTTGCTCTCACCTTCCTGGTAGAGCCTGCTGCTCTTGTTACCATTTTTCTTCTCTTTTTCCTTTGTTTTCTTCTTTCTCTACATTGCCCTTATTTACTCTATTCTACTCCCATGCTGGTCTACAAGCTGACAATGTGTTCACATTCATGGGTCCCTGTAAGACCTGGCTGCTCTACAATGTCCACAAAAGGAGCTGATAAAAAAATCATGCACCTAAATTAAAGCTTTAGGTGCTTCCTTTGTTTGGGCTTTCCATATGCCTGTGTGCTCCAGTCTTGTCTTTGAACTTTTTAGTCTCTAGAGTTGTGTCCTACTTTTTAGATCTTGGGAAAAGTTGAAAGGAATATCAATAAATTATTATTATCAATAAACTTTTTAAAGCAGGAAACGAAGGGTATAACTACCATGATGAAAAACCTCTTTCCTCGCATTTTCCTCAGAAGTTCCTGACCAGGACAGATGAAACACACTAGTGAAAGGATATCTGGAGATAAGATGTCACCATGACCCACCAGATCCTTCATTAGCAACATCCAACAGCCTCTCATGTGGGAGGAGGAAACGTTCCAAAACTGAGCCCTCCTCGTTGTGATTCCCAGTGACAATTTGGTTTGCATGCCTGTTCTGTGTCATGGGAGACACTTGCAAAGTCCCAGGATCCCTCTGTGCTTTCCATTCAGTTTCGCTGATGAGCAACAGATCATGGAGGCTGCTGGAGTCTAGCCATGGTTCCCCAGTTTGGTACCAGTCTGCTCCAGGGCAAGGAGCAGAGTTGGAATCCCTTCGGCTCATGCATCCCACTACTGTGCAATCAATGACATGATGCTGTCATTTGATGTGCAAGCCACAGAAGCAAACTGCAAGGGAAAAAAGGAAAGTAAACACCACCATGCTCCAAAAAAAAATCCACCAAAAAACCCACAAAAAACCAAACAACCAAAACCAACTAAAAAAAAATAAAAAAAAAAACCAAAAAACACCAAAGGGAAGAAAAGGAAAGTAAAAAAAAAAAGGGAAAAGAAAGGATTTCCTGCTTGCCTCAGGGTCTCAGGGAGGCATCCCACCCTGAATTAAGCAGGTAAAGCCACACCAACCTCTTAAGTGGGCATGCAGTACCTGTGCACAGCAGAGCCCAGGCTGCAAAAGCCACCAAGAGATGGTTTGCAGTGAAGGCACCAAAACAGTAGTGCTGCCTGGCCTCACAAGGATTGTTTTCATGAAACTGCATGCACTGTGCCCAAAGCCAGTGCCAGCAGTGTTTGCATCTGGCCAACTATGAATAACTTTAATAAAGGAAAGGTCAAGGGTGAAATCTCAACACCTAGAATTCATATATCTGCAGCCACATTTAGCAATACCTCAGCTGATTAGCTGTTACCTGGCTCTCTGAGCACCCACAAGCCTCAAGCTTTAGCACTCAGTACCGCAGAAAATCCCCGTGTTTTAGTTTCAAGCACTTAATCATTAAAAATGTGGCTGAAACGTTGGAAACAGTTAGAAAGGTGGCTTGTAGCTTGTCTTTCTGAACACGAGGGCTCCCCACACACAGGAGTGAAGTGGTCACAGATGGGGAAAAGAAAAAATGTCTTCTCATCTGCCCATAAAGGACGGCTTTTCTAGGCATGTTTAGCTGCTGTCCATGCAGCCTGTGTTGTCTCATTCCCAGGGCTGCTTCCAGAGCCAGCAGGCATCTCGGAAAGGGGGAGGTAAGCAGTGAGATGGTTTCTCATGGGAGACAGCAGGGAGGACAGTCTCTCTGCTGCCTATATACAAACAGAAAGGCTGGTTTGGAAATCCAAAATAGCTATGGAAACTTTTATTTTGGATTACACCTAAAAAAACCCCCAACCCTCTGAAGCTCAGGCTTTATTCTCAGTAAAATTTCTTTCACAATCATTAAAAACATGGGCTGTTTACACCCTTAAGCGACAAATGTGCTGTAACTACTTGTGCAAACTGAGTGTAAGTGAAGATTTGCTTCACTGAGGGTGTCTGTGTCTCATACAGTGGAGGAGAGGGACCAGTGGGGAGAGGTGAGCATGCCAACCCTTCAGTCATCTGCACTTCATGGATCCACCTCACCAGGACAGCACAGACATGGGAGAAACAGACCTGAATACTGGATGAGAGTCAGCAGCATCAAATGTTTTTTATGGCAAGCTCAATATATTTCAACCAGCTTCAGGAGCATTGCAGAAAAGCCTCATGGAACAGATACCGCCCTGCTGTTGTGTTTCTGCAGGCTTTTGGGGCTGACATCAGTATTTGATGAGCTGATCCATCACTTGGGGCTTATACCCACAGAAATGGGGAACTGACTTGCCACGCAGCACCAACTGCTAATTTTAATGACAGCTGGCTCAACAGGGCATGAACAAAATGAATTATTTCATTTTCCGAGATCTACTGAGTAGAAATACTTCTTGAGGAAAATGTTACATGGGTATCTTATAGACACTCACACTTCCAGCATTTTAAACTGCAGCACCGCTGCCCAGTTTCCAAGGATAATGTCATATGTGCTGTTTCTCCCATTTATGCCTGGATCCATGACAAACATGAATAAGCTGCTTTCACCTTCATTTTCAGACACTCTATCTGCAAAACGTCATCCCACCGATTCAATCCGTCCTCTCTTTCTCTGGCCACCACCCACTGACTCACCCTTTCTGCTCTGTCCTGAGGGACACATCAACACTCTGGTTTTGTCTTTCCTTTTGGGAGTGATCTCTGTGCTCCATTTACAGGCTCTCTTCCTCAGGCTTTATTATTCTTCATTTTTTCCTCAGGTTTCTCTCACTTTGGAGCTCACCCTTTTGCATTCTTGGGCTGCAGACTGGAAGCAGAAATAAGCTGTCTGATGCTCACCTGGAGGGTGGTTTTTTCCTAGACGTTCAGAGAATTGAGGCTTTCTGAACAGGTATTTCCAGAAGCAGACTCCGGACCTGAAGTTTCAGGCTTACATCCACTTCTGTATCTTTACCAGTGTCACAAACATTTCCTCATTTATTTTTCTGTAATTAACCCTGCCCTAGTGAATTCCAAATATTCAAGCTTGAGGAGAAAAGAACTGTTTGGATTCAGTATTAAAGGATCACGGTAGCATTAAAACCACCCATAATATTTAATATATCTGGAATCTGGACTATCCCAGTGCTCAGGGTTTCAGTTTTTATTCCTTCAATTAGTGGAGATTAACAGAGCTAAGTGAGGTGGCTTTGATTGCCTCCTTGTTGTATCACAAGGCTGTTGGATCTCAACAGATCTGTTTTCTGTAAGCAGACATGATTGGCCATCATACCCAGGGACGATTACTTTATAGATCTATGTATCTATACTGATTTTATATATTACTTTTTTTTTAACCTTGCTAGAAGCTTGGGAGAGGATACTCTCTTTGCTGTAGCCAGACATGACTTCTGGGGTTATATCTGCTTTTCTACAAAGGTAGTAAAGCATTCTTCTGTGGAGGTGACTGGCTGTTGGCCACACACTACCTTATTTTAAAAATGTCCCTTAACACCCGTGCAGCCAGCTTGCCTTGGCAGAGCTCAGAGTAAGGTCCCAGGCCCGAGACTTTCTTCTGCTGGCAAATCTGCAGCTTCCTCCTTGGCAGAGATTTACATTGTCCCTCTGCTCCATTGTCACTAGGACTTAAAACAGGGTAAACCAACAGCAAGAGTGCTCAGCTGTATTTACAAAGCCAGAAAAAGCTGGAGGTACCTTTGGTGTTGCTTTGCTGGGGCACCTGTGAGGTGGTGCTTGGTAGCAGTAATCATTTTTCATTTCCCTGTAGACCCTGGCACCCGAGCTGACAGCTAGTGCATTTTAAGGTGGATCTGAGCAGGACAGGCACTCCTATCTCGACTCCCACTGCACTCCCTGAAAGGTGTCAGAGACATCATAATAGCTTTGAGAGTGTTTGTGTTCCTGCTGCCAGGCACATCATCTAAGTTTGGAAGAAAAATGCAGGCTGGCACACCCCCTTCCTGTTCCCTGGGTTTCAGTGTAGGAAGTCAGGAGGTGTTGCAGCTGTGGAGGTGGCTGCACAGCATTGGAAACGTATTGCAGAGACAGAGAAACATCCAGGTGAAGGCACAGCAGCGTCAGTGTTAATAAGGTGTCCTAAAATCTGTTTCAGAAAACAACTGCAGACTGTATAGTGCAGTGTATGTGATTTTCTTTTAAAGTTAGGGAAATAAAGAGGGAGGAAGAAAAAAGACAAACTGACTACACGGAAGCCTTTATAAAGTGGATTAGGTCAGTCCAGTCCTAAGCCAGTGCAGGATCTTGGATCTGGGGCTCTTCACAAGCCATCCATAACACATTGTTAATGAGTGTAAAGTTCTTTGTCAAATGAGGGAAAATAAGGATGCTGGTGCCTCATTGTTCCTGTTTTCGTGATTCTACAGGCAGAAGCTCCCTCAGCAGTGAGGTCTTCCTTGGCTTTTATCATCCAAGATTGCCCTAGCACTGATGAGTTAACAAGATCTGACAAGATCACAGCACAGGGCAGCATACCTGCAGGTAAAACAGAGGTCGCTTCGGAGTCATTTTCTCACAGTCTGGAGAACATACATGTTCAGCTCTGAGAGGTTTTACAGTGGCAAGGGGAGACTTGAAGCCCAGTAAACACCGTTGCACCCATTTGATGAAGGTGCACCTGGATCCCCTGCACAGGCTGCTGGAAGCAACTGTTTACAAAGCACCACCAGCACAAACCCTATGTGACTGTGTTGGCAAATGAGTTAACGGCTAAGATAAGTTAGCAACCAGCTGTCAGATGCAGGAAAAGCAAGTACAAAGTCTACTCCTTCTTGTATCTTAAGAAGCAGTGGCAACTTGTCTGAACAGCATGTTTGTTGAAAACTGTGGTGTCCACTGCGACTCATCGTTACAGAAAACAGTTGCCAGTGCTATTGGGATGAGTGTTGCTCCCCCTATGTAGCTTGTCTCTACTGGAGCCACCCAGGTTTAATGCACTATGGCTGGATTATGTATCTTCAGAGGAGGACCCAGTCTTTGTTATGAACTTCTAAATAAGCTTGCTCTTGTATGGCACTGCTTGTCCCCATTTGCCTTCCCTCAAAGAAAGTTCCATTGTGCATGCCCTTCCAGTGTCCATTAATGCTAATGTTTTTTATTTCAGTCCTTCAGTAAGACACTCTCTGATTTAATTTTATCTCTCAACTATCATATCTGTGTTTGCTCAATGGAAGAACACGTTTAAATAATGCAAAAGGCAAAAATCACCCGGTTACACTAAGTTTAGGTAATGTAAGCCCCTTTTCCTTCACTCACTGGGAACACTAGAAAGGCAGCGGTATAACACTGTTGTGTTACCCAATTCTCTACAGAACACCTGGCTACAGCACTTTCTATCCCTAACAAGCTTTACATTCCTCCAAATCACAATCTTTTTGGAGCCTGGATAGCCTCTGTTTTGGTCCAGTCTGGTACTGGGCAGAGGCTGATGGTTTAACATTAGTGGTTTCCCCGTCTGCACTACGGAGCTGCAGGATTTGAGGACAGCCAGGTGTGCCATGGCCACGCAAACAGCACATAAGCCAGCAAGCTTAATGTATTTTTTCTGGAGTGGGTATGATTTTATGAGCTCTTCCTGTCAACTGGAGACTTTGCCTGTCATTCATGGAAGCAGACTGCAAATTTGAAAGGTCTGTGTTTTCTTGAGCCAAAAGCTGAACACAAATAAGCATCTGCCACATTCACAAGTGTCCAGTCACAGTGGGAAAAACAGCATCATAAAGACTAGGACCCATCTGAGCCCCTAGTACATGTTTGGGCTTGGCTCAGGGGAGGGATACCTGCATCCCAGGCAAGGATGACGGACCTCAGCAGAAACTCTGGTACCCAGCAGTGCTGGGAAAGGGAAGCTCAGCCTACCTGAAATTTGACTCAGCCCCTGAGAGCATGAAAACTGCCTGACAGAGACCACAAGCATAGGAAGGAGGGGTGGTTTTTTTACCCTTTTACTAGGCTCTGCAGAATGATTAAGCCTGCCTGAGCAGAGCAGTTGGTGTGCTTCTCTGCAGGCAGAGCTGCCTGCAGTCTCACAAAAATTCTGTGGTGGAGTCCTGGAAGGGAGACAATATAAAGCCAAGCTACTTGTTAAGCTAGTTGCTGCAGCATGCTCTGTCTACCTCACCTTTATCTTTTCTACCACTTTCTCTAGTGGAGAGAGATGAGACTTCCCCACGTGACTGATTGGGTTATTATCTATTAGGACAACCAAAGCCTTTGGGGCAATTTGGGATGCCCCATCCCAGGAGTTTAGGAGATGTGCAAGCACTGTGAAGGCAGCCCATACCCCAAAGAGCCCATGCTATAAAACACAGGAGTTATGGGTAGATAAAACAAGGAGATTGGGAGGTGGAAAGAGAAACCAGTGAGACAGGTTTGGGCAGCATGTCAGCCAGTAATCTCAGCACACCAGCGTAAGTTTTGGTGGAGCTGTGGCTGGTAAAAGGAGTGATTTGGGAGAGGTTTGCTTAGGGCTGTTTCTAATGGGGGCTCCTTCCATAGTGAGAGACAGTCTGGAAGGGAAGCAGCAACTTGTGGGAAAATGTGCTAGGGCTTTGCTGCCTTGTTGGGAGTTGGCAGTACAGTAGCATATGAGAAACAAGATGCTCTGAAGGCCATGGAAGCCAAGACAAGCAGATAGAAGCCTATTCCCATGCAGTGCCCTACCCAATAGATCTTTTTTCACTCTGAGGGTCCAGAATGTCTGATTCCAGCAATCTGCAGGGCAGTAACATTGACCGCAGTTTCCCCCTCCCTCTCCCCTTTAATTTTCCTTCCTTCCTTTGTGCAAATAAAGAAAATGCACTGGGAATTCTTTTGAAGACAGTATGGTTGGGGTTTGCACTGGAATTTCATAAGGAAGCTTACAAGACATTATAAGATGTCTTTAGAAAAAGACTCTTTGAAGCTTTTATCTTAATGCATTTACCTCTAGAATACACAGACTTTGCATTCAAGAAAAGCACTTTACAGGGAGAAAATTAAATATGTAATGACTTGCAGGAGACCAGGAGACTGTATCCTGAGGAGTTTTACTGTGGGCTAGCACCAGGGAAATTAAAATGCTCTCATACTTTTGACCTTGATTTTGGCATTTCTGTTTTATGACATAAAACAATCAAGTTAGTAGGAATATTTTATTATTGTCCCCTACAAATGAACTAGAAGCAGAATGCTGGAGATCAGTATCACTCATAATGGTGTAGTTGGTAGAAAATTCTGTTTCAATATTTCACTTCAATTATAAGAGCTCATATGGCCTTAGGTGAACGTGGTTTAAAAAAAAAATAAAATCACATAATAACAGGTTATTGTGCAATGGACTGTAAAACCATCAGACAAGGGTGTA
>VZRU01014842.1:282900-296199 GCA_013398155.1 Pedionomus torquatus
GGGCTAACTTTTTTTTTTTTTTTTTTTTTTAAGTGAAAACCAACTGAATAAAGTGCCTGAAGTCTTTTTCTGTTATTTTCTGGCATTCTCCTGAGTAGTTACTTTCTAATGCATGCTGAAGACATGCTGTAACTTCAGTTAGCAAAATACTGTTCACTTACATGAAAAAAAAAGAAAGTGATTATGTACAGTTGGATGAGTCACATCAGTTAGGAAGGCAGGAAACTTCAAAAACAATGTATTCTTCTGACAGTAACATACATCAAAAGGAGATAGTGAGCACTGAGGCACGTGTATCGTGGAGGAAGTGAGAGAGCTGCTGGTGTTTTCCTTTTGCTAGCGTAAACAGAGCAGGGCAACAACACTAGTATGATCTCTTTAAGCATTTATTGAACTAATGAAGCTGTCTCTAAAAAGGAGGAGGCTGTGCCAGATTGGCCTAAGGCACCTTTATGCCTGTGTACCCGTGACCGTGGTGGTACAGCACACCTCCATAAACCCAGAGCATAAAGCAGACTGTAGAGCAGAGGTTGACGTAAGGCATCCTTGAGATCTTCTCTGCAACTGTGAACAGATGAGGATGTTTAGTACTTCTTGCAAGACTGCTTTGGAGATCAAATGGACAAGTGGACAGTCCAGACAAAAGGACGACAGCCAAATTGTTACACACAAAAGATACTGTGAAAACTATGGCTCCAAGGGGCTGCTTGGTAGATGCAGAGCTAGACATAAAATTAAATAACTTAAAAAGCACAAGTATAATTCATTGCAAGCATCACGCTTCCTGGCTTTTGACCACCTATGGATATTTCACCTGTACCTACCAGCTGTGGCAGTACTGCTGTCGGAATCATTTGTTTTTTCTTGTCATGCTATCCCTTTAGCCTAGAGCAAAGCACGATGACTCTGGAGCTATGGGAAATAGTTACCAAGGCAGGTCATGGATCAGGTCATCTCCCTTACTCTGTCTCTGTAGGGAGAAATGTGTCCACATCTGCTGGGAAATAAAGGGAGCTCAAGTTGAGCTCAGGTCTCAAAGGAGGCGATCCCTCCGGGCTCCCTATCAAAGAAAAACCTGTAGTCATGCAACAGTGCCTGGAGTAAATGGTTTTAGTAGAAATACAGCAGAAAAAAAAAATAAATCTGCTGGTTTGCAACTGCACAGAACAGTACAATAATAATATGAATTTGCCATGGAATTAATTACAGATTATAATTCCACCCTAATTTGTGCCTCATAAAATAATGAAAATAGCACTGAGGCAACAGCTCTGTCTCTTCTGAGTCATTACTTCAGCTATTACATTTCTGAATATTGTGAATCAGAAATTACATTGGGATTTAAGGCTTTAACAATACTGATGTTCCCGTATCTAGTTGCTACCATGCCAGACTTAGTCTTCTTGTTAGAACTTGTTTCATGAGGTCTTGCTTTAGCATCTGTTCAACCAGTTTCTATGCAAAATCTTGAGTTATAAATAAAACATGTAGTATATAAATATATATATGTGTATGTATGTGCATGTAGGCCTAAATGTGTACATATAGGTTTTGCTACCTTGTGAATTCCCAAATGCTTTTAAGGAATCACAGAATTGTGGGAGTTGCAAGGGACCCCTAGAGATCATCTAGTTCATCTCCCGTGCTAAAGCAGCACTGCCTACAGCATGTTACTCAGGAAGGTATCCAGCCTGGCCTTAAAGATCCCCAAAGATCTCTGCAACCTCCCTGGGCAGCCTGTTCCAGTGCTCTGTCATCCTCACTGTAAAGAAGTTTTTTCTCATATCTGAATATGAGAAAAAACTGTGTTCCTGTATTACAGATTGTGCTCATTGCCCCTTGTATTATCACTGGGAATCACTGAAAAGAGTCTGGCTCTATCCTCCTTCAATCCACCCCTCAGATACTTATAAACATTAATAAGGTAATTCCCCTCAGCCTTCTCTTCTCCAGGCTAAAGTGTAGAGTCCCATCTCTTTCAATCTTTCCTCATAAGGGAGATGCTCCAATTCCTTAATCATCTTTGTTGCCCTGAGACAGGTTACTTTGGTGACATATGCTGTAAGCAGACAACTGTCTTACGAAGAAGAGGGTTGATTCCTGAAGCTCTCTGTCACCTTCTGCAAGGCACAATTCCTGCCTGCTGGAGGGATCGATTGCACATAGGTTGCTGCTCCCCAAGTGGAAGTGAGAAGTCACACAACATAGCAACTCTCTATCAACTCATACCTGCCAGCACAGCATTAATCTTCCCCTCTGCCCTGGACTCATTCATGACCTGTTTTATTTTGCTGTTAATTCTTCTCACCTGACATGCAGATCCACTCCCGCGGTAGCATCACCTAAACTTTGATACTTGCCACTTGGCTTTCTGCAGTCAAACCAGCCATGCCAGATGGTTTACAGCTGATGGAGGGAACCAGCTACCCTCTGAGCACATTTCTGGCTTTTCTATTTTAGACATGTATTTGAAGATATTGATTAGACATCTCATTTGAAGATGAGATGTGCCACAGGCCAGTCCACCTTGCCTATGCTGACTAGCTCCCCATGGTAGATTAATGGAGCCAGTAGCAGCCAGTGTTAGCTGAGGTGAAGAAATCTGCATTTAGCTAAATGGATCTTCCACCAAGTATTTAGCACAGTTACTGAAACATATTGATTTTCCATGATACTTTCTTCCTTATTTGACCTTTTAGAAATGATTTCTCAATGCCAGAATCTCTTTGCTTTGCTTTTGATGGATATACTTTTACTTTCCAGTGGCAGAACACTCTTTGGACAGCCTGTGACTATGAAAGTCCTCAGTTTCACCATTGAAAGAAACAGAGATAACTAACTTGTCTGGACAGCAAAACACTCCCAGAAATAGCAGGCTTATTTGGTAAAGGGTGGTTTTGTTAGGCAGGGAAAAGAGAGACATTTGAAGGCACTTTTGTATCACTAGATATTTAGGTTCAGAAATATCTTTATCCGCTTTGGGAATGCATTTCCTGTTTTGACTTGCACTCTAAATATATATAATTTTTAAATTACAGGTTTACGTCAAGAGAACAATTTAGTCAAGTATTACTTTCTTTGGAGAACACATCCTTGTTGTTACTCATAAATTATGGCATGCATTCAGACATAAAGAATGTACGGATCTATTAATCAGCAACCATGGCCCACATTAGGGGTTCTCTGAAGGAAACTGCTCCTCTGGCTGTGGGAGCAATTGGTACAGACCTGGCAAAATGGACATCAAGAAAGGTTGATCTGAGGTGCAGGGAGTTACAGGTTATGAAGGACATTGTAGGACAAAAGGACATGGTAGAGATCTTGGAGGATCCAGTTCATGCCTTCATGTAGCCTTTCTGCACAACCTTGATGAGGTAGCCTGCAGTCAGGGCACATTTAGCCTTCTGGGTATAGGTCTTTTTATGCTCACAGCCAGGAGTGCATCAAAATCAGCCAGGGTTCAGCATCATTCAGCTACTCCAGCAGCTGGAAACTGAAATCTGGCTTTCGCTACTGGACTGCCTCTGTGCTGCATCCTGCTCTAAGTCCTGGATTTTAAAGAACCAAATGGAAAGATGCCCCACATTGTGGGTGTCCTGGCATTCAGACTTTTTTTGTTGCAAATAATGCTTTAAGACTCAGGTTTACTCACTAGGGACAGTGCCTCAGGCATGTCTCTGACCTGCACTTCTTTCAAAGGCTAGGAGTTTGCTGCCTGATCTCTAGACAAAGACAGGGCAGGTCAGGGATGCAGTGAGGCTGGCATTTTGTTCAAGGAGCAACCTGCTGCAGTAAGAGGGAGAAATGTCCAACTGGAGTAAGCTATACTCTGATTTCAAGTTTGTGAAAGTTGTAATGGAGACTCATGTAGAACACAGGTGGCCCAAACACTTCTGACTTTTTTTTCCAAAGCTCAGCAGGCAGGATGAGATCTAAAACTTTGTTCTGAGGTTCTTTTCCAGTACAAAGTTTGGACATAGTTTTTTCTTGAGGCATTTATCCCAATGGCTTCAATGTATGATCATAAGAAGAGTGTCCTACTAAAACCAAATTTTCACATGTGTTTTACAGTGGCTGCTGTACCTCTTGAGGTTTATAGTGATTCATTTAGCAATGTGATGTTGTGTCATAAAATGCAGGCACCATGTTTAATTGTATTAACAGGATTATCGTGTGTAAAATGACATAATTATACACTCTTCTGAATACTGAATAGGGCATATCTGTATGCAATTCAAAATAACCTGCTTGAAAAAATGTGTTTGTCTCCCATGTGAATTACCATAATTAGAGCTGAATCTGTCCCGAGGAACATTCGTTTGTGTTGGTACTATGTCCACAAGCTTCCACCTACTTTTGAGGCTGGGAATGGGACTATGGCCATAATTATTTGGAGAGATACCTTTGCCAAACTCTCCTCTCAGCAGCTTCCACTGTGAGTGAACCCCTGTTAACAACCCCTGTTAACTCAGTGTGAGCTTTGAACTTCTTGATGTACCTCCTTCCATGGAAGTCAGCTTACAACTTGTACCTAGTGGCCTGATGGTATCATTCTGCTGCAGCCGCCTTGTGGAAGGGAGATAGTTAATTTTGTATATAACGCTTTCACTCACAACATTTTATGAGATAAAAACCTGAGAACCCTTGACACACGTAGAGAGTTGCATTTGATTTAACATAGGTGCTGACGTGTTTGGTGTTGCATTGGCCAATGTCATGCATTTTGACGGAATTTGTGTGTTCCACGTGACAAAGCCAATGCTTACTTCCACTGTGTACAAACCCTAACCCTCAGCCTTCCCCTAATTTTGGAACAATCTGCATATCCTACACAAACTTGCCCCGAGGAATACTTGGTTCTCAGTATAGAGGATAACAACATCTGTTTATGACCACTGTGGTAAAGAGAAATTGCCATAAGAGCTTGGCAAGGAGTTTTAAGTTTTCCCCATTAAGCTGATTCAGCAAAGCTAAAATGGAATGGCCTGTCAGAGCATGCCAAGGGGAACCATTTACTGCTCAGAGAGCTCACAAAGTGTCTCTTTGTTTGTTTCCCCCAGTATTTCAACCCCACGACTTTCAGGACTATGACAAACAACACCTCATTAAGTTTCTGTCAAAAAAGTTGAAATTACTGTGCATAGCTATCAGTAACTGTCCAGGCCTCAGCCCAAAGAGATTTTGGCCGAAAAAACGAGCACATCCACCCTCTTGCTCCACAGTGGTCTGAAATCTCTGAACTAGGGTCAGGTTATTACTGGTAGGGCAGGATGTGCTGAGACCCTTGCTGAGCCCACCCACGTTGCAGCAGCCTTGCGGCTAGAAGATCCCCCAGCTTCCTTCACTTACTTAATCTTTCTCATATCATTATACATCCCCTTCAGAGACAAATTCCAAAAACAGTGCCCATCCTTTTCCTTTTCAAGTTGGTAATGTTCTTTTGTCCGGCACATAACACACATGCACGCACACACACACACACAAAATGGTTCCAGCTGTTGCAAATTATAGCACAGAAAATATTTTTTAAAAAGAAAAAAAAAAAAAAAGAAAAATTATTAAATATTNTGAATGGAAGATCAGCACAGAATCCAGAGAGGGAGTAAATGTTTCTCATTAGTGATTAGATCTTTCTCATGTTTTCCTGCATACTTGTGTTCCTTGGTTAGTTCCCTGCTCTCAGTTGACTTGGGTTGGACTGGAACACTTGCAGATTGCTTTTTAAGAGTCGTGAATACATCTTGATTCCTTTTTTTGTTTGAAAATTGAATTTTACAAGCTCTCTTCTTGTCTGGAAAGGACATTTCGGTCCACATCTTTGGCCTAAATCTCAGGTTAGCTTTCAGTAACAATGCCTGTGAAGGCCGGCATAGAAGCCTCTTGCCAAGTCTCAAAAGCAAAGTATAAGTGATGCTTAAATGTCACCTGAGACTTTTGCTGGCCTAAATAGTATCAGTTCCAACTATTTTTCCTTGGGACAGTTTCAGGTTTGTATTAAGATTTTTCACATACTTCATACGTAGGACAAATGTTTCTTTTCTGTAAGTATGTCAATTAATCAAGAGGTCAAAGAAACATTGTTCTTTGAGTATCCAAAAAGATAACAACTGCTAGGGAAAATAAATTAATTCTTATCTTGTTGGATTGTTTCACTCCTGCATGATGGCAAGTTTTCTGATACCATTGAACTGTTTGAAATATGTTATGGGTTTCTACATTTAATAATAAGCAGCCTAAGCTTTGAATACCAGATGGGATAGAAGCAGATCTGGTACAGACCTACCAGGGAGGAAAATATGTCATTCACAAAATATGAAATCCACGCCTAATGGCAGTTGTTTGCATTTCTCGCACTATTGGTCCCCAGCCTTCAAACCTGTGTGTTGTTCATTGAAATATCTCATCTGACAGGCTGAGTTGTGCTGGTGCTCAGGCAATATAATGAACAGTAAAATAAAGCCAAGTGCTAGGAGTAAGTTAGAACTCTTGCCAAAGCGCACTAAGATAAAACTGCTAAAATTAACAAGTGTATTGTTTTCCTCGAAAACATTATCTGTCCTGAAAATAAAGTTCAAGACAGTCATATTTAAACCTATAGGCTTGGGCCAATTTCTAATCTCATTTACACTGATGTAATTGACATCAGAAGTTGGCTTGCAGTGTGCTTACACTACATCTCAGTGCCGTTAGCAGTAACTACAATAGAACTGAGGGCTATTTTTGAATACGTTCTATTTTGTCATATCTCCATGCCAATGTCTCTTAGCAAGTAAGGCATTTCTTCTGTCTGCATGAGAAGGTATAGATCATATTAACCCTGAGCCAGAAAGAAGCTAACAGATATCACAGATGAATGTTAAAATATTCCATTGGCTGAAGCTTTCCTTTGCAAGAAACATCATGCTCTCTGGAAGTAATTTTTGCTTCAACCACAAAGAATACATTGGTGCACAGAAAATTTCTTTCAGGAATGGCTAGTTAACCTAGCAATTTAAAACTGCTCTGAGTGCAGAATGTGGGAACAGTAAATAACCTTGGTTTCTGCTTTTCTAAATCTGTTACAGGAAAGCTCCATGATCTGTTAACTCCTTAGTCTGTGTGTGACACTGGGATTTTGTGGAGACAAGACTTAGGGCTTCTTGTGTCTTCCACCAGTGCACTACTCCATGCCTGGACACAAGGACCAGACAAACAAGTGATGGACTCAAGCAACACATGCCAGATGGTCCCCATTTGCTTGTGTGCAAACAGGCAGAAGTTTTTTGATGATATTGCAGGGGAAAAAAAAAAAAAAAAAAAAAAAAAAAAAGGTATCTGGGGCTTTGGAAAAAAAACATAATGGTTGAGACTGAAGACCTTATACCTGAGAAACCAGACCTTTTTCACCCAACTTTCTGTACATATATTGTACCTGTCAGCTCACTCTTGGGCATCCAGCAGCATCTCCACCAGTGTTGCAAGGCAGTAAGCACAGGGTTCTGCATATGTAAAAAGATAAATTGGCTTCTCTCCACATTTGCATACCTGTAAATGTTTGTGCACATTTACGTACACTCGCTTACCAATGGGACCAGCACAGAGCACCCCTGCTGATTCACTGGCAGAACTTCATGCCATTCTCCCTAACTGGTTTTCATGAAGTCTCCCAGCAAAATGCCAAACATATTTGGCTCTGTTTTGTTTTGAGGTCTGATGAGATCACAGAAAGGAAAATGCCCTCAAGATATTGCAATAGAAATTAACCAAAAGACTTCCTCTTGGGGAAATGCCTTAGCAGGCATGAATTAAATGTCAACAACATGCAGATTGCAGAATGTCCTTCCAATCCAGTGCCATATATGGATCATAATCAGCAAGATGATCCTGATCTGGGTCAAAATCAGCATAGGCATGGAAAAGGACTTTTTTTTTGAACCAAATGTATATGCTTGGGTTGGCAAATAAGAGTCTTCAGCCTTCAGCGTTCTACACACTGTGTGCTAGCTGTGGGTTCATTTAATTTCATTTGGGTTTTTGGAATTTTTTTCTGGTTCATAAGTATCACACAAAGCTTTCACGTGCAAGTATCCATGACTAGTGCTTTCCTCTGTCTCCATTCAGCCATGGGATGGTCATCCTGTTATCTGCCAAAAGTAATCAACCTGACAATTCATAACCTAATGATGACTGAACTTGTCAAGCCTCCTATTTGCACTGCAGCAACACAGCATATCTGGGCCTGAAGTCCTTAACCTCTTGGAAATTTCAGTATCAGCAGGCAGCATGAGCTTCTGCGAACTCAAGCACAAATATAATTTTCTTTCTGTGCTGACTGTCAGACCGTATCTATGGTCCTGGGTGCAGGGATCCCAGGCTCTGACTGAAGACTGGCAAATAGCACCACTTCTTTGGCACAGTTAACTTTATGTCTCGGTCAGAAGCAGAACTCCCTCAGGAGCAAGCCTTAGCAGTACAAGCTCACAAAGGCACTCACAGGCCATCACAGACTTCCCCACTCCTGCTTTTTGTTAAGATGCACATCTTTGACCTAACATGACCCTTGAGTCACAGGTAGTCAAATGTGGCACTGAGACACACACACACATATGCACACACCCTCACTCTTCTGAAGGAAAGGATGAAAGATGCTGGTCTGCATGTAGCAGAGTTTGGTCACATCACATATCACAGGTAAGCCTGGCATGTGGGTACTGTGGTGGTGACAGCAGTACAGTAGCTATCAAGAGCAGAAAACAGTAAAATAGAGAAGCCCTTCTCACACTTCATGATTTTTGATGGTGACTGGAGGAACGTCCTGCTTGTGAGGAGGAATGAAAGCAACCGGATGACCTGTATCTGCAGGCAAGTGCAAGACCTTGTCTTGTGCAAGGCATGTGTGTTACCATTAGCAACACCACTGTCATGACAGTGGCCAGTACTATCTGGACCCATCTGGTGCTAAACGGGAGGATCTGGGATGCAGTATCAGGTTCAACAGCTGAGAAGCAGGGACAAACTGCCAGGAAAGGGCAGCACTAAAAGTAGGTGGAAAAAGATCAGTAGCACCAGTGGGGCAATGGAGGAATGGATTCTGTGGGAAAAATTATTATGGAGAAATCAGACAAGTTTGAGAGTGAATCAGACAAGTTTCTCCTGGTGAATGGAGAAGAGAAAGCAGAGTAAGACAGAGCTAGGGAGCATAGGATGTACGACCTTCTTCTGTGCTCATGATCTGAGGTAAAGAGCAGGAACGACTGTATGCACTGGCTTCCTGACATGGCAGGTGAGGTGTGAATTTCCATAAGCATTATGCAAGCACCAACACCACCATAAACAAACCACGGCTTTTAAAAAAATGTATCTCCAGACTGCAGGAAGTTACTCTGGTGTTACAATTAAAGCCCAACTTCCTTCTGCCCCAACAACATCCATAGGGATGGAAGAAGAGGTGTCCTTCATACCCCTCCCTGGGGAAGGCAGGGGTCAGGTCTCTCTGCCTTGTGCAGAAACCTACTGTTTATGATTTAGCAGGATTAATATCCTTCTTTTTCTACCAAGAACAAATGCCACTCACTTTCTCTGCAGAAATAGGGACCTCCAGTGCTCCCAAAGCACTGGGCGAGGTCCCCAATCTTGCACACCACTGTGCACATGCGCCTGCTGCTGCCTCCAGCCATAAACATCGCCCAGCATTTCTCCCCCAGTGCTAATTAAAGTGGGATGTGCATCCAGTCCTGCAGATGCTCAGCATGTATCAACATCTATCCTGTTTCTCTGAGGTGAGCAGTTCTCTTTATTCTCCAAAGGACCAACTGATCAGATAGGTTGAAATTGGTCTATTATTAAATACTTACTAGCAAGATCCATCTCTTAATGGCCATCACATTGGCGCCCAAAGCCTCCAAATTTCCAATGCAGCAAAAATGTTCTGTGGTTCTGCCCCACACCCCACCCACACCTGACAGAATGTATCTCAGCAATATCTGCAAAAAAAGTTATAAGTTTGCAATGCAAAGTTAGGTCAGGATTGTTAAAACACAGAAGTTTAAAGTTAAGGTACTACTTCTGTCTGTGAGTCTCACACTGGTAAGCCTGAATTTAAAAAAAACCAATGTGCATTAAGAAGTTAACATTGAAAAAAAATCACAGGATCTTTCTACTATTTTGGAATCTATTCATTTTGTAGGAGATCTGTCCTTTAGATCCTTTTTGGTTTGTTTGTTTGTTTTTGAGATGCAATCCTCAGATTTAAAATAAAATGCTGCTTTTAATTATGTTTTGAATGTCAGGAATTGTGTTCTCACAAAGTTAGTTGCTAGCCCACTCTACTCAGTAAAGGAAGGGCCATTGCAGAAGTATCAGTCTTGCTGCTGCAAGTTGCAAACATCTCACCTTTAATATTGCTGTAGGGTCTAAACATAGGCAACAAATCCTTTCCGTATGGCAACAACTCCTTCCATTTCTGTTAAAAGTTGCAGTATCATGTTCTGCCACTTTTGGTAAAACAGTTAAGCTTCTACATAGATTTATGTTGTGGAGGTGCCAGCAAGCCCTACAACTGAATTTGTTATGATGTAGCCAGTAGGGGTACTGCATTTAGTGTGACTTAAGATATATTGTCTAGGATTCTGTGAAAAATATCTCACATTAAATTATCCTCTATTTCTTACAGCATTCGTTCATCTCTCCTTCTCCCCTATAGCACTGTGCAAGGCATGTCAATATGGGGCACAGAAGTAAAACAGACATCTGTCACGGGTTTGGCCAGGTGGTATGTTTCTGAATAATAATGTATTTGCTAAGGAGTGCATTTTTAAAATCAAATTAATAATTTTGAACAGAAATAGAGATTAGAGAGCGATCAGAAAAGTCAAAGCTTTGTGTTCAGATGTTGTTAAAATGAAACAGCATTTTTCTTTCAAAAACTCATTTTGAAAGCCACCAAAATTATTTTGAAAAGGTCTTATCTCATGAAAAGTAAATGAAATGTCTCATATTGGGTCAAATAAAATGTTTGTTTAATCAAAACTGGTTTTTTTCTGGATTATGCAGTTTTGCAACTATATCAACTATGCAATTATTTAATTGAAATAATCTTGCTCTGAACTACAAAAATATGGACCAAGACAAATTTCTTTAATACCCACCCACTGACTTTGGAATAATATCAAAGTATCTGCACTAGTATCCAAAAATTTGATCAACATCACAGCATAAAATGCAGTTTTATGCATTCTGGCTAAGGCAACGAGAAAGGTAGTTATAATTAAATCGTCCCTTTGAGCAGTGTTTCCTTTTTATTGAATACTGTTTGAAAACAGGAAGATAGACAAGAAACAGGAACTGGAAATTATATATCTCATGCAAGACTGATTGTTAAACAAATCCATAATTCTTTTCATTGTTGGTAGGCAAGCTGATGAAAACCTTCCTTCATCGATTCAAACAATCTGCACATCATGGCTGAAATTCAAGCGATGTGCCTTGGTGCTGTCAGCACAGTCAGAAAATGTGTGCTGGCTCCCCGTGGCCGGGTGCTGGGCCCAAACGCAGTCAGTACAGGTGGCAGAGTGACCCAAGGGGCGATGGGTGCCATCCCGTTTGCTGCTCCTGACTGCAGGTGACATCTCTTGGGTACTCTCTCCAGCCCTGGCTGCACATCTTTGTGTTTCATTTTGGTGTGATGCACTGGCCAAGCCTCCTCTGCTGCCTCTGAGGTGCAGGTGGGCTCTGGGCTCCTGCTCCCACGTGGTCCCAGCTCCTCTGGAAGCTCCTGAAAGCTCCTGAGTGGCTGGGATGCTGTGCCCCCCAGGCTCTCATGTGTTGTCCCTCTGATTGCTTGGTGCCCGCGCCCTGCTTTTCATCTCAAACTTGGAAGGAGGAAAAGACTATTTTCAGAGCTTTAAGAGGCTATGAATATGATTAAATAAAACAAACTAAATCCTGAACACTGTGCTAGTGGTTTTCTACTCATTTGCAGTGACATCTCTTTTCAAAATATTAAGGCTACTGCAGCTTCTCTAAGACTATATGCCTCATAAATATTATTGCATTCTCTTGTGAAAGACTGGAGAACCTTCAACATTTTTTTTTCCCTTGGCAGAGGGTCTCTCTCAAAAGCATTTCATGTCAAGATAATACTGGAGGAATATGTTTGGATTGCCTTTCTGATGTCATAGGCTACAGTGAGATAACAATCTTATTTGTGATATATCTTGAAATAGGGAAATGCCAGGAAATGTTACACACAGTGCATTCATCAAATGCATTAGTGTGACCTGCCTGGTTAAAGCAGCCCCCTCAACAGCAATATTTAGTATACAAAACACTAAAAGATGGTTTTAATTTTACCTTTTCACTCTCCTCCAAACCGTCAGAAATGCTATGTGTGTGCACAACAGAAACCTGTGTTAAACTAAGCCTAGAGTGCATAAATGTGAGGACTCATATTTATTCGCTTTTGATCTCGAAATCAAGTTGAATTCTAGCCTGCTATGTAACAGAATTTTTTCCTTTTTAAGTAGTAATAAAACACTGAATATTTTTCCCTTTTCATATAATTAAGTAACTTCATTTGCAACAAAGAAGAAACCATAGTAAATGCAACTTTTGAGACCACTGCAGAAAGCCCCTCTGATTTCAGGAGATATTATTAGTAGGCAACAAACTGGACATACAGAGTTACCAGCCCCTAGAAAAGATGAGCATCATCTCTCTTCTGTGACAGGTGACCTCCAGTCTAAGAACTTACAGGCCAGTCAGTCTCACCTCTGTGCCTGACATGATCATGGAGCAGATTCTCCTGGAATCTCTGCTAAGGCACATAGAAAATAAGGAGGTGTTTGGAGACGGCCAACAGGGCTTCACCAAGGGCAAATCCTGCCAGACAAATTTGATGGCCTTTTACAAGACTGCCACAAACTTGGTGGACAAAGGCAGGGCAACGGATGTCATCTTCCTGGACTTATACAAAGCATTCAACACTGTCCCACATGACATCCTAGTCTCCAAACTGGAAAGTCATGGGTTTGATAGATGGACCACTCAGTGGATAAGGAACTGGCTGGATGGCCACACTCAAAGGGTTGTGGTCAATGGCTCAATGTCCAAGTGGCGGATGGTGATGGGTGGTGTCCCTCAAGGGTCAGTACTGGGACATGTGCTATTTAACATCTTTGTCGGAGACATGGACAGTGGGATTGAATGCACCCTCAGCAAGTTTGCTGACGACACCAGCTTGGTGGTGCAGTCGACACGCTGGAGGGAAGGGATGCCATCCAGAGGGACCTGGACAGGCTTGAGAGGTGGGCTAATGCAAAT
>VZRU01014842.1:296345-344376 GCA_013398155.1 Pedionomus torquatus
AGGGATGGAGCACCTCTCCTATGAGGACAGGCTGAGAGAGCTGGGGCTGTTCAGCCTGGAGAAGAGAAGCCTCCGGGGAGACCTTCTAGCAGCCTTCCAGTATCTGAAGGGAGCCTACAGAAGAGCAGGAGAGGGACTCTTTGTCAGGAAGTGTAGTAACAGGACAAGGGGTAATGGTTTTAAATTGGAAGAGGGGAGATTTAGATTGGATATTAGGAAAAAATTCTTTCCTGTGAGGGTGGTGAGGCACTGAACACGTTGCCCAGAGAAGCTGTGGATGCCCCATCCCTGGAAGTGTTCAAGGCCAGGCTGGATGGGGCTTTGAGCAACCTGCCCTAGTGGGAGGTGCCCCTGCCCATGGCAGAGAGGTTGGAACTTGATGATCTTCAAGGTCCCTTCCAACTCTAACCATTCCATGATTCTATGACAATTTGACCCAGAAACAGGCTGAGTTTGAGTTACCAGTAATATTTAGGTTTCACCAATGTAACTAGCCAGCTAATCCTATTATTCCTTGTTTTTACAGAATGCTTTAGAAAAGTGTTGCAGGTACACATGGTGTGTTGCCATGACAACGAGTCAGAAGTTCCCCACTGCAAACACACACTTTCCCCTTCCTCTCTGGGAGCCCTTTAGAGGAGGAGAGCCTGATACAGATTTTTGAAGTTTTGCACATTTCGGTAGCATGTGATAATCTGCTGAGCAGGTTGGCTCAAGGTCCTGCCAAAGGCACTTACCATCTGTGTCTTGTGGTGTCTCCCAGCCTTTCCCAGAAGAGGATGCCCACTTCTGCTGACATAGTCCTTCCACCTCAAAGGCTCGGTCTCTCTTGACACAAGCAGTGACTCAGGTGAATCGGAATCAATCATAAGCAATCCATTTTTCGGTTTCATCTCCTGACTCCCAGTTATGCCAGTCAGCTTTAAACAATTCCTTGCCATTCCTGGAGTCCTTTACTAGTTGTTACCACAGTAAGTTTAAAGCAAGCGACAGATTTCTGACTCTTTTAATCTTTCTCTATAAACCGGTCCCTCTGATACCTCCTTGATACAACAAAAAATCCTAAATATTGTTTTTCTTTTTCTTTTTTTCTTGTTTTATCAGTAAGATTTCTGAGAGTCTAGAAGGACATTTCTGTTGCATCTGCCTGACAGTAATCTTGGGTACCCTTTCTTATATTTCACTTTTCCCTTTCCCCTTCTTTTCTCCATGTTCTCCTCTGCCATTTATTGCCATCACTAAAAAGAAGGTAGCTCTGGGTCTAATTCCATCTCACTGGCACATATCAGGGTACACCATTCAGCTGCTGTGGGCTGGATTTTATGCAGAAGAGTGCAGAATACCCAGGCCAGAAGAGAGCCTGGCAAGCCCCAGCAAGTCCTTCTGGCTGCAGAGTGGCAGGCTAAGACTTCGGTGTGTGCTCTGAAGAATAAAGCTGCTGCAGAGTTTATATACAGGCTTACACTCGACCCAGCAGATGTGATGGTTGAAACTACAAGCACCAGATGGAGAGGATAGTATCTCATGCATTGTCTTATTGTGCCTTTCGATAGTTTAGTAGTGGGGGCTTTTTTTCCTGTCAGTCCCACCCAGCAAAATGCATACTATCAAGTTTGGCTGATTTCTCTGAGCCCCCTCACCCAGGGAAGTGATGAAGCCCATGAGCACCCATGATGAGGATCAGGTGCCCCTGTCTCCAAACCGTTTTGTCCAAAACTGTGTTGCTGAGCAAGCAAAGGAATTCTAGGGAGACAAGAGTTCATCATGTCAGCTCCATCAGACATCCCATGTACCAAGACATTAATATCAAGGGTTTAGATTTGTGACACCTGCTCAGCCGGAGGACAGTTTGCTGCCACAATCAACACTGGCTTCTGGTCCCAGAGATACAGCTCCTTAAATATGTTACAGTATCTAATCCCTCTTAAACACTGCTGACATGCCCTGCAGCCAGGTCCCTAAGTACTGTATGGACAGTTAATCTATTTTAAACTACTATGTATTTGTTCAGTGGCTGGTTGGATCACTGGTGGGTTCAGCAGAAGATGCAGAGGCAATACTTTCTGAGCCATGAGGAGCACCCTAGTCTCTGCCCCTGACCTCTGATTTTTGTTGTTGTCCAAGCCATATACCAAATTGTCCTGTCCTATCAGTTAGTCTCCTTCAAAATCTCACAGCTCAGAAGATGTGCAGGAGTCAAGAAAAAGGAGGATCTGAGGTGGAGGCCCAGACCAAAAGCATGGGTGAATGACATTTGCAAAGAGCCCAGGACTGAGTCAGGTGGAAAGCAAGTAGGAAGGCAAGTCACAGGATGGATTCAGGTGGGGCTGCTGCAGTAAGAGTAAGATAGAGGGACAAGGTGGGCAGCAGCATTTTTGCAGACTGATGAGAGAGAAACATGTGCCAAGAGACACAAACGTAGTGACTTCTAGCAATCAAGCTGGGAGAGACTGTAATTTAAATCTAATGGATGTCGGTTTGGAGGCAAAGTAACATTAATGTCATCTTTCTAAATCCCAGTCTAAGAACTGGATTCCTTGAGAAAGCCTTGGGATTAACTGATATCACCACACAAAATATGCAGACATAGCTTACATTTTTCTCAGGCTTTAACTACCTTAATATCTCAGATAATAGAAGGATGTCAGAAAAATTTAAGCACCCAGAAGACTTTGGAATTTGAAAAGCTCTCCCAGTACTTAATTAGAGCTAGCTATTGAATAGAAAATGATTTCACTATGGGCTCTCACTTCTTTACTGTTTCTTTCACCCACTATGCTCCATACTGAAGTCCACACCATTCTGTGGAAACCACAGGATTCCCTCTGCTGGGCAAGGCCACCAAGTCCAGCATCTTATCTTTTGACAGATGTTTCAAGGAAGGTATGTTCTTCCTCAGGACTGTCGCATGCTGGATCACCTTGGCTAGGCTGAGCTACAAGACATGGCTATCAAACCCCATGCCTGGCTTCTACAACCAGGAGCTTTCCTACCCAATCAATCAGAACAATGAACATTTCAGAACTAAGCAGCTTAGCATGTGCCATGAAAACAGTTAGTACCCTGTGAGATTTTAGTCCCCAGTTCATCTTCTGTTCTCTTTGGGGAGAAATGGCTCAGAAAATAGCCAAAGTGATAGCCACTATTTTATGTCACGTGGTGCTTTTTCAATTATATCATAACACTTCAAGAAACTGTTCTGCTTAGTTACCATTTCTCTTTCTTAAGTGGAAGAATAATAAGGAGAATATATCAGTAATTTAAAAAAAAAAACAGTGAGTTGAACATCAGATATCCCAAATGAAATGTTCTTTTTTTACTTTTTTATGCACAGTATATTGTAAAAAAAGGGAGGGTGGTATCCTAACTGAAGCAAATAGGACCCAAATATCATTAACTGAAAATATTTCACAAAGTGAATTTGTGCTTTGCAGACAACTGTAGTCATGGATTTCCTCCTAAAAAATACAGAATTCAAGGAAGCTCAGTGTATCTGTAGGACTATTCATGGAAGCGCCCACAGGAGGTGAGGGAGCTGTGGTCAAAGGTGTACCAAGTAGGTAGCTCATGCCAGCTTCTTACTTCTGCCCTAGGAGTCCTCATCCTGCCTGTGTCCTGGAGGAGGCTGGAGAAGTGATGCAAGAGGAGCAGAGCTGTTGTTCCTGACAAGCCAGAATTTTAAGTTCAAGGAAAAGTTATGAGGAAATTCAACAGACTGCTGGCTTTCAGCTGTCCTGTTCTCTGTACAGCAGAGGGTACCTGAGGCTTCTTATCAGCAGGTCATTTCAAACACTGACTACACTGCCAGACTCCTCAGGATGACTGACTGCTGCCCTCTAGGTTTTCCTGGTCTTTGGAACCAGGATTGCATTTTTAAAACTCACCATGCTCCTCCTCACTTCTTCCCCTGGGGATTTCAGAGTCCACTGGCCTGTGAATACCTGCACTGATGGGGTTCTTCAGCTGTCTCCACTTTTGTGTATTTAGTCCATGCATGTCTTTGTCCTTCTCTGCTGCAACTATACTTGTTGTACCATCCTCTTTCTTAGATAATGCTAGAAGGCCCATTACAGATGCTTTCTGCAGTTAAGTGTGAACATCCTGAGCACCTCGTAGCCTCACTCACTTCAGCATTAGGTTCATTTTCTGTCTATGTCTCATTCCTAAGGCTACTGCTGTTGCTACTTTTAGTGTCTACAATAAAATCCTTTGTGCGTTATATTCTGCAGCTCCACACAGATCCACCAGCACCTGGGGCGTAGGCAGACTTTGATACCACACAGCTCACCATGGGGTTGGGTCCTTAGTGAGTCTGGCTCAAGTCACCTCTGTGTAGCAGAACAGGTAGGATTTATATGACCTGATTGTAGAGTCTCAGAGCCTAGATGTCTTCAGCTGAGCTTATCTCTTTTAGCTCCATTTAAGAGCAATGTGGAAGGTGATGCCCACATAACATAATTCAACTAATCTAATTTATGCATCTGCTTTAAGATGGAATGAATTGTGCCCCAGATTCACTATCTACAGATACTCAGACTGCGGTGACCAGTGCAGATAAAGATGTCTACGAGACTGCCAGATGAACCACACCCTGTGAGACAAGTTGCCCCTAAAGTGTGTGGTTAACTCAGCAATCTCCTGAGACAGGTCTTTTTCTGTTTTACTTTATATGAACTCAAGGCAGATTCATAAGAAATTGAAATATATTCTTAAGTAGGAATACTCATGAAACACATGGCACCAGGTTGAACTAAACTAGTGCATATTCTTATGTAGATAAGGTATGTGACAGTATGTTTTATCTGTTCATGATGACCAACTGATTAGACTGAAGTAACCTTTTGCAATAACAAAAAAGTGCATGGGACATGCAAAAGGGTTCCCTCCCCTAAGACTGTCACTGTATCAATGCCAGTCTGTGAAGGTGGTTGATCTTATAATTAACCAAGGATATTCTCATTCACATGAAATGTGAAGGATATTTTCATTCACATGTAAAAAAAAAAAGCAGTTTTTTCCCCTGCTTCTGTGTTTTTTGAACTTTTTTGCTTTATCTGGAGCAGTTCACTCCCACGCGTTACTCACATTTCAAATCCAGAGCTGCATCAGTTATACCAGAAATGCCCCAGTTATCTCTGGGCTGACACTTCTCTGCACAGAAGGACAATGAGGAGCAGTCACTCTGGCCATAAATCCCATAGATAGACAAGCAGCTTACAGAAAAAATCAAGGACAGGAGATTTTTAGAAAATGTTTTTTTTACAGACCACACTGGTGTCACCAGAGGTGCAGTTTCTGGGAATGAACCAAACTAATTCAAGGTTGAGAGAAAGAGTATAGATTTGTTTTAGAAAACATGTCTATTAGCCTCAAAGCTTGCTTAATTTCCCTTGCTGTGACAGCTCAGGTCAAGTTCAGGTCACTTGGCTATAAAATGAGAATGACACACCTGATGAAACATATAAAAGACGCTGATCTGTGTGAACTCCCACCTCGGTGTATTGAGTTCACAGAGGAGCACACAATAGCGGAAGGGGTCTGAAAGGACTGTGTTCACACAGTCGTACAGATGCCCTTTCAAAGAGCAGGCTGTCAGCTGGCTAAAACATGAGAATTGTGCTGAAAGACCAGATTCTGAAGGGCATCTCCATCGTCTGAGCCATGCAGGCTGAACCTGCTCTTCTCCATGGCTGCCCCTGGAGCTGCTCTCCCCATCCTCTGCAAATACTAAACACAACCTCCAGTCCAGAGTTCAGTATTTTCATGCCTTCTGCTCCTCTCCAAACTCTTAAGCAATAGTGAGAGCTGTTTCAGGCCTTCAGACATGGAGGGCAGCAGCAGCAAAGCGCAGGGCTGGCAGCAGCATGATGAAAATCTTGACTGCACATTAAAGTTCCTATAAAAACAAGCCTCTGGGGAATAATCTTATTATAGGTAACCATAACCTCATTATCTCACCGTATAAGTTTACTCTCTGAGTATTACTTCACTAGTTTCTTGTGTGCTGTGAACCTGTTGCTTCTCTCATGGTCTTTCGCCTTACACTCCAATTATAAGTGGTTTTAGGCAGGCACCATCATGTGAAGATGCTTGTCTGGAGGGACCTGCTCTGCAGCGGGGGTTTGGAAGTGCTACTGTATTAAAAGCAGAAAACAACTACCCTGTCCTTTCTGAACACTCCCGGGTTCTGGAGGTGCCTGAGCAAACTGCATTAGTGTACCCAAAAATTTGTGAGGTACCTCCTGATACAAATAAGGATTTATCCAAGAGGAGAGAGTACATGATTTTCATGATGACACATGAGTTCCAGACCACCACTTCAGCTCCGGGTGACTGATGGGATGGGTGGGCAGTATCAGCCGTCTCATACTGAAAACAGAAAGAGTGTGTGGCAGAGTGTGTGGTCTGAGAAAAGCACATTTAGGAATCTCAGCTCTTCAGCAGGCAAAGAAGCTGCTCAACAGGTATGAGCCTGGAAGCAGTATGAAGGGCTTCTTGCTGGGGGAACTCACCCACAGGTTGCAGAGGTGGTAGTGGGGGGAGAATGGAAACAGCATGGGGTTCAGAGCAAAAATACATTCGACCACAGAGATATAGACAATAAAAAATGGATCAAGCTGGTAAGTGGATGTGGTAAAAAGATGTCGAGGAAAAGCCTGAACCTAAGAAAGGAGAGGCAGCTAGTGGGGAGACTGCCAGGGTCTCACAATCATGAATGCATAGTCAGTGACAGATTTGCAAGACATCTCCAACCTCTGTTTCCATGTCTGTAGAGAGATGAGTAGAAATGAGACATTTATTTCTAAGGGGGAGCGGACCTAACTTTCAGTCTGCAGTCCAGGAGACAGTCTTCCTGGAAAAGACATTTTTATGCTACCAAGAATGATCATAAACACACTTATTCAGTGCAAGGCTAAACGTGTCTTAATTTTCTCCTTCTCTCCTTCTAGATAACAGGATTGGTCTTAATTAAAGGGAAAAGTAGACTGCGCCAGAAAGAATGGAGAGCTGATCTGCACACAGCCTGCTAGGCAGAATAACACCACTTCACAGCAGGGACCTGGCAGGGACCAGGCAGCACCAGCAGCCCAGACGTTATGCAGCAGAAGGGACATTCTCTAAATAAAGGTACTCCTCATATGTACATACTAGGCCTACCTAAATGACATTTCAGGTGGTACAGGCACAATATGGCATAGGTTAGAGAAAATATGTACCATCAGAGGGAATTGGCTAGGTCCCAATGGTGTGGGAAACTTGTCCAAGTACCCTCTTAATAGGGCTCATAATGTGGGAAGAGACATCCTGAAAACTGGCGGTGGTCCTTCCCCCTTTTGGCTCCTTACTCAGCAGGATTTAGGCTGCAGCAAACTGAGAACCAGCCCATCAAAGGGGAATGGAGAACACCAGTTCCTGAAGTGAGCATTCCTTACAGTCACTGGCCAAGCAAGAAGCCAGAATAGACTCTCAAGTGTCACTGCTAGGGGCACCAAAGAAAAGGTTTCCATTTGAAAGTGTATTTATAATACGAGGCTATTGAAAAGGCCTTGTGGCAGTGAAATCTAAATGTTTCATTAATGAAAGAACAGCAGATGAATAATCACAATAAAAGTGTCTGTTACCATGGGACAGGGAAATAGAAACACAATGGGCACTTGATGAGTGGCGATTAGTCTGGCTCCACAGACTATTTGGGAAATAGAGAAAAAGAATGGGTTGTATTAAAAACTAAAGTCAAAAGACACATTTGGGAAGCTTAGGTCAAAGAAATTTAGGATGGTTACACCAAAAAGAGATGCTGTCTCTGTAGATCTATGTTTGAAGTGAAACTTTTAAGTACAAGTCTATGAGCCTGTAATTACAGGGTGTCAGGCATCATAGGGATGCGGAGAAGCTGAACTCAGACTCTGCATACCTCCCACGGGGTGTTTTCTGACTCCGTGCAATTGTTCAGCCTTATTGTTTTCTTAATACATTCCCCAAACCTTGCCCAGATATTCCCAACTCAGAAATCTCTGTAACAGTCACTGCCCAAGGGGGACTCAGGAGCTGATGCAGAGCTACCTTGCCCCATGTTTAGTCTCACACCACGGTGTGACTGGCTGACTGATACAGGAGTGACCGTCTGAGGTCTCCCTGCATGAAGCGGGACCTCTTGACTTAGCAACTGCCAAGGAAGAAGCAAAGGCAAAGGAGAGGGATGTGAAAGTGCCAAGTCACACCTGGACCACACGTGCTGACACAACTGGGAAAATGCAAGCTAAGACTGGGAATACAGAAGAAGAGACAAATACTGAAGCAAATGCACTTCTTCGGAGAGGCAGACTATCAGCAGCAGAGAGGACACAGATGGGAGACCAGAGCCCCAGCAGCTCTCAGGAACTTTCCTGGGTTCGGTGAACACAGTTCAGGTGTTGGGCTGTCTCTTGTCATTTTGACAGACATTGCTGCATTAGCCATGGAACATCTGCTGAGATGTGATGCTGGTTTTGAAGGAAAAGCCGTGGCAATACAATAGCTTGTTTCAGGGCATACCGTAGTACCTTGCTCCATAGTACAGAGAGCAAACTACAGGATGGGCATAAAAATGAAAACAGAGGCAGAAGGGGTAATTTGATAAAAAGTGACTGTAAATTGTGTATGGGAATGCAATTAAAGACAGCAGAGCCATCATACCTAAAGTGTTATGTAAAAATTACGTTGAAAGGAACCCAGGAAGAATATTTGCCTAAGAAAAAAAGTCAGAGACATTTTATACTACTTCAAAGGAAAGGGGCACTGAAGAAGATATTAAAGCTTTTCCACACATAAAAAATACACAGTAAATTAAACTGAAACCATCCACATTAGCAGCACAGAAATAATTATCCTTTCTCTCTACAGCACCAGATTCATTCAAGCTGCTATGGAATCACACACCCCCCACCACCCACGAATATACTTTAGATTATATTTCTCATGACTTTTGGCTGAGATTAGCAGAAAAAGAAGATATCCAGAACAAATCTTTCAGTAGTTATGGTAGTGACATAGTGATGTATAACAGTGGGTCACACTTTACTGAGAATGACTGGGATGGTTTTTTATTGGAATGCACTCGATTAGCACTTCTGTGAAAAACAGAATCTAACCAACAAAGCCATTATCGGGACAACAAAGGGAACCTTGTGGTAGGAGTCTACTACAGGCTGCCTGACCAGGTGGAGCCTGTAGACAGCGCCTTCTTACTCCAGCTTGAGGAGGCATCACAGTCACAGGTTCTCATCCTGCTGGGGAATTTTAACCACCCTGACATTTGTTGAAAAAGCAACATTGCTGGCTGCAGGCACTCCAGAAAGCTCCTAGAGTGCCTAGATGACAACTTCTTGAGACAAGAAATTAACAGCCCTGCTTGAGAAGATGTATTGTTGTACCTGTTGGTCACAAATACAAGCAAAATCATCAGGGATGTCAAAGCTGAAGGCAGCCTGGGCTGCAGTGATCATGCCCTACTGCAGTCCACTGTCCTAAGGAGTTTGAAGCCCATGAGAAGCACAGTTAGGGCTCTAAATTTTAAGAAAGCAAACTTCCAGCTCTTCAAGGAGCTGGTAAATAGGACCCCATGGGAAATTGTCCTCAGGGACAAAGGAGCGGAACAAAGCTGGCAGATCTTTAAGGATGCTCTCTATAGAGCACAAAAGATCTCAATCCCCACATGTAGGAAATTGGGAAAGGAAGGCAAGAGACCACCATGGTTGAGCCAAACTAAAGGGCAAGACAGGGCTACACAGGAAATGGAAGAAGGGACAGGCATCCTGGGAGGAGTATAGGGATGTTGCCTGTCTGTGTAGGGATAAATTCAGAAAGGCTAAGGCACAGCTAGAGCTGAATTTGGCAAGGGATGTAAAGAAGGCCAAGAAAGGCTTCTACAGGTACGTTAACAAGAAAAGGAAGGTTAAAGAAAATGTACCCCCCTGATGAGCAACAGTGAGGAACTTGTATCAGCAGATGAGAAGGCAGAAGTTCTCAACAACTTTTTTACCTCAATCTTCACTGGCAACCCCTTTTGTCCTAGTCCTCGTGTTTATGGCCCACAAGACGGAGACCAAGGTGACAAAGTCAGTCCCACTGTAAGTGAAGACAAGATGAGTGATCAGCTGAGGAATCTGAAGATATACAAGTCCATGAGACCTGATGAAATACATCCCAGAGCCCTGACGGAACTGACTGTTGTAGTTGCCAAGCCACTTTCCATGATATTTGAAAAATCGTGGCAGTCAGGTGAGGTCCCTGCGGACCGGAAGAAAGGAAACATCACACCCATTTTTAAAAAGAGTAGAAAGGAGGACCCTGGGAACTACCAACCTGTCAGCCTCACCTCTATGCCTGGGAAGATCATGGAACAGATCCTTCTAGATGCCATGCTTGGGCACATGGAGGACACGGAGATGTTTCAGCATGGCATTACTAGGGGCAGGTCCTTCCTGACTAACCTAGTGGCCTTCTACAATAAAGTGACTATGTCAGTAGATAAAGAATGACCTGTGGATGTGATCTATCTGTACTTCTGTAAGGCCTTTGACACGGTCCCCCACAACATCCTGCTTGACAAATTGGAGGGATATGGATTTGATGGGTGGACTGTTCAGTGGATAAGGAACTGGCTGGATGGTCGAATCCAGAGGGTGGTGCTCAATGGCCTGAGGTCCAGATGGAGAGCAGTCACAAGTGGGGTCCCTCAAGGGTCCGTGCTGGGACCGGTACTGTTTAACATTTTTATCAATGGTACAGACAGAGGGATTGAGCACAGCATTAGCAAGTTTGCAGATGACACCAAGCTGTGTGGTGTTGTTGATACACCAGAGGGACGGAATGCCATCCAGAGAGACCTGGACAGGCTGGAGATGTGGGCCCAGATGAACCTCATGAGGCTCAACAAGAACAAGTGCAGGGTTCTGCACCTGGGCCAGAACAATCCTCACTATCAATACAGACTGAGGGATGAGGTATTAGAAAGCAGCACTGAAGAAAGGCACTTGGGGGATGAGAGGCTGGACATGAGCAGGCAGTGCGCACTTGCAGCCCAGAAGGCAAAACACATCCTGGGCTGTGTCAAAAGATGTGTTGCCAGCAGATCCAGAGAGGTGATTCTGCTGCTTTACTCTGGTGAGACCCCACCTGGAGTACTGTGTGCAGGTCTGCAGCCCTCAATATAGGAAGGATATGGACCTGATGGAGCAGGTCCAGAGAAGGGCCACAGAAATGATCAGGGGGCTAGAGCACCTCTGCTACAAGGGCAGGCTGAGAGAGCTGGGGTTGTTCAACCTGGAGAAGAGGAGGCTCCAAGGAGACCTAGTAGCAGCCTTCCAGTACCTGAAGGGGACTACAGGAAGGTTGGGGAGAATCTATTTACAAAGCTCTGCAGTGACAGGACAAGGGGCAATGGATTTAAGTTGGAGAAAAGCAGATTTAGAATGGATATTAGTAACAAGTTCTTTACTGTGAGGGTGGTGGAACACTGGAACAGGTTGCCCAGGGAGGTGGTTGAGGCCCCTTCCCTGGAGATATTCAAGGTGAGGCTCAATGAGGCCCTGATCTAGTTGGGGGTGCCCCTGTGACTGCAGGGAGGTTGGACTAGATGGCCTTTGGAGGCCCCTTCCAGCCTGGATGATTCTATGATCCTATGATTATTGACATATACACCAGACTCTGATCCATATATATTTTTTTTTTATACAGCAATGATCCAAACATGGACTATCACTAATACCGGCAAAATCTGCTGAATGAGAAAAATAAAATTAGGTCATACAAACACAGAAACATGTTAGAATTTGTAAAAAAAAAAAAATGGCAAGAAAACATAAAAGATAGCGAGACTCAACTTGAAAGTTTTGATTTAACCAATAATGGAATATTTCATTTTGGAGTATATAATCCCAGAAAATCTGTTTGAATTTTTTTTGAAGTTCACATCAGTTTTTGAATGGAAAAAAAAAGTTTCTGATTAAAAGAATAAGCAAGTTCTGTTTGAAATATCAACCCCAAAATTTCTTCATCTTGCCTTCTAAAGTACATCATAGTGTGTCAGAAGAAAAATGCTCTCCAAGAACAAAAGTACTTCTTAATTAATTTATGTGATCCTAATCCATCAAACCTTTCAACTCTCTAAACCTGATCTTTAGAGGAATCTTCTATATGTAAAGAAAAGAACCTCCACTCCAGTTAACCCACTCTGACATTTTGTCCAACAGAAAACTGATAAATAAGATTTCCTCCCTATAAAATACTCATGGCAAAGCAGTTGTGTGTATACATATATATGAGTGTGTGTGTGTGTCTATATAAAAGAAGTGATAACAAATTTGTGGGAACGCCCAGGTGGGAAAGGTGTCTACAGGAGGGAACATGTGCTGCAAACAGCAGCAGCAGCTGGGGAGGTGCCTGAGTTATGAATTCCTCCATGACAGGGGACTTGTGGGTGAAACTGTTCTTCCCAGTACAGGGAGCAGATACCCACACATGCAGTGGCAGCTGTGTTGCCTGCAGAGGTACCAGCAACAATGATTTTGGCAGGCTGGGAAAGCTGGCACTCAGCTTTCAGCTTTAGAGGTCTTCAAGATCAGTGTGATTGCTCTCTCCATGAGTGTCCCTAGGAGATGATGGATTATAAATAAGAAATCTGTGGTGGCCGTGGAGTTTTATTTTTGCTATGTTTGTTTGGGAAGGCATGGGACAAATGTCACTTTAGAGGGTTCTGGCTAATGCCTGGTTTTATCCAGGGACATATGCTTGAGGGAAACTGGTCTCTGGAGCTTGGTGAATTGCTACTGCATTTTCCCCATCTCCACATGATGTATGGACCACTCAGTCCTGTCTTGAGACCCCCTGTTCTCCTTGACAGTAAGCAGATGACAGCATGGTAGTCCCAGTACGAGTTCTGCAAATTCTGCTGGGGTTCACAGGGATGTGCAAGATTTGCTCTTCCTCCCAGCCTCAAGTGGATCTCCACAGGCGGAAGATCTGGTGATTCAGATTACATGAGTGCTATTTTCATCTTCCTCAGGAAGTCTTTATTCTCAGGGTGCTGGTTACAGAGCCATTCAGAGTAAAGAGTGTAAGCTGATCTCTGGGCTCTCAGTACTTGCGATGCTTTATCACATCCCACTCTAAAAGGAACCATCTGATGTCAAGATTTGGTTGATAAGAATGTGGGACACATTAGTCATGGAAGAGCTGACATACATAGAGTAACAACGACATGGAGATTACCTTGATATGGTGGTCCTTAGCATATGTGGACAAGGAGAACTCTCTTAATACCTAAAAACAGAGACTTAATTCCTTTTGCTTCTGCTAATCAGCATCCTGCCCTTTGCTATGTGAGACCACCACCCTCAGCAGCAGAGGCATACTATAAAAGCATAAAAAGCATAAGAAAGATACTGTAAAGGAATGTATAGATCATTGCCCCAACTCACAAAGTCCTGCCTTTTGAAATAATTTTGGTTTCATTATTAAAGATAATTATATTCTTGGTAGGTTGCAATTGAACGTTGCAAAACCTGTACTCTATGGCCTTGCAATATACATATGAAAAGTGTGATAGTTTTTAATTAAATCAGTTCTTAGATGAGTAGTAGAACTCTTAATGAAACAAAGTACTGAGCCGAATGCCCTGAGTGCAGTGTGAGTAGTTACATGAAAATTTCTTGGTGGGATGAATTAGACATGAGGTTAATGAGCCTGGCTTTGCCAAGGCAGGACCTGGAGCATTAGGTGACAGGCAGGACCACAGGGTAGCTCCACAACCTGGGGCAGGATCTAGCTTGGGTTTCCCACCTCACATCAGCACAGAGGAGAAAGAACAGTGTCGATGGGAGCCTAGGACACAGGTCCCTGCACTCATACCACAGCTAGAGGGGTTTACTTCCCTGCCCGAAGCCGAAGAAAGCCACAGAACAAACCCATTAATGACCTTGCGTACCATGAGCTCAGGATGTGAGCTTGGACCCAGAAAGCCATATAGACACCTACAGTTGTTCTATGGAGAGGACAGACGTGTAGAAAATCCCTCTCAGCATAAATTAGATCATATTCCCTTCTTGCACAGCTCGAGCTCTGTTCTGTCATGCACTGGGAATATTTGTGAGATGTTAGCCATCTGCCAAGCCCTCTGAATCCACATTTCTCTCTGCCATGGTCCTCTGCCATGTGGGTATGTAGCACATCAACAACATTTCCCACATCACCAAGCTGCCAGAAGTTAAATACATGTTGTTACTTTTGGATATCCAACACTATGGGTAAGACATTAAAGAATTTATTTTTGTATTTTCCTGTATGCTTTTCACTTCAGTCCAGAGCACATTGCTCTACACACTTTCTGTTTGAAAACTGTGTCTTTTTTTAAAAGCTGAATGCTTATCCAGAAGGTGATAAGATCACTGCTGACTATTTCAGAAGGGTAACTTCTGACACCGCATCTGCCCTCTGTTACCTGTGTGCAATACACTGGCTTCAAAGCATCAGTCCCCTCTGTGAATATCAGAGACCCAATGCACTCCCTGTTTCTACAGATCAGGGCTTTCTTACCCCTTGCTGCAGTTGCAACAGAGAACTTGGTAAGCTCTAGAAAGACCAAGGCTTGCCAAGATGCTCTGCAGATGTCTGTGCTGGCCTGGGCTGGGTGGGTGCTTGCCAGGCAACCATCCCAGCTGCTGGAGGGTCTCTGTCTGGCATAGATAGATGGGACACAGCAGCTATTGGAGGTGCAGATACTCTTTGTCTGCAGCTGGAGACCAGATTTGGTTGTTAGAGATCCCATAGTGCCAGCAAAGGCAAGAAATGTGAGTTAAGACATGAAAGTCTGGACTCAGCTTTAAGGAGGGAAAATTAATGGTCATTGAAGAAATATCACCCTACACTGAGTGCATGACATCCAAGTCATTACCTGTAAGATAAAGTGGGTCTCTGTGCTGACTACCTTCAGGGAACTGGAAGACTGACCTTCAGGGCAGATGAGCTGGGAAGAGCTCCCTTGGTTCAGGAGTTCAAGACAACATGTTCTAAAGGAGCAAAGCAGAGACGAGATGAGTGACAGATATATGGGAATAAGTTATGGAACTAATTTGAGAAAATTCTCTTAAACTGCAGGAAGAAACTCCCCTAAAAATCTGATATAAGGTGACTTGAATATGTATGCTTTAGCTTGCTGTCTGGGGTGCTCTCCAAGTTAGCACAGCCTGGAAAAAGAGATTTCCTGAGAAAACTTAGAGGCAGGAGGGAAGTGCTCCCACCGTGGTAATGCTACTGGGGAGGACAGAGTTGTTTCTCCATTCAAAGAAACTTATCAGCTCAACACAAGCATGTTTATTTTCATTTTTTTTTCCCCTAAAGAATCTAACGCATGTTGCCTTTCCTTTTTCCCTAGGTGGTGGAAAAGGGACAATTCCCCAGACCTACGCATCAGTACTGATAACAACACTTTGAAATTCATGAACAAGCCACTAGGGCCATAAAATTTGCTCTTCCACTTTCTAAGAATATTTTAAGATGCAAATAGTCCAGATAGCTAAAGGTGTCAGGACTCAGAAATCAGCAGGAGTTCTGTAAAATTCAACATGTTCTGCATTTGTAAAAGTTACCTGAAAAACACAATGGAAACTGAACCCATCAGAGACCTTGATGCAGGTATTCACAGAGACGTGTGAATCAAAGTGATCATGTCTTACTTGGTAGGTACCTGAATTGCAGACTCTAGTGTATGAAAAGAATCTTGAATTAAATACTGACAGAGTATTTGATTTTAATGTTTTTTAGAGAAGCCGATTTTAAAAATCTGATCAGTAATATTGTAAGTGATTTTTTACTGACATTTCTTGCATGAATGATTCTAAAAAAGTCATTCAGTGAATGAATGAATGAATGAAAAGCAGAAACTGTTGGCAAAATTTTCACTCAGTCTTCCATAAAAAGGAAAGATTATAATTTTTTCCATACAAATGTTATGAAATAAATACCCCCTCCTTTTTACCGTGCTTAGTGTCGAGCAAAAAATTAACACAATATTATAAATTATATTCCTGAAATAGATGTTAGATTCTTGGATATCTCAGTAGCTTCCAGCTAAATCCTCAGATCCTGTATTTACATAATTAATTGAGAATATTTACTTTCTCAGACCCTCAAAGTTACCCAAAACTGGAAGACTTGCAGCTAGAAAAATATAAAAGCAGAAGACAACAGCAAACTATATGACAGTTTGCAATGCTAAAAAATCTCATGAGTTTCGGATGCAGCTCCTGATTTCTGAATGTCTGTCTGGGAATGTCTTGGCAGGATTTACTAAGTTATCAAAACACAGCTATACCATGCTAGCCAATATCACAGTCTTTGGCTCCAGAATAGAATTTAATTTAATCTCCAGAAGCAAGCTGCATGAAGTTGGGTTTGCATAAAGTGGGGATAAGTCTGGAGCAAGACACAAGGAGATGATGGCACACCAGGACCCTGCTGCAGCCTGAAAGCTGGCCGATGCATAAGCTTTTTCCTTTCCACATCAGTTCCTGCAGCTGAACATTTGAAAAGCATTAAACTGATTTTTTGTTCTCTGAACTACCCAAGAACACCAAATTATGGGATTATTCTGGTCATGAGTATGTTTCTTATGTCTTGTTATACACACACACACACAAAGAGCACGGATACTTATCCATCCTTGTTTTACAGAACAAGGGCATCATATTTCAAAGACTAGTGAGACCCAGATGATTTTTTTAAGTTCAGTTGCCTTTCTGTGTGTCTCTCTTGGGTGCTTACATGAATTAAGCCCCTGATATTTTGAGCTTTGCCCACCATATGTTATTAGAGCAATTGATTTTGCAGGGATATCTTTAAACTAAATGGTAGTTAGATCTGACTCTTACTGACTGAGATGGGTTGTTACTTCATCATACCTCCTTGACCCAAGTCCTTCAAAACCCATAGGTAGGAGATACAGTCTGTTCTCCAGTAAGCTTTGTTTTCCAAAGCCACTGGTCAGTTTGGAGAAGAACAGCAAGTTGCACATGCTATGAAAATGAGATGACAAATCAGATGGAAAAGCAGTGTGGGATGACGCTTGGAGGGGATGCCACATTAGCAGGGCTGCTGACCACCACCCCAGAATCCACCCTTGCCACCCAGAGCCATTGCTCCTTCACCTCGCTTCCCACTCCTCATACTTGCCTGTGCCAGACCAATGTCAGGAGCACAGGATAGGGACAGGCACCTTAGCTAACAGACAGCTTTGCATGGCCAGGAATAAAAAGGTTTTGGCAAAAAAGAGTTTTAGAGAAACTATGATGTTGCACTTTGTTCCAGGGAGTTTATAGTTCCTCACCTCTGGCCCCGTTTAATGCTATAATTACTCTCTTAAATTTCTCTTTATTTAACGTTACCCAACCTGTCTTCTTTTGTTACCATTTATTTAACTGAAACAGGCAGAGGCTGATACTGAAGGCAGGCATGGAGCCAGCATGTTAAAACCTGCTTTTAATTTAAGGTTCTGGGGCTAGTTTCCTAGCCATTACCACATTTCAGAGAAAATGAATTTTCTTTCTCTCTGTCAAATGATGGCTGATCTAGATCTAATTAGGGTCAGTTTCACCTAAAGATGAGTCATTTACATTCTGAATACATGGCTTCCAAATTATCATTTTGGTTTAAAATCAGACATGAGCAAACCCGTGCATATCTTTTTTAGATGGCACTGAAGATAAAAATCCGTGGATTTTCTTCTACAAATACCTTTCTCAGCAAAAAGGATGGCAGCTGGATGATGAAAAAAAAAAGATATAGTTCAGGATAAGGACAAATAAGATTAAGGGTAATTGCAGAATGTAGCTTTCTGCAGTGCAGAAAAAGTGGTGGTCTTTTTGAGACTTACTGAAAAAAAAAAAAAAAAAGAAAAAGAAAAAGAAGCAGCTCTGAATGATCAGGCAATTAAAGGTAAATCTTTTGACCAAACCATTCTGATTATGCAGGGCCATAGCTCTTTTTTTTTTTTTTTAGCATAGTATGGGTGGCTGTTGGTATATGAGAATGACTAAAGAAATAAAACACATTGCAATGGAAGCAATTGAAAAAAAGGGGAAAAAAAGAGAAAAGATTCTTTAATACAACACTGCAATTCTTTAGAAGTATTGGCAAATTCTAAACCCACTTAGGAGAAAAACTCTTCTTGCTAAACATGCCAAAATCCCATCCCCTATTCAGCTGGGGATTTGTACAATCAGTATGTCTTGTAGCAAAACTAAAAGAGCAAAACTCAATAGCAGCATTTTGTAGTCTTTGCCAGGAAAGCATTGAAAACACGAATTTCTGTCATCACTGTCATTTATATGCTACACCTCTTTTTGGACTCCATTCACTCCTACTTCCACTATATGTATCACTGGAAGACCAAGAATCAGCACTGGAGACACGTCTCTTCTGTCCTCTACTCTGAGACCTGGCCCATTACCAGGACAACACCAAGGCATTTAGCTGAGGCTCACGGAGACAGCCGAGACATAAATCCTTCAGTCTAAGGAAATAATAAGGTCTCTGAAGTACAGCATGAAATTAAATCTCATGTGACTTTTTATAAGATCCAATAATATCTTATTATTTTGTGTTTTAAATAACTTTGTCACCAGTGGAACTATTACTTTGTATCGGCTTCCTCAGAGGAAGTGTTATCAGTAAATTCACAAGTAAATCCTCCTCAGAAATGTAGATGACACCAACTTTCTGCTGTTCAGTGGGATTAAGCAAAGCAGACTTCTGCTATCAGCAAGGAGAAGCCGAGTTATTTAGAGCAGCCTATAAATCAGTCAAGAACCAGGAAGATCTGGCATTGGTGGGACTCTGAAGACATTGCAGATCCTCTCCTTACTGTGTTCCCACGGCAGGAAAGCAGTGCTGGTATATATGCTCAAGTCTTCCAGATTAAGTGTGTCTTTCATATGTGAGCTCCTGGAACTGAGCTGAACTTTTATTTTCACCTTATAAAGGGCTTGTAATCATTACCATTTGTTTTGGTGGGGATTCAAAGGAGTAGACTGAATTGCAAAACTCAGAGATGCAATGAAATTATTTCTTGTTTTACAAAGAAATAGGGATATTCCAGGGTTATATTTCCTACATAATTTTGAATCATTACATTTTCCCCCAGGGCCTGAAGCTTTTTGTTCATTTCAGAACTCAACAACTTTTGTATTTGGACTATTTCTGTGATCTCAGAAAGCCCCGGGATCCGTCACTCACCACACACAAAGCATCAATGATCAATGTTGAAGACACAGCATTGAAACTGTGGGGTGTGCCTACACACAGCTCAGGATCAGGTCCCTGCAGGAGTAAACCCAACAGGTCAAAATTTCTTACCCCAAGATCACAGACAGATTTTAGCTCCTCTATCTGAACCTTTAGCAAACTGTAATATCAAAACAGAAGGAACAGCTATTTTGATCAAAACTTAACAAAGTTCAGCCCCCTATCCAAAAGCTGATATTTCCATCTGTACCAGCAATGGGAGAAGAGATCCCATGTAAGTGCATAGGTGGCTCAGAGAGCAGCACTGTGGTTTCCACAATGCAGAGGAAGGGGTGCACAGTAGTCTAATTGAAGCCTTCTGAGCGTGAATGGCTGTGGAAATTCAGTTATGGTTTTCAGCAGGATGGTTATCTTACTTCAATCAACTGCAAGCAATCACAGTCTAAAGTGGCCTCTTAACTTTGCATGCCGTTTCCGTTCACAACAACCAAGCTCCTGCTTGGAGCCTCAGCTAATTTGAGTCAGCCATACTTGAGTAATAATAATTTCAACATTATGTCACAACTTACCCAAGAACAAAAAGTTCACCCTGTGCCAAACTCATCCCTGGTTCACCACTAAACTCCATGAAGTTATTCTAGCCATGGACTTGGCACAGAAGTGGTTTAAGTTTCCAGTCTGATCCTATTTAGCGTTAGGTCTGATATTCTGTTTCACATATATTGAACACTTCTCTCTTTGATCTTATGAGCTGTTTATTTTATATCTGCCTTGTTATTATGGTTCTTATTTACAAGCTGCAGCCTGGCATTGTAGTAATTGCACATGCACACGCCCAGACATACACAGATGCACAGACCAGATCATTGCTGGAATTGATCCACTTTTACTTCTGAGAACTTTTCCATCTTTTTTCACAAGTGCTGTCTGCCTCAAACAAGCAGTTTATGGAAACATTTTTAAGAAACCAGAGATGAGACTCAAATGCTGCATCTTCAGCTAAGGCATAACTGCAAATACAGAGTCTGCCTTCAGACAGCATTCGCAATGCGGGTGTGCAAATAGCTTGTTTACACAGCTTATGTGGCATGTTGAGAGATTTTGTCAAACAGAAAAGGCAGGAAGCTCTTTCAGAAAAAAAAGGAGAAAAAAAGAAAAAAAAAGAAAAAAAAAGAGAGAAAGCCTGAGACTAAAACATTAGCAAGATGCAAGAACTGAAACCATTTAATAGCTCATAAACACATAGAAAAGAAGATTTCTAAGGGCAATAGTCCTTTAACTGATGGCTTCATAATAATGAACAATGACAAAACTTTGTAATTAGATGGTGCCTTTCATCTGAGAGATTCATCAGCTCTTAGCAATTACTTAATATTAATTTGACACCCGTTCTTCTCACAAATACACAGCTGCTGTGTGCGAAGGAGAGGAGATAGGGAAGTGTGCGTATAGGAACAGCACGCGTCTGAACTGCAGTTACCCAGACTTTTAAGGAAAGCACACCAGGACCTAAACATCTGCCCCTAAGCTGAACTGAAACATCTGCAGACCAAAACTGTTCACTGCTTACGCATTTGTGTTGTTAAAAATGCCCATATTTCAGGCACCTTCTAACTCCCACTCACTTGCCTAAAACCAGAGTGTTAGGATGAGCTGGGAAAGGGCTGTTGCAGCTGTTTAATTATCATTCCAATATACCTGGATATCAGAACAGCTTTTGATGTAGAGGTAAATACAGGCAAGTAACTTTACCTGTCTAAGTGCATTTCCGGCACGTAGCTGCATGAATGGATAGGAAAGTGCTTTCTCTTCAAAGGATATTAGTAGCATAATGTGCATGATGACAGCCCAGCAAACTTCACGTGCAAGGATGCATGGCCAGTTAAACTATCATTCAGGCATTTCCTGCATGCCCCGTCTTTATGAGGCTCTTCAAAGATTCCTTGCAGGCATCTTTCTCACACTCACTCGCGGCTTTTGGTGATGCTTTCTATGCATGGAAGCCATTAGCGTGAGAGGCAATGAGGTCCAGTGAGTTACTCAGGGGAGCCAGGGCCTCCCGGTGCACATCCTTGCATTGTCACCGATTCACTGGGAGACATTAAGTAAATCCTTCTGCCTCCCTGTTTTGGATAATGAGCATCTATGTCAGAGAGCTGTCAGCTAATGTTGATGCAGAGCTTTGAAGCTGAATCATGCAAAGTAAGCATTGATCAACTCCCCATCAGCTGGGGAAATACAGGGCTGGAACCCCCCTGGTAATATAAAACTCCTGAAGCACGATGCACAGATACCTGAACAGCTTGACAAAAAATTGGGCTTTGCTCCAGCTGGGCTGGCTGCTGCAGAAACACTTCTCTCTCATGCGCCTGGTTGTTGCAGGGTGAGTTCACGGGGAGCCAAGCCCGGGCTGCCTCCACAGGCAGGCACTGTTCTGGGCTGGAGCAGTAAGATTTCCGGCACCCTGGAGCATGAAACATTCAACACAGTGGTTCCATGGTCTTCCTCCACTCGTTGTCCTCACTCCCGCCCCCCAGGGCTGGTGCCAGCAGCTCTGACCTGATTGACTTGAGTTGATTTTGCATTCGGGTTATTTTTGCATCGTATTCCAGACCCTGTAAAATGTAGTGCAGTGACACCAAACCAGTCTGACAGGTAACCATCTCCCATCCACTAGCTTTTATTAGTGCTACTACAGGCCACATGGAAGTGATGCTGCTTCCAGAATGTAAGCGTGGGGTCTGACAGCTGATAGCTTCTCTATTCTTTTGTGCTGCATAGATTGGACTGGACTGTGAATGGGAAACAATGCTGCAAATGGAGCACCAAGCCGTGTAGATGTAGAGTCCAGAGGATAATGGAGAGGGCAAACTAAACACACACTATCTCTTCTATGTCTTCTTTGCATGGGGGACACACTTATCAAATGCAAGGGTGCAGGAATGGACAAAGCAGCTTGTCAGAAAATGTGTGACTGCTGTAACAGTGCCCAGCCCAAGGAGATGTGCCTCACTGAGACGCTAAATGAGGCAATGAGGGTCATACATATGGATCACTTCACACTGCTGAGGGGATGAATGCATGCCTCTACCCTGTGGCTGTCTTCAAAACTTTCCTGTTACGGCTCTGTGTCTGTCCACCCCCAAATAACTACACAACAGTGTCTTCTGCGTAAGGATCAATGGGGCAGTTACCAGTAAATGTAAGGACTTGCCTCACTGCTCAGTTTTCTGAGACAAGAACTATTTTTCACCAAGCTGACATGTTCAGGCTGACCTATTTATGGGAATGTGTTCCCACAGCTCATCCTTGTGTCATAAAAGCATGTGGAATCTTATAATGCTAAAATGATTAATCAGCATCATGGGCCAGACTTGGTGCTCTATATATGGCCTTCATTGACCTGCTGAAGAGCTCAGAGGAAAGGGTCACACATATTTGCAGACCCAGTGCCTTAAAGCCTCCAGCTTGATAGGCTCCGTGTGTGTGTGTACATATGCTTGATCTCATCCAGGCTCAATCCTGAAAGAGCTAAGAAGCCTTAATTTACTGTTACAGTCATTAGAAGCTATGATCACCTAATGCATTGCATGCTTTGTAGCCCTGTGTTCCTCTAATTTAGAAATTTTAATATCTAAAAAAAATAATTAAATGTCTAATCCCATTTCAGAGAAGCAGAGATAGTCACTGCTGGCAAAGGCTGCTGAAAACAGAGGAAGGTCCACTGATGTTATGTAATGACAGATGCCTGAAAAGTCACCATGTATCTTTGTGGATCTGTGCCTATTAGAGTCAGGGGCATGACTCTGAACAGTAATTCCCAGCCTCTAGGAAAAATTTAGTGCCTTCACAGATTAACTCACAGAAAGTTCACAAGCAAGGTTGACAAATGATGAAAGTGCCGAACAAAGGGATGCAACAAATTCCATATTGCTCTGTCGGAATTTAGTGCTTGCCTCAGTGCTGCATGGGAAGGACCACTACCCGCTATGCTTGGAGTAGCAAGGTCCCTCACAAGCTGGAGTGGAAGGAATTCTCATCTCTCCCAAGAAAACCCTAATAATGACAGTCCAGAGCAACCTGTTACAAGGCTCTCCCTCTCTCCTGCTCCTGAAGGTGGGCAAGATACAGCCAAGGACACGGGAGTCACTGAGGAGGGCGAGCAAGAAGTCTGATTCTGTAGCTTGTCAGAGCATTGAGATACCTGGGCTCTTTCTCTCTGTTTCTGATGCTGTTTATGTGATGAGATGAAAAGCTGAGAGACCTGGAGATAAAACCCAGGAGTTCAGGGAGTTCAGTGGAGCATGATCTTCAATTTAACCACCTGAATTCTGCTTGTTTCTTGCTTCAGGCACCTCAACACCCTCTCTGAGGTACTCCCCTTGCATTCCTTACCAGTTGTGGTTTCTTATTGACTTTCCATTAAATCATTCCTGTGGGGTTTCGTATACTTCTGCCCCAAGATAGTGGTGATTTTGCCCATGCATTTGCTCATCTCAAGATCTGAGAAGTAGCATATATAACTAAGTCAATTTAAGACTGTGGGATCTTGACTTCCAAGGAGTTTGCCTGCTGCTAGCTGAGCCCCCAAGATGTTCATTAGGAAGGTATGGCGATGACTCAGGTAAACCTAAATGTTCTGATTACTAGTTATACCAGCTTGTGTTTCTACGCTGTGGCTTTCCAAGTTGCCTGACTGGACAGGCACTAATTCACACCAGCTTCCTTTGAAGCTTTAATTTGCAGCCTGGATGCACAGCTGCACCCAGGGCCACAACTGGATTTACAAGGCCTGGGAAAAGACTCTAGAAATGGAGGCACTTTGCTCTCCTCCCACACTATCCTGCAGGGCTCAGGGCTACAGTTTAGCAGCACTAAGTGTGAATTTGGTTGGTCTGCACACCCTGAGTGATGAAAGCTCTGGGTGGGAATCTGCATATCTGCTTAGGTTGGAGAATGCTAAGAACAAGGAGGGGGCTCTTTAGTGCTGACTTTATCTAAAGGCACATGCATTCAAATAACCATTTCTAATCCTTTTCTCCAATCTCTCCTGCCCACCATAGGAAATTTCTACCTCATCATCCCTCCACCACTGGTATTCACCAGCAGGATTATAAAAGGAAGAGACATGGAACAAAAGCTGCATGTTTTCATGGCCTGCCATGGCCAGGACACAGCCTCTTCCTTTTGCCATCTCTGCTGCTCAGATGTGCTGCTGGATGGCTCTGGTGCAAGACTGGCAAATGCTCTTTTCCAATGACAAGCTTTCTTGTAATGTGTCCAGCTCTCAGCTGTACAAACCTTCTTAGGGTTTTACAAATTTGGCTGATGATAAGTCTGATGAGACTGGAAGATGGGCACGGAACTTTCCTTAACTTTTTTCAGTAAATATTTCTTTTTTTCTTTTTTTTTGGAAAATCAAGATTATTTCAATGAATCTAATAGAACACTCAGGATATTTTCAGTTCCCATCTCTAGTTTCTTCTGCATCTGACAGTCTTCCAGTGGCTGCTGTCAGGTTTACATCAGGCTGCTTTTTTAGCTTGTCTTCATGTCTCAACATGCCACATGTGAAAGTCTTCTGATGGACCCATACATTCAACAACAGTCTTGTGTCTGAATGCGACAAAAGTTGCAGTAAGAGCCCTGTGATGTCTCAGCTTTAAATATTAAATTGGGAAATGACCTTTTATCTCCATTCTGTAGGAAGCAGGGATGAAAGTGGACATGAATATAATAGGTTTCAAGACTTCTGTTAGGCAAAAAGTTTGAGGGGATGGAATTAATACAGATGATCAGCAACATGGCATGGTAAGTATTGGCCATGACTACAGAGGACTCTAAACTTCAGGTATAGTGTGCAGATAAAGCTCCTTGGCAGGGCTGCAAGATACTCCTTTGGCTCTATTGGAAAAAAAATGTTTTAATACCATCAGTTCTAACAGAGGAGAAGATGGAGGAGGGGGGAGGAACCACCAAAAAGCAAAAGTTTTCAGCCAGCAAGGGAGATGTTTTTCCCATGCAGTACAGGAGCTGTTAGATTCTGGCATCCTCTCCCAGTATTGGCCAGGAGGGCTTTGGTAAATCTGGGAAGACAGATTTCCACGTCCCATTGCAAGAGACATGAAACAAAACCCCCAGGCAGATTTCCACTGGCAAGCAAGCAGGATGCATCACAGAAATAAATAAATAAATATGAAGTCATGCTGGGAGGAATATCGTGGCTTGGCAGACAGACACCTCTGTCTAGAGGAGCCAATATTTGTCAAGAGAAAATACAGGGGAAAGAAGAAAATTCTTACCCAGCCTGCTATTAGGAGCTAGTTAACATGGTGAGAAGGTCCAACAAGGATGGAACGAGTCAAGTAACATTTGTAAAAGCTTAAGCAAAAAAGCTCTCACTGTTGAACAACATTTGCACCTGGACCCCAGTTCCAGAAAAGCCTTTTGGGTCTGTTTTGGATCTGCCAAGAGCAAAGCTGCAAGAGCCCAAGATCCAGGCTTGCAACCTTCTCCCCTAAGTTGGGAATAGTCTGATCCAAAATCCTGGTGTTGGCTGTCTCTACCTAAAACAAAGAAACACCTACTATGCTGAGATATACACCTTGCTGTGATCTCAGCCCTATTGTTAGGTATGTAATATAAAAACGCTTCTTCTAATGAGATACTCTCTAGGTGGCACTCTGCCTACTTGTATAGGAAGATAGAGCCGAAAATGATGGAGCTGGGAAAACTCTGTGGTGCTAATGCTGTGAAATCCTGTTTAAGAGCCGGTTTTCAAGTTCATAAACAATTTAATAACTATGACTTTTCTGAACTGTTGTGTTTCAACAGTAGGATCCTTATAGGATCTGTTAATTTTGATGTTGTTTCATAAAATAAAGAAGAAATATCAAAGGGGTGGAGTGGGGATTTTATCCACGGGTGTAAATACCTAATGGAGATAGTGAAGTCTGAGTCAGATTTTTCTCAGCAGTGACCAAGGACAGGAAAAGAGGCAGTGGACATAAATCAAAGTGCAGGAAATTCCACTTAAACACGAGAGAACTTTTTTACTGTGAGGGTGGTCAAACACCAGAGCAGGTTGACTAGGGAAGTTGCAGAGTCTCCATCCTCAGAGACCCAGTGAAGCTCTTGGGAAAAGCCAGGAATGGATTATAAAGAGGCCAAATCCTGGCTTTCTCCCCTGACCAGAGGAGCACAAGCCCCAAGAAGGCTGGCCTGCTGCGTCAGCATACTGGCAATGTTCCCAGCCTTGCACCCCAGGCAATTTAAACGTCAGTTTTTAATATGAAGTGGGCAGAACAGAGATCACGCTGCCTCGCCAGGCACAGCCCTTCCTTGCCCTGCAGCCCTCTACCCAGGAGGGTAGCTGGGATGGGGCAGCTGAGGCAGATGGAGGCAGAAGCTGCCTCTGATCTGGGAGAAACACCATCCCGGAGTGCCATCTGCTGGGTCCCAGGCAGCTCCAGGAGTTATCCTTGCATGGGTATCAGGAGGCAAGCGGGCAGGGTTTCTCCTCTCTTCCCAGGCTAGGTGGGCATGTTTCTTTGCTGAAAGCCATGAGGAAGGCAGTGTCAAGAAAGAGCTGGCTGTTTTTACATGCAACATGAATGTCACTGGAATGAGAAATGGCAAAAGAATTAGTCTGAGGAAAATGTGCTTTATAACAGGAGCTTGTCTTTACCATTTGAGCCTCACCATTACTCTGTTGTCCTACTCCATGCACCTCAGGAGTCACCCCAGGAGCTCTCTACTTCTCCCAGCTGAGAGATTCTTGCTGAAGATAATAGGATGGGAACACTCCACAGTGCTAATCCTGTGAAAACCTATTTAAAACCCAGTATTTAGGTTCATAAACAATTTAAACAACTGTACCATTCTCAAAGCTGCTGTATTTCTATAGCAGGTCCTTACACTATCCTATAGCTTCCTTTCTGATGTGACACTCTAGAGTGTTGGATTTCTCATCTTTCCTCCTGATTGTTGTACCCCAGATAATGCACCACCAGTGAGAGATCTTAGTGAGAGAAAGGGTGGATCACAAGTGCCACAGCATGGGGAAGAAATCCTGCAAGGCAGGGGAAGCTCACAAATGACATCTTTGGCCATTGTCAGCTATCTGCAGTTTTGACCATCTCGTGCACTGCCTGACCTGGCAAACTGGCTCTTTCTGGTTTTAAAATCACAATATCTAAGGAATAAGTTGGGATCCAGGGGTGGTGTTCAGGACAAATCTCTGTTCCTGGGCCTTGTTTCGTCTCCTCCCATCATACACAGCCCTGCATTTGTAGGCAGATGTGTTCTGATCATCCAGGAGCTGGAAGAGAAAAGCAGGGAAGTCTCTAGTGGCAAAAGGAGCATCTTCAGAACAGGCAGTGGAGCGTGCCAAATAGCCCGCATTGCAGTCTGCTGTCACATGGCTTCCCTGGGCCATGTGGGTCTGCAGACTGCCTCTTATCTAAGACAGGAGACACTCCATCCAGCCAAACTTGCAACTTTCTAGGAGATTTACACTGGTGATACTCATTTTGCTACTAGTCTATATGTAATTTTAATTTAGTTTTGATCCAAAGCAGTGCTGAGCTCTCTGCTCTGCTGGCAAGCTCTTGTCTTCATAACACTTATTGTGGCCAGGTAGGTGAAGAAGTCTCATGGATTTTTTTCTTGACAGCACAATCCTCGTTATGCTCTAAGCTGGTGGTGTGTGATAGCAACAGTTCTTGGATAGTGATTGTGACCCTGAAGAGTAAAGAGATGGCTTCAATGAGCAGTCTTCTCTGTCTTTGCAAAAGAAATTCTTCGAGAGCCAGAAATAGTTTCTTCCCTCTGTCTAGTACTGTCTTGCTTGACCAGTCTGCTCTTATCTTCTGAGACCAAAGTGCTTTCAGAAGAACCCGAGTCTTACTGCACTGTACAATATTTTAAAACACCAGAGTGTGCAATATTTCAGGGGCAGACTTTAGGTCTGGAAATTTTCTGTCTGGAGATTCTTTTAGACATAGACCGGTCTATGCCACTCCATGCAGCCACATGAAACAGTTCCTGTATTAAACAGTAGCATTCACACACTGAGGTCCTTCCTGCTGCTCTGCAAGGCAATGATGACCCAATGAAGCTTTGGAAATCACTTGTCCCAGCAACTAAACATCATGGAAACCATATTTTCCTACAGTGTTTCTGATGAGCAGGATCCTAGAGTGCTTAATAGAGTAAGTCATCCCTCTAAGGAGATTTAAGTAGGTTGTAGATGAGATTTAGAGAGAGATTTTCTTAATTTCCTTTTGTGAAACTCTCCCTTCTGCAGACTCCACCCAAAGGTAAATAGCGACTAACTGGCTATGAGACAAAGGAAACGGCATAAGGATGAAGAGCAGTATTACCGGGGTGTAGAGTCAATGCTACCAGACTTGCAGGTGTCAGGCATAGAGGAAGGATTGAACAGCAATGAGAGTTGGCAGTTGTTTAGACCAATCTGCAGTGCTTGGTTTGGCAAGCCTACCTTGGCCATGTGGTACCCAACCCAGATCTTTTACTGGGAAAAATGGCCATCTAGGTCCATTTAATCCCAAATTCTGTGGTTCACTCCACTTTATTGTCTGCAAGTTTTTGACAGAAATTCCAGGCTTCAGACTGCTAGCTACTCATGTGCTTGGAGAGATTTTCTGAGGAAAAAAAAATAAAGCATTTGCCTGACAAAGAGGGAATGGCCACAGGAAGAGTTATCATAGATTCATAGAATGGTTTGGATTGGAAAGGAACCTCAAGGATCATCTACACCAACCCTCATATAAATTACTGCTGGGGGCACAGTATGCATCTTCCCAGCAGTGGTCTCCATTCAGCTGTTGGTAGCCAGGCACAGACCTGATTGATTGTCTGCAACCTCCAGCCAGCCCATTACTACCATCCCTGCCAGCTCCTTCCCACCATCTCAGGTTCATGGGCAGCTATGCTCAGTCTGTCCCACCACCCTAGGGTGATATGAACCAGGGAAGGGACCTGCTAAATCTTTCAGAGGGCAAGAAACAAGTTTGTTTGTTTTTTTTTTTTTGTGGAGAAGAAGCAAAAGAGATATGCTGTGCTGGTCTTTCTTGTGATGACTGTCCTCATCCCGGAGACAATGCTGCTCACACAGAAAAAAAACCCTGACTCTGTGTAAAGAAGAGTATTTCCAAATCAATAGATGAATAGTAGAACCCATTTAGAAATTATGTTTCACTAGAACATTTCAGCAAGGTATTAAAGCAACGTGACTTCGGGCAAATGTGTTCCAGCAGTAAATAAGTAGTGTCTGGATTAATAGCAAAAGTACTGGAAATATTCTCCCATACATTACTGAAATATGTCTATTTAGTGAATATCCTGAGTATTAAACTACTGTGCACACCATCTTACCATTTGTGCCACCAAGATTTTTCATCTACTGATACATCTCACTTTAAACAAAAAAGTCCATTCTTGGCTCACTGCTTTTATTATTTTACGGGAATTAGAGCTGTGAAATTGCAGTTCCAGTTTTTAATGAAATGAAATATTCTGCTCTCAAATGAATAGTTTGAACGGGTTGTGCTGATGTAATCTAGGCCGAATCCTATGTTTATAGAAGCTTAGTGACACACTACCTTGTATCAGATGTTGAAATAGGATCTTCCTCTAGGTCTTGTTTTCAATATTCCACCTTCAAGTCAATTAGTGGTGGGTAGGCACAAGACTGTAATACACACCAAAAGGACCCCGATATAGCAAAGCTCTAGAATCTAGTTAAGCTTATGCCTGCTTTTCTGCGTCCAGAAAATGTATAGTAAATGTTTTACCAAATTGGACCCCAAATAGACTCTTCAAGAGAAGAAGGAAGGGGCAGACAAATGAGAGTGGGCAAAAGGGAATTCTGCCCTTCTTTTTAATGGGGTTTACAGGGACACAATTTAAATATGGTCTCAAAGTTCCACATCTGGGGGAAAAGGAGATAAGAGCTGTCAAAGAGGGCAGCATCACCAGCAGGCTGCTCTGAGCTGGACTGCAGCAGGATGAAGCCTGTCTCCTCACCAGGTGTTGGAGCCCAGGCACTGCACAGCCCCAGCTGCATGGCTGATGGCCCAGCACTGCAGTCCCGTGGCCGACCTCATCCTGCCATGGGAGTGAGTGGCTGTTATTGAGGGCTGCTGCTTCATCTGCTGCAGCTCTCTTGAGAGAAGAGCATTGGGCACTGTGGAGCAGGGGTTTCTGCTCTAATCCGAGGCGATGGCAATGCAAGATAACATTAGTCAGAGTTAAACATTTGTGCTCCATCTTTGTTCTCAACTGAAAGTGTGGTTTTGCTAAGAGTTGCTTTGCCTTCCCAGAAAGTACCTTATTTTGAGAGACAACCTCCACCCCCCAAAAAAACCCAAGCAAAACCAAACCAAAACTGCATGCAACCCACAGAATAAAAGCCTTGGCCTTGAATAGACATGTTCTTCACTAAAGAAAGTGTTGATGAATTTTGTTTTCCATTTTCCATCCTGCTCTGAATAATGCCCATGTTCCTGGCATTAGCAGACATTTTTCCCACCTCTCCTCTTTGAGAGCAGAAAGAGATTTTACAGCAGGAAATCTTTGGAGCCAGAGCTTCAAGAGGAGCACATATATTATGGGAAGACACAGAAGGCTTGTATGAAAGTGCTTCAGCTTAAAATACCTGGACTTTCCCACTGTATCCCAGAACTCCGGCTGATTAGCAGAGCTTCCACATGATGCAGAAATAATTTCTAAACTCCTGGACCTGGCACCCATTCCTGGCCTTGGTGCAGTGGAAAGAATGTTAATGACAAAATGGGAACACATAAGCATGAAAATAAATTCCCTATTACAGTTATTTTCTGCAATGTGTCCTAAAGAAATACTCCATGCTTAAAAATGTTTTAAAATGGTAAAAAGGGATTTGGAGCAGACTTGACATCCCTGGCAGAATAGTTTAATGTGTTGTCAGAAATACAAATAAAAAGTGTCAGTTTATGAAATAGAGGATTTGTTTGCTGGGTTTGCATACTCTACTCAACACAGACCCTTTGGTGAGAGCTTCCTGATAGTCATGCAACTTCCTGGCGACATTTTTTGTTGCTGTTTTTCTCCTTTTAAATAAATCAACAGTCAGGCTACTGTCCCTGTCCTGCAGAACAAAGCTGAATGCTCTGAGTTGGTCCCTGGGCTGTTTACACGAATGACTTCAGAGGAAATGTTCTCACGTTGGCATCAATGGAACCACAAAGGTTCATTGAGATCAGACTGAAAAGTGGACAGTGTGAAGACTCCTCCAGCTGTCCCCCTGGCACCATTAGGAAAAGCGCTTCCGAATCGCCTGTGAAGATCTAGCAGATGGATTCGAAGGCAGGCGGAATTTTCCTAATCTGACTCCAGGTGCCTTGTTAGTAAGATTTCTTAAAAGTGCCCCTGAGAAGGCTCAACAACAGAAATCTCTAACACCAGGCAGCCCACGCTGGATGATAAATGTGCACTTTGGCTGCATTAATCCTGCCACACAAATAGGTTTCATGGAGGTGACTGGGAAGGAGCAGCAAGATTGTTGGAATGCGCTGAAGCGCAGATCATGCACAGACTTCATATATAAAGTTGAGCAAGGCAAGTGTTGGGCTCAGCAAAATAGGTATTTCTAAGTTGCTCTGCCTTTAACTTGTATGTAATGAACTTGTGTTCCTACACATATCCAGATGTTTAACTTTATTCTGCAGGTTGCCCCTATGGAAAAGCTTAGCTCATTGAGTTCTAACATGATTATGCAATGTGCAAAGTTGCACAAGGTATAAATCAGGGATGGATTCACCTCTTTCTTCCTTTCCTCATGAATATACAGAGTTTAACCCTCTTTTTGCTTTCCAGGCTTTATTCAAATAAGAAACAACCACGACTAGAAGTGAAACTTCTGCAGGTAACAACAGTCCCTATGCATTTTTAGCTGAGAAAGTGGCAGGATTTAGTTCAAGGTTCTGCAGGCATTCAGGGTGCTGCTGTTCTCCTGCCATCATGGCTTTGCATCTCCTGGGTCCCAGGCTGTGCAAGCATTCATCCCTGAGCTCCAGCTACCACTCCTGTCTTCACCTTCTTTTAAGAGTATTTACGTCTTCTGTGCAGCAGTGTGCTGATTAACAAGAAAGTTTCATAGTCCTGGGAAGATGGAAGCATGTTATAGCCAAGTTAGCTGACATGGGCAAAGGGACTGCTGCAGCTTGAGTCTTTTTGTCTTTCTGTTTGGTGTTTTTGAGGCAGTTCTCCTCTGGTTCTTCTGCTGCATCTCCATTTTTCAGGCTTGGAGTGTTTGACATGGCTCCAAGGGAGAGAAACCAGGCCTCTGAAAGCAGATTCTGTAAATTTCAGGTATGCAGGGCAACCAGAAAGCCAGTACCACCAAGCCCCTTGGAGCATCCCCTAAGGAAAAGGAACAGTATGTGGATACTGTAGAAGACAAAACCTTGCCCCTGAGCCCAGAGGTCTCTGATCCTTGGGTGCTGTAGTGTCTCATTGTACCTGGAAATACTACTGCTGTTACTTTAACTTTGTAAAGTTCACTGCAGTTCCAGGATCTGGAAGGAGATTAACATCAGGTCTCTCACTTGCCTCTGGGATCCATGAGGAACCCCCAGAAGCTGGCATGATGCATGTGTTTTGAGAGTGCACAGGCTTGAAGTTCAAAGGTTTCCTTTGAACTGCCAGCCGTTACATTAAAGGATGACAGGATAAAACAACCACACAGCCAGAGACATGGATTTTCATTCAGTCTCAGATACTGTGGCACAGCACACCAAGGTGAGCTCATCAGACATGCTCATCTCGCCAAAATACGTTTTCCTAGTAAAGCAGATATTTTTCTTAAAGTACATGGCCTACTCAGATTTTCCTTTGAAGAAGCAAATTTGGGATCTAGGAGTCAGGCTGGCTCAGCGCCTGCACAAATGGCAGAGCTCCTGCCACACTCTGCAGGTGGCTCTGGGGTAACAGGGAGGTTTCACACAGCCAAGACTGTGCTCAGCATACATTATGCCTCCCACAGTATGTCCCCATGCTGCAGTTGAAAATCCTATCCTTGAGAAGAACATATTGATTTGGCAGAGGATGAGAAGATGAGGCAGCATACCCATGTCCTGAATCACCACCGTGGCAGAAATCTTACATTTCCTCTAAGGCTTACTATCACGATCAATGGCAGAACAAGCGGGTTGATGTTTCAGCCACTGAAGAGACTCCTTGACAGCTTTCAGTGTCTTTTTGACATGCTGATGTAATACTGCCCTTCAGACAAACACAATTTGCAGCATCCACAGCTCATAAATCACTTGTATGAGAATTATTAGAAGATCTTCTAGAGAACCAAATATCCCAGAAGACACCTACTATGTCTTTATTTACAGACAACTCTGAACAATTTTGTCTTCTACATAGCTGAAATACCCCAAATATCTCAGTCTGGCAGCAGGTCACTGATGGCAGAGGCATTTAACGTAAGAACAGATTTAATGCCGTGTTGAGATTTCAGATCTGAACTTCTGCTGTCTTATATTTTCAGTGATATTTTCTCTCAGCAAAGTGGAGGCCAGCTCTACCACTGGGAAAACCCCAAGTGTCCTCACAAGTGTGACATGGATGAGAAAATAATTGGTTGCCAAGAAAAATTGGGGAATAACATCAGTGAATACAGCAAGTTTCTTGAGGGTCCTGCTCTCTTACTGACAAGCCCTGTTGCATAGTAAACAGTGACTGGAATGGAGACAGGGAAGGTCTAGCGTCTTCCTGCATTGGTGCACATAAGGGACAATGTGGGTTACTGCCACAGGCTGGTCCATCTCAATTAGTGATGTGGATTGCATCTGAAGCCTTTTATTTTGATTTTGTTTTAGCTGCTAAGCAAAGAGAAAACAAATAAACTGACAGACATCTCATGGAAGAGCAGAAATGAAAAGGGCTCTCCAGTCATCAGAATGCAGGTCTTTGTTGTATCTACTTGCAAGATTGTTATTTTTTTCAGATGAAATAGCGCATGAGACTTTTGATGTCAAAATGCTTATGAAACAAGTTTGTGTTTTGTGCTTCATTGCATAAAAGTTATTAAGGGGGAGGATCATGTTTTTCCTTCCCCTCTCTCTACCTCAGAAAGAAATTCCAGGGTCAGTTGTTTTATTTCCTGAGGAGAGGGGTGTTGCAGGGGAGAGATCAGTGAAAATCACCACGATCTTGGAAGAAGCCCTGTTGTGTATCTGGTATCGGTACATGGAGCAGAGCAGATGCTGTCAGACTTTCCCAATTAGGACTGTGACATGGGTGAAATAAGCAATTCTTTCTCACAGATAGCTGTAGCCCCAGTTCATTAATCAGCCATCACTCAGACAGGCTCCAGTGAAGAATGCTGATAGCATCGCAGCCAGAGCAAGCAGGCTGCAGCAGGGAGAGCGATGCCGACAACACCCTGTGCCCCAGCTCCCACCGCGGGGGCTACCAGCATCAAACCCTGCCATGTCTCAGCACTTTTCTATATCCTAAAGGTGAACTACAGGCGATCTCAGATCTGGCTCTGAACTTTTAAACAAAGGGACCTTTAATGTCTCAACAGGACAGAGCCAGGAGCCCCTTCAGCCTATATGAAAGGCTGTCATAATTAAAACCAAACAGAAACCGTCTGAATTCCTTATTAGGGACACTTACTAGGACAACTTTAACCCCTGAGTAGCCTAGAAAGCTTTTAATGTTTACAGATGTTGATAGGAGTGTATATGCAAAGGTTTTCTTGGTTAGTGCCCAGGGGCCAGATTTGGAACCAGTGTAAACTGAGGGTGGGATGCTGTGGCTGTGGCTGACCCCAAAACATGGCTTGCTTCAGTGCCTTTCTTTGTTCATATTATACCTGAGAAAAAAGAGGTGAAAAAGAAAATCAAAAAAGAACAACAAAACAATGAACTGGAAATGTGTTTTCTTATTTGTAAATTAGCTTTCTGGCTTATTTTCCAACCATCAGAACTGTGTAAACTCCAGAAATACTTATCTTCACCTTTCTATTTGGGAGAAAAAAATTACGAAAGCATTCTGCCTCCTCTCATGTGGTATTGACAGATCTGATGCAGATAACTTGTCTGGTATTCATGGATAAACATAGATAAATATTCAGTCTCAAAAATTCCTAAATTTCCTTATAAATAGGAACAAAAATTACACCAAACATTACTTTCTAAGATGCCAAACCACTAATAAATTAAAATATTATTCTAAGCTAATAACATTTCCAGTATTCCCTTGAGCGTGAAATTTAAGTGTCAGGAATGGTCACAGTAAAGCACATGCAGTGTGTTTCTTAGGCAGGCATGAAGGTTGTTAAAGGAACTACAAAACTGGATCTGTGACTTCGTTCAATAAAAACATGATCCCATAGTCAATTGAGAATGTGAGTGCGTCAATAATACAAAAGAATTCATATTATAATTCCTTTTGCCCTGCATATACAGTACTAGCAAATGGTTTGATTTGAAAATAGGAAAGATGATGTGTGTGCATATCTACATGCATGACTGCGCATGTGTACGTACATATATACATATATATGCAAATATCCTCAGCTTGTTACATTAAGCTTTTTAGTTGCATAACTCTCATTAAGGTAAGTTATAAAATAATAATAATTGTAATAACAACAGTAGTAGCAGTAGTAGTAAAGCAATGTGGGTTTACCAGACAAAAACTGCTGTGTGTGAACTTGAGAAAATTCCCTTCGGATATAAACAAAAATGCCTTCTTTACCCCCCCCTACATCAAAATTCTATGAGTTCAGACAAGCACCAACACTCCTTCCACAGCTAAAGCATTGTTCTTAAGAGATAAGGACATGGATGAAACAGAACGTTGTGTGTGACTAGGAAAAAGTCTGACACTGCATACAAAATGGCAAGGTATTTATAGAAAATAAAATTCAAGGCAAAGCCAAAGTATGATTGTCAACATAGATCATTTCTCAGGAACAGGGTTCAGTGTCATTGACATTATCTGCTGTTGAAGTCAATGCCATCCCCCGGACATTTATTGTGCAGGAAGGAGAGTTGTTGTTGACCAGAAAAAATGTCACTTTTAGGTGAGGGGTGCAACTATGCCTTTTTGCAAGGGATTTACTGCTTACTGCTCACATGCTAGTACCTTGCAAATACATCGAGGGTTTGGTGCTGTTCCATTGCAGGATGGTGCCAAGCAGGTCCCTGGCTGATGCCATCCCCTGGCTCCCTGTGCTCCTGGGTGCCATGCACTGCGCCCAGGGGACATGTTTTGCAAAACACAGACTGCCTGCTGACACACGTCTGCCTGACAGAGGTCTGCTTCTCCCCTGGAAGAGGGCAAATGGCATCCACACCTTGGCACAGGCTGCAGGGGACTGTGTGGGTGGGGACATCATGCTCCCATGGGGATGCTTGGGGATGCAGACCCCCACTCTGGGCAGGGCTGTGCTGCTCTATGCACAGGCCCCCACCAGCCTTCCTGCACCCCGGGCTGAGTTAGCAGCTTCTTCAAAGCCAGAGCTGCTGTTTCAGGAGGTCTCATCGGAGGCATTAGTCTGGATGACTTCAAAGGCTCACTGGTAATGTCACAACACGATACATATTTTGGGCTACTGTTCCCATCAGGTGTGCTGTGATACTACCTGGCCAGCTTCAAAGCAAGCAAGACTTGCCATCATGTGTTTTCAAGCGTGCTGCCACATTTAGAGATGCTGATGTCATGAGACTGAAATAACGGAAAGGTGAGAGGAAAGCAGGCTTATGTGAAGGAAGATTTGGGTCTTGCTGCCTGATGTGCTTGGAAATGAGCTTTCTCTTCCCCGAAGTGATAGACTTTCCACAGAAAACATAACCAGTGTTATTCAGCTGACCCTCAGCTGGAAAAAGAATGGCAATGGAGATGCACTGAAATCTAAGTCCTCAGAGAAGTTGCGTAGCTGAGATGTTTCCACCAAGCTGGCATGGCCTTAGTAGCAAAGGACAGCCTATCCCTGCTGCCTGCCAGGCCATCTTTTGGTGGGAACTCTGTGCCGGATTGCGGTACTAGTACATGTCAAAGGGACATACCTCGTCCCCAGTTAGACAGACACAAAGGCTCCCATCAGTACCCCAGGGACAGCTCTGTTCTGCGGTGTCTGTGCACCGCTGCTGCTGCACAGAGTGGGAAAAATATTCCCATAGCGTGTGGAAGAGTTCTCAAAGCAGCCACGGAGATACATTTCTTCGTAATACATAAATTAAGGGAAGAGTTTAGAGTTCGTAAATAGTCTAATTAACCTAAATCCTTTATTTTGCTTTAGCTGTAAGAAGCTCTGGATTCTTAGCATGTTTTTCTTGCCAAACAAAATCTTTCTTGCTGCTTCATTACTGACCCGGCAAAGTTAAGTGGTGTCATTTTTATTGAAAAAACATGGTCAAGTGTGTCACAAACTGAGAAGCAGTAATGTAATTTGCTACTGCTCTGCTTCAAGCACTAAGAGAGAACACAAACAAGTTTAGCTAAAAAATGAAGACCGCCAAAAGCTATGTTTCTGTTCTGTATTGGCTGGGCTTTGGAGATGAAAGAGGAAGAATACTGTATTTTGAAACTAAAAAGGCTTACAAATATAAATCAAAATCTGCCTGCTGTGCAGCATTTAGTTAGTACTTTCCTGAATCGGTTGTTGTTGTGCTGGCTATATCATTGGCCCAATCTTTTCATTTTGTTTATATTTTCCTAATGCAAATTGTGACTTCTACCCTGGGAACATGACAAAATCTTTCTTCACAAATGCAAAGAAGACAGGAAACTCATGGTTCCCACAAAGCAGCTTTGACTAGATGTGATAATTTTGTTAGCAGGGACCCAGACATCATAGCATGGTTCAGTGAGCCAGACTAATTAGCCACAAGGGTTCCGGTCCACCCGAGGAAAGTGGCTCATCTGAACAAGGTCCAGTCTACTCTTTGTCATCCCAGCTTTTCCTTGTTGAGCATGAGTTTCACAGAAGCAGATACGTGATCTCAGCCTCTGCCTTCGTTCTACCACTGGCAGCTCCAAAACAGAACTCCTGATCAGTTGTCTCCAGCCGATCCCAAGAGATGCATCAGCTTGTGCAATTGACTCCTCAGCCCCTCTAATCCCTGCTGTGCCTGCAGAGCAGTGCAGACACCTCTGTGCTGGCCCAGCAGCAAGATTGTGGGCAGCAGGAACCTCCACACAGCAAACCATTGGAGTCTTTGCCCAGCTTCTTGGGTGGGTTTTACATTCAGCAGACTTTTGTGCTCTCTCAGCCACACTTCTCCTACACCCTGAGCTGCCTGGTTTCAAGCGCACCAAGGTTTATCGGCTCCATTCAGCAATGGAGGTAGCCACTGCAGTTTGACAAAGCCTTCAGCCTTTCCAAGCAGTACATTTCTTTGTGAAATTTGCTGGTGTGCCTAAGTGCAGGATTACTCTTTGAAATAAGACCTTCAGATCCTAGAGTTCTGTAATTACATGCCCTCATCTTATTAACTTCCAGCTCCTAATCTCTTGTTACTTCTATGTCAAAAGATGCTACAAAGCAGCAAATTGAAGCTACGCTGTGGCTGACCACCCAGTACCAGAAGAAAGCGCATTCAGATAAGATATGCCCTGTTGTAGTGAGGGCATCACTGAGATTTACTGTTAGCATGTGGGGGGCTGAGCCCTTTTATACCAAGGAAAGGAAAACAGATCCAACGCAAGGTAGTCAGGGCTGGATATTGCTGTGATATGGGGTCTGCCCAATGGCTCAGATTTTCCTCTGACACATGATGGTGTTTTTCCATAAAACCAGCCAGAATTACCTTCTCCATAGTCACCTACTCTCTGCCTCTGAGAGAGAAACCTCTGCATTCACCTGTGAATTCATGAGCTTTACTGAGTAGGTTAAAAAAAAAAAAAAAAAAGAGGCTGGGAATTTTATTTAGGAACAAATTGCCCTCTTTCTATACAGATTGGGCTGAAACATATAAAAAATTTCAATTACAAGTCAATGGGCTCATCATTTGTCTGTACTAAGGTCTGTCTATCAGAGGAGCTCAGCTCTTGGTGCCTGCCTTTGCTTCATGCCTTGGTTTCACTACAGATGGACACGTGTAAATTGTTCCAGCAACCCATTAAACCATGGAGGGTTTTTTAGAAGCCTCATCATCAGACACAGGAAATAGATAAGTTGGTGGAATGGGACCTAATTAATTATATTTATCATATATGGAAGAAGTGAAACAAAAATGTGAACTTCAGAAAAGAGCAATAAAGTGAACCTTTGTTCAGGATTAGAAATAGGCAGTTAGGGCCTAATTATACAATGCAATTTCTCAGTAAGCGGATCCTGCAGGAATAAATGCTGTGCAAAAATAAATCTGCTGCATTGAAAATAATATATGAGTTAGACATAAAGGGTTTGGACTCCTAACAAGAAGGTATTTAGAAACTAATACCAGTGTTGGCTGTTGTTCAAAGCCTGCCCATTGAAAAGAAAAAAGCAATTGATTAATAACATGAAACATTGTTGAACAGACGATGCCAGTAGGACTGGGAAAAATGAAATGTCACAGGCCTCCGCTCTTGCCAAAAGGCTTTGATGCCCGTTATGAGCCACCAAAGGACAGATTCACCATGAGACTTGGGGTCTATATCCCCATTCTTACCTCATCTGTGCTGGGAGCTGAGGTGTGAAGGTGCCAGGTTGTGTGAGGGAGGAGCAGTTGGTACCTCCTGTACAGCAACAATACTTGGCCTCGGAAAGCTGAGCCTGAAGGTTCCCAGACCACGTTGTGCCCCCTAGCACTCAGCCTGGGTCCAGTACAACACACAGCAGCTCCTGCCCAGCTAGGACTTGCTCTTTCTACCCCTGGAAACCAAATCCTAGGGATAGGAGAGACTGGCAGAGACCAGCTGTTTGAGGAGCATTGGGCCTCCAACATGTTTTCTGCATGTGGCATATATGCAGAGAACACTCCGGTGGTCTTTTAGGAATTTAAATATAGTCTTGTTGCATTTTCATGCCTAAGAAAGAAAGGAAGAAAGAAAGAAAGAGGCATATCTTTTGTCAGTTCATTCCCAGGCTCTTAAGTCATGGGGTTAGGGCTGTGGTACTAGGCAGCCGACATTTCTGCAGCAGCAAAGATGAAAGTCAGACAAAATAATCCAAAGAAGTGCTTAACTGTGACTATTAAGTCCCAAAGGATTTATCAGAGTTTACTTTCCTCTGACTTCTAGGAGAGATTTCGGCTGAAGTCCATTAAGCAAATTAAAAAGCAGAAGGAAAATAAACACAGATTAATGGAGATAGGAATTTTATGAAGGAAAGGAAACAGCCAGACCTTGTGACAAAGCTCCTGGGCTGCTATTCAGGTTTTAAGGCCCCCAGACCTTATAAATGGAGGAGATTATTCTCTTCACATTGCCCTGCTGGTAGTCGTAAAAGAGAGTTAATAGAATTTTTTTTCCCCCACTGAGAAGTCCTGTAGAAACTCGAGTAATAATATAATCCATAATGTTTCAGTTCAGTGCGTGACATGCAGCTATTTGTTCCTTTGTTTCCAGGCAGGGAATCGAGCTGTAAATCTTGTAGTGACACAGATACTGTACTGGCTCTGTGGCATTTTATCTCCTGCTGAAACTGAAACCCATCTGAGCAGCTTCCCACACAATTAGGGACTTGCATGTCAGAACAACCAGGCAGGATTTCTATATTTATTACTTCGGCATCGTGATTAATATTTAATCCAGAGGAGATACCACAGACATGTTTGAAACCTCATTTTGCTTGTTAAAAAATACTTTGAAACCAAGAAGATGAGCAAATTATGTTATTACGGAGCCCTGTTATTTATTATCTTTAGACTGTTTAAATCAAAGCAAATGCTCCTATAAGGGGGAGATTCCCTCCGCTGTTCCTCTTCTAAGTGATTTTCTAATTTTCATTGGGTTTATTAGTGTTCATGGCCAAAAACAAAGAGATACCAGAACGGTAAGAGAAAAGTGAATAAAGACCTTGCCCTTGCTGTGTTCAGCCATGTGGTAGTATGAGTATGTGGGGCAGAAGTGGTTTTCATTGACAGCTGGAGATGCCAACATGCCAGGAACAAGCACTAATCACTCTTGGGGCATACAGAAACCCTCTTCAGGTTCTTGCCGCAAACCTGAGGAAAACAGGCATGTTCATATTTCTTTTTACTGCCTTGACTGGAAGACGCTCTTGCTAATTGTCTTTACAGTATCTAAACCAGTACAAGATTGTAATTCATCGCTTGCTCATTGACTGACCTGTGTGATAATTTGTTTGTCACTTATTCACGGGCAACTCCCTGTAGAAACTTAAAACATTTTGGACACCAATTTACTTGAATTTTGTTCATGAGATCCCACCTCTGTCTGTCTGGAGGCATTGGAAACAGTTCTGGTATTATTCTTAGTGAAAAGGTGATATTTCTCTGTGCAAATATCCTGCAATATAAGCTTGAAATATAAAATCTACCCCTGCCAGTAGACTCACTTGCAGGATTAGTTTTCAGGTGAAACAGAAAATGAACCCCAAAGGGCTATCCCTGAAAAGCACAGCTATGGTGCTCCCTGGCTGCGCTGGGTCCCTGTTCCCACGGCATGGGGCAGGGCTCACTGAGCTTCATCCCCAGGTGATGGGCTGGAGGGGGTTCTGGAAGGGTGAGCATTTGCCAGGAGACAACCCTCTAGGATGCCCATCCCAGGCCTGGCACTGAGCCACATTGCTGGAGGTACTGGTTACTCTAAGTATATACTTTTTTTTTTTTATTAAGCAGCCCTTATTGCCATTGCCCACAGAGGATGATCACCAGGGGCAGCATCAGAGGTGCCCCTCACCTTTGCCCATTGCTGTGTAGGGGTAAATGGCTCTGGTTGCATGGACACATGGGAATAACCCACTGGGGCTGCAGGACTGCACAGCACTGCACAGCCAGGAAGAAAGGCTCAGGCAGCTTTGATAAAAGAGGGTGCAGAGGGAGGAGGAAAGGAGGACATCAAGACCGGGCTGGATGGGGCTTTGAGCTTGGTCTAGTGGTATCTAGTATCTCTGCCCATGGCAGGGGGGTTGGAACTCGATGATCTTTAAGGTCCCTTCCAACTCTAACCATTCTATGATTCTATGAGGGATGAGAGAGAAGTAACCCCAAGGAAAGGATTTTAATTCTGTTTGCTAAAGCACTGATTTGAAGTCTTTCCTCAGATAAACTCCCTGGACCTGTAGGTTGTGACTCACTGTATGTGCTGGTCATGGTGCAAAAAGGCAGACTGGGATGAAGGGTCAGTGAGTTTGGGTATGGCTTCCCAACAGCAGTGAGGCCACGGCACATCATGGCTTCTGCTCAGAGACTGAGCAGCACCAGGGTAAGAGGCCGAGATGTCTGAGCAGCTAAAGCATGTAACCCTTCCCTTAGTGGGTCCCATTTGTCGGCTTGCCAGTTCCCACAGGACACCTGACCTTTCACCACTAATATAAGAAAACTGCAGAATGGCAGTGCCTGGAGCTCTGTGTTTTCCACGTCTGCACCAATAAAACCTGTTTGTGACCCGGGCTGTCCAGCACAGCCACTGCGTACGTGCGTTCCCGTAGGCATGGGTGTGCACACCGCAACCACAGGCGGGAGCAGCCTGGGGTCACCAGAGCCAGCTGTGTCACTACCTGCTGGGCAACTGGCCTGGGATGCCTAACAGAGCTTAACTGCCTGCTTACGCCTTGATTTTGCTTTTTGCCTTAGGGATCCCAGTACGTGAGGACCAGCCACCCTGCAGGAATAGGGTCTCCCCTGCTGTTACTACTGGCTTTGCTGATTGTGGTGACCAAAGCCAAGGTGTTGCAAGCTGGCTTATGTGCCTCCAGGAAGAGGGACTGGATGGCTATGGGGGCTACAGCCTTGCCAACTGCGAGTTTCAGTCCCCTGTGCACCCACAGTCTTTCCTTCCCATCTGCTGCCTTTGCCATGGTTGGCAGCTGTGGCACAGACAGAGTGACTTTTACCCCTGCCCAAGGGTCCGCATGATCTTTTACAAGGGTACCTTCAGCATGGCAGCTCAGAGCATCAAAGCGGACGGCAGTGCTGATTATAGCCTAGCCTCTTCCAGATCAGCAGCCAGCTATGCCCATGACCACACACCCCTGGATAACCACTGCAGGATGTCTTGCAGTGGTACCGCACCACTGCTCCACAGCCAGCCCCAGGAGCAGAGACAGGAGCCTGAGCCCTCCTGCTCTGCCTGACTTCACCCCCTGGCCAAAATAGAGCTGCAGGCATACGTGGAGACCAACCTGGGCAACTCAATGTTTGTGGCTGCAGGGGACTGAGGGTGATGAATGGCTGGGTCCAGCTCCTCTTTCAGTCTGTGTAGGGTGTGCGTAGCCATGCTGACTCGTGAGGCTGGGGAGTGAGAGGCCATGGCCATTGCCAGAAGTGTTTCTCTCAAGCACCATAGCATCATTATGATCACTGACTCCAGGCCTTCTCCAGGGTTTCACTTTGCACCTCTGTGTCACCTTCTTTCCCCTTTCTTCTCTTGGGATCCTAGGAACTCCAGAGCTCCCTGGGTGTTTTGACTGCGGCTGGAAGATAGGCAGTCTTGATTTGGGTGGGCTGTGATGTAGGGCTGGATGAGATAAATGCTTGATCATAGTTGTGGAATCAATAGCTGAGGAAGTGATCATCCAAGGCTGTATTGCTGCCAGGCAGATCCAGGACTTGGCTCAGGGTCCACCACTACCGAGCTGCACCCAGGCAGAAATGGAAAGGGTTTTGCTATATCTGACCAGCAGACATCCTGCTATATGAGAAAACACAAGGTCTAGGAGGCTGGGACTGGACCTCCTGTTCCTCTTCAGACCAAAACCTCCTTTCCAGATAGGCAGAAAAGTTCCCTAATAGTGTTGATTTTTTGTTTGTTGGCTTCCTTCCCCCCACCCTGCCCCAAGCAGAGCAAGCATGAAGGGATTGAATTATCATAAGCATAGATGGGTCTGCCTCCCATTTCCCCCCCTCCTTCCATTTGTCTCTCTCACACATGTGATTACAGAGACATGCCCGTGAGCATCTGCAGGAGGAAACATACATTTATAGTTGTTGCTGGCCATGCAGAAGCAGATAAGGGTGCCTGCCTGGCAGCCTTCAAGCACAGGGGGCTGATGGCATCCCATCAGTGGGGAAAATGAGCAGCATCCAGCCTCACACTGTTGCCCAGGGCTACTTGACTCTCCTTCCAGCACCAAGCAAGGAAATCTGTTCTGGGCTGGTGTCCTGCCCTTGAGTGAGCTCACGGGACTGTGCTTCTATCCCCACAGATCTGCTATCGAGTAACATAACTGATGTGCCAAAAGAATTGTGAGAAACTCACAAGGAATTAATTCCTTGTAAGGAGCTATGGGGATGGTTTCTTTGGCAGGGCTCGTGTGTTTCTGCAGGGGCATGGTTGCCCCTTGCCCGACCATCGCACAAAGGCAACACAGCCGCACCAAAGAGGAGGAGCCTCAACTTCAAGTTTTTGCAGATAGGTGGGAATGGAGACACAAACTTGCACAACTTCAGTTTCTGCAGGACAGACTAGGGAGGATGGAGCAGAGAAAAAAATGTTTCAGAAAAGACATCTCAAGTGAAAAATAAATGGTCAGTAACCAGCCCACCAGGTAGTAGGTTAGCCCTTGATGATTTGTCTCTGTCTTATGCTTTCAAAGTCCTTGAAGGAGCTCCTTTCTCCCCCTTTTGCTGTCTTGTCTGTTAGCTGGGAGCATCTAGCGTGGAAGCAATTCTTCCTAGAATATTTGAGAGCATTATACACTGAAATATCATGATGAATCTAGGTGACAGCCCTTGCTTGGTGCAGCCCTGAACCATCCCTGGGACTCCAGGCTGCTGTAACATAGGAAGCGTGTAAAGGCAGAGTAGCCAACAGGCTGAGAAAACAAAAGTGGGGTAGAAGACAGTCCCAACAATCATATTTATATGTGGTTGCCTGAAGTCCCAAGGCATTTTGTGTGAAAATAGTGGCTTTAACCACTGAACCCTGAATATGTTCCAAGTTGAGGGAGAAGATTTTGCCTTCAAATTCACCCCTCACCCTCTGCCTGCCATTGCCATTGGACTCATTAGCCATTTTTGCTTCCTGTGGTGTGAAGCCTGGCTCACTGCAAAAGCAGCAGTGTTTCTGAGCAGAATCTAGGTAAGTAATTCATGTGGCATACAAATGAACAGTCTCAGGGCCCCTGTGGTGAGCATTGCCATTGCATGGTCTGCTGCGTGCTTGACACACTGTGCTCAGCTGTGATGTACCAGTGGAGGAGGGACACTTGCAGTGGCAGGAGGTGGCAGGATCTGCCATTGCCATTCATTGCTCCTGGCCAGGACTTAGAGAGAGCTCGGGTGGCATCAAGGAACAGTGATGATTGCACTCCTCAATGCAAAATGCTCATCCAGAGTTGGAGGGCCTGCAAGTCCTTCTCCAGGGCTAGTGATGGAAGGTGTCTTATTGGGAAGAACCCGATAAAAGCACAGAGCCTGCTCATACTGAATGCTAATTATATTAATCTAGTACCTAAACAGTCTCTCTTTACCTTCTCTGTGCTCAGGGAGGACTGGGCAATGCATTGTAAGGGAAATGACCTGTCTGAGTGGGCAGAAGGATGTGACCTGTGAGAAAGTCCCCAGCTCAGCTCTGCTATGGCTGGTGGGGGCTGACTTTCCTCTCCTGCAAGGGGAGAGGTTCCTTCTTGCTGCACAATACTTCTCAGTTAGTATTTGCAAACTCAGTGCATTCCACAATATATACAATAACAACATGGTATGTTTGGGGTTTTTTTTAATAAAAAAACAAACTCAACTTTCCATTTTCAGATGTAAACTAGGGTCCAGCCCCAAAAGATTTTCCCCAGGGGCCTTTTCGTGCATGCTTGAATGGGGCAAGGGGCTGAGGGTCAGGAGCTGGGTAAATAACAGAACAGTACTCTCAGACACAGATGATTTCTCCAGAGTTTTCAAAGAAACTAAAAAAGGAGAAACCTCAAAATAGGACGAAAATCTGCAAGCTTTCCAACACCTCTCATTTATATATCTGTAATAAAAATGCAGCAAAACACAGCCTCTTACTAGGCAAAACTTTTATCTGCTCAGCAATGTAAGCAGTCCCTGCACAACCCTTTCAAGAGAGCCAGGGCAAAGTGATTTTTCCTGCCAGTGGGGTCATAACTGGCTGGTCCTGCAGCTAGATTTCTACAGCAGTCCCTAGCAGTCCATAACAGCTTGCCTTGTGCCAGCAGTGTTCCTCCACCATGATATGGCCACAGTGCAACAGAAAGAGATATCTAGTGTGGAAATGGCTGCAACTCACAGCTGGGAGGATTCAATACAGGGACAGAGAGGGTTAAAGAGAAAATGTGGTGGTGGTGGTTGTCACCACATATGAGCATTAGCTACGCCTGTTGTTTTCTTTGAAGGCTTGGGAAAGTACAAAATTACAAAAGAGTATTTTTTTATTACATTGTGGTGGCTGTTCTTCTGCTTAAACAGAAAGAAGAGACAAAAATAGGAGCCACCTATTTCTTGTCAGTAGAGGGGGTCTGAATCAAAATCTTACCTTCTAACAGTGCTGAGCTTTGAAATCCAAGCCAAGATATAGAAATGTAAGCCAAGGGTGGAAGCTTTGAATTTGTGATGATAACCACTTCACCAAAATCATTTCATTTAAATCAAAATGCCAAATCCTAACAGAAAATATACTTTAATCTTTGAAAGATCATAATCATTCCTGTTCTAAGGAAAATCTGGTGTAATTTCTATAGTATCAGGAATTAAGGCCAAAAAATTAATCTGTGACTGAGTTGGTCATTTTCTGTGTTTTCTGGAGATAGTGGACATATCAAACACTTGAATGTTAGTTCTGGCGTCCCAGAGCAGATACAGAAACACAGGGGAATTGTGCTCACTTCTGGATGTGATCAGCCACAGTCCCGTTAAACCATGTCCCATAGAAGCTCCGGTATCTTCCTCAGCAAAACATGTAGTTGATGCATGGCAGAGCTCTGAGGACACAGGGCAGCGTAAGATGTGACAGATAGACTGTCTCCTCCCTTTCACTTAAGGTAAAAATCTATGTGTCCAGCTCCACTTCTACTTGGAAACTGAGTAAGGAACTTGATTTCAACCATATCCATCTAAAATCCCAAGAAGGGCAGAGAGCATGTTTTCCTTGTTTTCTTGATGAAAGCAAATTTTCCATTTATTTCTAGGAGGTAGCATTTGCAGGGAAAATTTTGTAATCCTTATGAAAATAGCAGTATCCCCCAGCTTGCAGCCCCCCTGGTGACATAAGGACTGCAGGTAATCTGGCACGCTGTCATGTCTGAGCCCTGTAACTACTTGAGGACCTTGCCAGCACACATGGACAACAGGGATCATGAGATCATCTATAGGCGCATTTTGGAGGAACAAGCAACCTCCTACCAAGGTAGGAACAAATTAAATAAAGGGCCTGATCCTGTTTCCCCGTGAATTTAGAGGAAGTTTTACCACTGATTTTAACAGCAAACAGGACTGACCTTGTAGGGTATGTCATCAAACATCTCTGTATTGTTTGTGAGTATTTTACCATTTCCATTATATGCCCCATCTTTCAAATATTCACTTGGCAGAGAGAGAGCTCAGCCTACAAGAAAATTAGGAGATATGTTTTTTTAATGTTTTTTTCCACACACAAAGCAAAA
>VZRU01014842.1:353224-393813 GCA_013398155.1 Pedionomus torquatus
TCACATACACCTCACACACACCCCCCTCACAAACCCCCTCACATACACCTCACACATGCCCCCTCACACATACACATACACCTCACACACATCCCACACACCCTCACACGCACCCCCTCACACATATACACACACACTCACATACACACATGTCCTCACACACCTCACACACATGCACTGTCACACCCCCTCACACACACCTCACACCCACACCCCCTCACACATACACACACCCTCACACAGAGTTCACATACACACCTTCACACATACACACACCCTCACATACACCTCACACATACCCTCTCATACATACACACACCCCCTCACATACATCTCACACACACCTTCACACATACACACCCTCACATACACCTCACACACACACCCTCACACATACACACACCCTCACATAGATTTCACATACACACCCTTACACATACACACCCACCCTCACACATACTTCACACGCACTTACACACCCTGTCACACACCCCCTCATGCATTCTCTCTCAAGGGAAACAACCTAGTTATTGCACAGGGTTGAAGCACTGAAGATGCAACAGCATTAAAATGAAACTGGGTGATAAATCATAACTGACAGCTCAGTAAGAGGATTAATGCTCCTGCCAGGGATTTATGCCTTCTCCTCGTCACAATGCTTTGGTCTCCCTCGTGGGATCGGCAGCCCCTTTACCCGCGGCACCTTCAAAATGTCTGCCTTCTTTCTCTGCCGGCAGCACCCGAGGGTCAGGAGGGAACAAGACGGGACACAAACCCCTTTTGGGGCAGAGCCCTGGGAGATGGGTTGGGGGGGTGGCAGAGATCCCAACCATGCTAGAAGGACATGAGCTACAGAAGGACAGAGAAGTGCCTGGGAGAGGTCACCAGGAGGAGTGTGTGCCTGTTGGGAAGGAGGCATGGCAGTCCCAAAGCAGATTTCTCATACATCCCTGTGTTCATGGCCACAGACTAGCTACCAGGAAGAAGCAGTGTTAGAGCTCCTCACAGGAGCCAAATAAAAGCCAACTCCCACCAAAACCCAGAGCCAAGTGACTTGTCGGAGGTGTGCCTCCAAGCAGCAGAGCCAAGGGGCTGAGGAGAAGGTAGTTCCTCCTGGCACGGGTTTAACATCAGGGTAGAGCCGCCTGCACTGGCCACACAAATCTCAGTCCAAAGGGATGGAGCAAGCTAGCAAACATTAGCTGGTAAATAAGTTATCTTTAAAGAACCCTGCAAACAGCACAGTTCTGCAAGACCCCGTGAGGGAGGCAGCTCTCTCCCCCTCTCCAGATGGCTGGCAGAGGTGGGGTGCTCTGATGGCTGCCCTTGGGAGAGCTTACATACCCCCAGGGAGGCTCTGCTGAAGCAGGCTGCCTGGTGTCAGCTGCCAACCCCCAGCCAAGGGCTCAGCCCATGAAACCACCTATTATCTTTAAGGCACCATTTGCTGAGAAACAACATCAAAGGCCTTTGTGTTCAGAAACCTAAGCAGGTTCTTTATTCGAAGAACAACAGATCTAGCATTTGAGCCTTGTGCAGACAGACTTGCTTTGCCACCTCCTTCCTGCCCCTATCCTCCCATGTTGATGACACGTTTCTTTCCCAGGATGTGTATGGAGGAGCGGGGGATAATGAGGAATTAGGCTGGGAGCCAAAAACACTGCCCACTCAGCATGCAGAACCTACAATGGCCTCATGGAGGAAATTAAACTTTCAGTAGGAAAGCCAGTGGGGTTGCGTTTGGCCCAAGGATGAAACGCCAGACATGTATTTTACACTTCATTGTGTTTTACAGATACAGCTATAATCCATAGAGTCTGAAAAAGCTGTGCCTTGTCCCCACAGAGACGGATGACAGGTTAACCCCTCCTGTCACTTGAAAGGGGGCAAACACACCCAGGTGCTCCTAATGCAGTCATGAGGAAGCCTGACATCAAAAGCCCTATGCAAAGGTAGCACAACCTTGCAAAGCAGGCACAGCATTAATTCCACAGTCCTTCAGCCAAATGAAACCAAGGATCAATAATATGACAGAGCAGACTGCCAAGGGGAAGGGCAGCACCCAAGCAGTGTCCTGAGGAATCATGAGGAATTACAAAAGTATCCCAGCAGGACCAAAGCAGGAGAACCCCCCCACCACTGCCTTTCATCATCCCGTGTATATTCGAGGGAGCTGTATTTCTGTGAATGTCTGCCTTGGAAAAATAGTCTTTCCTCTCTGAATTGTCTGTGAAACTATCAGAAGGCAGGAAAACAGGCTTCATTTTTGGTCATGCAGGGGGTATGGGAAGTGTTCTTCAAGAATGCCGAGGAGGAGCAAGGTATTTCCAGGAGATGTTTGTGACAGCCCAGCTGATAGCCCGTGGCTGGCACTCTGCCTAGTAGGGCTTACAGCTCCAGGAGGCATCAGCTTCCCCAGGGGCCTCACTTGGGTATCTTTTGGAGTGGAGTTCTCCAGCTGGAGAAGCTCAGTAAGGAGCAGTAAGCCATCTGGAGTATACATAGAAGGCTTATTAAAAGAAAGTTTTTGTCCAAAAATGTTACTTTTTCTGTTCAAATCAGTAAAAACAGCAAAAGATAAGGGAAAATCTGACCCTCATGAGAGATGGACAGCAAAGGAGCATTTCTTATGCACTGGTTCAGGCAGCAGCAGCCCATCTTGTGCAGCAAGATCTCCTTCCTGTGCTCCTGCAGTACCTGGCGCACCCACAGTGCCAGTGCAGATGCCCAGGGAAAAGGGTTAGCACAGAACCAGCAAGCACTGACAGTCTCTGAACACTCCCCTAACATTCAGCAGTTCATAGTGAAAGTACTTCTGAGCATGATATGGATGTTTCCGTTGGCATTACTAATTGTTCTTTTCTTAATTTGCCTTTTTGAACCATGCAATCTTTTGGCACCCAGTACTTTTTTGGGCCCCACAGTTCCACTATGCTTTTTTGTTTGTTTGAGATGTGACTGGTGCACAAGTGATAACATGTCTTAATGTTATCATTACGACAAAGCTGAAGTCTATTTTGCCTTTGCTAGAAACTCCACTAAGGTTAGGATTCAAATCTCTAACAGGTCCTCTGCATTTCAAACTTAGTGTCCATGTGGCAGGACTACATTTTTAAAATTTTTATTGGGATTTTATAAATCAAATTAATTCATGGGGAGAGAACAGAAGGTGGAAGAGATGTTAAATTATGCAGCAATGTGGGCACGTACTATGGATTTGTGACAGCTTTTACCTTTGTATGCTTCCTGTGCCCCAAGGGTAGAACAGTAAGGGTTGGTCTGAATATTTGTACATCCTGCATGCAGCTAGAAAAGGGATGGAAACAATTTTTCAACCTTGGTTTGTTTCTGTACAGAGGGAGAAGACCAGGTCTTCCACACAGTCATCACACAGCTCTGAGTGCATGTAAGAGTACACTAAGCAGGTTGCCTGGGAATTGCTCTAGAAGATCTAAGCATTGTTGTGTGGTTTCTTCCCTTTCCAGGCATCTTCATTTCCCTGATTTCTGTCCAGGAAGACAACTGGCGTGCCCAAGTGTTGTGGCAAAGCCAGCTGTCATGACATTTCCAACTCAACCAGAAGTGCATGAAATCTCCCAAGAAAGCTTGTTTTTATAGGCTCCCAGAAGGCTTGCATATGTCAGATATGCTTATCCAGACCAAACCCAGCCTTCTTGAAATTCTTCCCTCACTAATATTAATGCTTTTTTTCCATGTCAGTTTGAGTGGTGTGAGATTTTTGGCAATCAGGGAGTAGTAAAGATTTGTTTACAGCTGTTTTGGAATGGATGCTGGTTTGTTTATTGCAATTCATGCCAAAGAAATATTTCATAACAAGTAATGTCTTCCAATTTATTAGGTTTTTTCATTATTTTCATTTACTGTAGGGTTTTCATCTCAACGACTTGTGCAGTTTAGCAGTGGCCAACCACATAAAGCAAAAGGAGGGGATAAAAAAGGAAGACATTTCATAAGATGTTATCCCCTACTTGAGAATTTCAAAGGTAAAATCTTAGACTGATGCACAGCTGTTCAAAAACAAGGGAGGACCATTAAACTGTCATATTTCCTTACTTTTTTTCAAGTATCAAAGTTCTACAGAAATGATGTATCAGTCTAAAACCTTTGGTTGATTCTATCACATATCCTTGTTCCTTGGCCCAACGACCTCAAGTGAAAATTTTAATTATGCTTCCAGCGCAAATACACACTGCAAAAAAGGTGAAATGAGTTTTCAATAGCCATTTAGGTATCATCAGGCTAAAATAGTTTCTGCAAACTTTGATTATCTAAAAGCTCAAAAAAAAAAAAAAAAAAGGAACTTTAAATGGCTTTCAATGCCTGACATTAATTTCCTTAAATATGTAAATATTAACTGATTATTTTTTGTAGGGTTGTCTGGTTTGAGGTGGTAGGAGGTTGAATAAGTATTAAGCCCCCAGGTAAGATTTCTTGTCTAATGAAAAATAAAGCCACATGGGCCCACTGTTAATACAGAAGGTACAATTTCTTCCAAATAAGAAGTTTATACATTCCTTTTTATGAGAAGACTTCCAAAGTCAGCAAAGTTTCTGTCCTCAGTAAAATATGCAGAATTGGAAGATCTGCTGAAAGCTGCTGAACTCATCTCCGAAATGCAGCTTCCTAGGCCCCATTGTCATTATCTGATCTAGAATGCAAGATACATCCTGCATTGGAAGACACGATCTACATTTCCCAGTGTGTTAATAACTTGACCCCCTCCAAAGGTCCTGCTGTGTGTATTGAAGCTGTCTATTAATTCCCTTGTGGACTGCTGGTTTTGGTATTTAATCTCCAGGAGGAATTTAAGAAGGTCAAAGTCCCCTTCTTTGAGGAATGCCATACAAGTAATAAAACAAAGTACATTTGCCCCTCAAAGAGCTAGAAGTCTGGGAGCTGTGTTGACAAGAGACCTTTGGACTATTTATACTGCTATTAGAAAGTGGGGGAAGGGCAGGGAGATAGTTACTGTAGTTTAATAAGTATGGGAAGTTGGTTAATATACATGGAGTTTTAACCCTACTGTGACATTAGATTTATGTTAAACATAGTGAAGGGGTCAAAGTCCCTTTTCACACCACTGTAATCCTATGGACACCCTTGGTTTCTGCGTGGTGGCTAGAATTTGGACAATGGTTGATTTCATGGAGTAAGTAAGTTTAGGATGCAATAAAATCTCAACAAATTTCCCATAAAGTATCTGTGCCGGTAGGACATCAGCACCAACCATTACTAAGCCCAAATAGAAAAACCCCTAAGAGGTGTGCTTGACAGCAGTGGCTCAGTCCTAAATCCCAGAATCACACAGATCTCCCCCTATAAGCAGAGGACTTCTATGACATAAGATTTAGGGCCTCTCCACTCTGTGAGACAAAAAGAATACACCAAAACATTCAAGGACCAAGTTGTAATACAGAAGGTCCTTAAGTCCCACTGCGCGTATCATGCTGTTTTCCCACAATGGCCATGGAGTTATGGTCAAATTTTCCAAAGGTAATTTCAAATCATGCATCTCTTGGGGTGACTCGGGGCACAGCTGAGGTTACCACGTGTGCAGACAGGTTCTCGGTGCTTGTGCGGTACCCATGAATGATTCACTCCTTGCAGAGTAGGGCCTAAGGTGGGTTGCCAATGTTATGTGGTGCTACCCCAGATCTCTGATTAGTTTACTGGAGTTTATAGCTCAGCTTTCCAAGAAAAATAGAGTAAATATGATAGCACTGTTTGTTTATCTGTTTGTCTATCCATCTATGCCTTCAAGCCTGCTGGCCAATTTCAATTACATTTTGGCACTAGAAAAAGCTTCAAGGGACCACATTCTTGCAAGCTGATTTAAACTGTGTGGGGTACAGAGAGCCTAGAAATACTTTCTCAAAGCAAAAACTGCTACCGAACCTCAACCCTATTCAACTCCAGGAAATACACAGGGAAAGGAAACACCAAAACCAAACCACCAAAAGTTTGGTTTTGTCACTTGTGAAGCTACATCCCATGAACACAGGAGGCCAGGGAGAGGTGTAGTTGTAGTGAGTGGCCTTGTGAAAGCCTGCAAATCCTTAAAAAACTGTAATGGCATTTCCCCATTACCCTGGAAAGAAAACATCTTTTCAGCCCAGCATTCATAGAAAGCTGATAGTTAAGCCTGCAAATACAAATTCTTTACCAAAAGTACAAAGCCCCAGTGCACAGTCAGGAGTCAATGCTGCAGGCTGCACTCCCCAGAGCTGTGGGGCAATGGTTTCCTGTACCTCACAGGAGGCAGTCTCCTCACCCCAAAATCTCCTCACAGTCTTGGTGGCTGTCTCTGCTCGGCGCCCTTCACAGCCCAGGTGCAGGCAGATAATGGCTCGGACTTCCCTTTTACTGCTGCTTTCATTTTATCTGCACTGAGATACCATCAGCAACAAGGCAAGTGTGGGGAGATTTCTTTGACAGTCCTCTCAGACATCTGATTACAAACGGCCCTGGCTTATCCAGTGCTTTGCCAAACTGAATACTTCAAAGGGACTGGCTCTCCCTTCTCTTGCTTCTGCTGCCCAAATAGCTCCTTTTCTAGGGCTCTTTTTTTGCCCAGGCTTTTTAAAAAGTGCATCAGTGTCACTGTCTGCTGGATCTGAGGCGGAATCTGGGCTTCTGGCCTGACAAGCGCAAAGTTTGGGATGAGCAAATCTGCTGGAAATTGAGGTTTTATGAGCCTTTCAAATGTTTTTTGTATGTTCCCAGGGTTCAAAAATTGGACTGAGGTCATGAACCTTTCCCCTTCTCCTCCTGTCATTTGAAACTAGCTTTTTTTCCAAGAGTGATTCGTTCCATTAAAAGAGTATTTTCCTAACTAAATGGGAGTTCTGTGCTACCGCATGTCCAGACAGGAGATGTGATGAATCATGGGATGGAAGAACAACTTTGGAAGCCCATCATCATGATTAGAAACTGTAGATAAAATCCTGGCCCAGCAAAGCTAGCAGCATAATATTATTGACCTCTGTGAGACCATGTTTTCACCATCCATTTCTTTTTTTTAAATTGGAGGTTTTCTTCTCTCCTCTTCCTCATGGGATCTGTGTTTGTTTTCCTTCAGCCTACTCAAAAGCTTTTTTTTTTCCTCCCTATTTTTGAATAGCCTTCAGATTTCTTTTATCCACAACTGTTTCTTAGACTGCTTCCCTCCAGTACAAATCTGGCTTCTGAAACATCTGAGTTGAACTTTAAGCAGGCTGAGAATGAGACAAAATAAATTTACCCCTGGAAAATTCATTCTTTCCACAATTTTCTGTGGCTTTCACCACTATGCCAGCAGAAAAATAGATGTCTTACATGTATTTTGAAAGAAACTTAGTATGCAGGGTAAGTTTCTCACCACCAGGACAAGCCAGCATATCTATAAAGCACAATGCACATGGATGTCAGGAGGACAGCGTTCAGGATGGGTTTTTTCCCGTTAGGCTGGATCTGCATGTCACCAAGAAGTAATGAGTGCTGAAACCACCCAGGGCCACTATGGCCCCCAAGGCTGGCACCATGGGCACTGTCTTCAACACCTGAAACTTTTATTGTCAGAGTTGCGACACTCATGTAACCAAGCATGGGAATTCTCCCTCCTCCCCATTGCACAAGATCTGAACCCCTTCTTCATCCCCCTGTTTATGTCTCAGTAGAGCTGAGAGCCCCTGGTCATGCATAGCTACACTATCATAGCATAGGAAGCCACAGTTTTTGCCCTTGAGAGTTAAATGGCTTAGCTGTTCACATCCTAGTTTAGCAGCTTGCAATTAGCTTTGCCAGGTTACCAGTTAGCTTTCCCACTGCCCACAGAGTGCATTTAGGGTTTGTGATCTGTTACACCTCTTGTGCTGGAGATCAGCCTCCAAGGAAGCTTACTGTTAGAAGGCATTTCAGAAAGGACTGATTGTGAACACCAACATTTCGCTTCCAAAAAGTGACCTGATGTAAATGACTACTGCCCATAATTCCTTGTGTGCATTAAGACATTGAAAATCCAACTGCTTTTTAGTTGGTAGCCTGGAAAGATGCTGGGCTGATGGTCAAAGAACCTGAAATCCTTGGTGCGTCAGACATTAAGAAAGCAATCCCAGCACTTCCCCAATTCAAAGGGCACATTTAGCTCTGTTCGGCCCTTCATGTACCCCCAGAGGTGGGCAGCAGAGCCTCCAGGCCCTGCACACTGGCTACTACTGTAGAGAAGGATACTCCAAGCAGCAGAGCCCCACCGATCGTACTCATCAGGTGATGGATGTGGTGTGCTCCAAGCTCCTCTCTGCTTGAGCCTGTTTCAAGTACCCAGGTTATCAGAGTACTGCCATTATAAATGTAAACTGCAAATGGAACATCAAACAACAGCCCCATCCTGCACAGCATCACTGCCACGGCTCAGCCAAGGAGGAGCTGCCTGATCATTTCCAGCTCCCAAACTGCTGGGGAAGGGCTGGGGAGTATCCAGGATAAAGAGCAGCATTCACAACAACCTCAAAACACTTCTTCAGAAGGGCTAAGGTCAGGCTTTCCTCCTACACTCAGCTTTGTTACATTAAGTATAATTCTCTTTACTTTATGAAAACAGGTTAAGAAGAAGAACTGGAGATGTTTGGATTAATGTACAAGAACAGGAGGATTAAGAGGCCCTGTCAATTAAGGTGATCCCTTTAAGGCTCTGCCCTTTCACCCCTGTAGCTTGGCTTTAATTCCAGCTCAGACTGATGTGACTAAACCCCTTCTAATCTGACAGCTGATACAGGTCAGAAGTTAAATGTGTCCAGGCAGGAAAAGACAGTGTTCTCATGGTCCCCATCCCCACAAGTAACCCTAACACAGTAGCCCCAGGCATCCCATACAGCAGTGAGAGAGGCTCTGCAGCGACAAGTTTTTTTGGCACCTTCTGATGCTGACGCTCCTAATTGGGCTTCTTACAAATCTTATTCTTCATGGTTTTGGCCCACCACCCTCCATGATGCTCTGACCCCGTGACTGTGCTGCAGGGCATGTAACACATCATTCTTCCACACTGCAGGGCTCATCCTGGTCCCTGGGGTGGGCTTTTGGCATTTTCCACATGGAGTTGTGCAGTGTGGCAGGTACCATCTGTAAGCAGTGACACTATTCCAGCTGCAGCACGTGTCTGTGACTGGAGAGGGATCACCAGGCTGTGAGCACACTGGGAGTGTCATTCCACCCATCCCTGTGGAGTCAGAGTTGTAGCTCTTTCTCCTGTGACAGAGAAGATGAGCAGATGGTTCCGGAAATTGTCCATCCACCTCATTTAGACACCTCTGTTGGAAGGAGTTGTGTTTGCCAGTGTCTGCCTCATGTACTGATTGTGAATGGGGCTGACGGAACTGCCTCAGTCGCTTTGCCAGCCCCTGGCACCCCGAGGCCAGTGAGATGGGTCTGTTTCTCATTACAGAGGCTTGAAAGCCTAAACCAAACCAGAGCATATTGTTATCTAAAAGTGAATGTCATGTCCTAAGGAGGATGTTAAAGACATTTTATGAGTTGTGAGATCTTCTAGCTTCCACAGTAGGCCTCCATCTAAATCCATACTGCAGCAGTGCTGAAGTTAGTGCTGGCCAGTCAGGGCTGAGCAGACTTCCTTAAATGAATAAATTTCTTATTTCTTAGCAGTATGAGCAAAAATACTGTGGTTCTCCAAGGCTGTATTTTTCCCTGCAAACAATCTTTTTGGGCTGTGCTTGGGGCCTTGCTGGAGTTTGTTTAATTTCTGGTTCAGAAGAGGACTTTGGATCCCAGCAAGACTGGGCAAACAGGTCTCTCAGACCAGAGATACAGATATAATTCATAGCATTTATGCTGAGAAAACAGAAAAGCCTTGTCCTATCTCAGGTAGTTAAAAGGTGTTTCTGAATCAGTCATACAATGATTTCTTTCCACTTTTTCTGTGGCTGGTCACAGAGGTAGCAAGGATGGGGAGAGCAGAGAGCTATACGGACACAAGCAGCGGGGAGGGGGAGCCCAGGTCCCGCATCCCTAGGAAGTCCTCTTCTACTGGTCTGCTCCTTCTCTTTTCTGCTTCCTGGTGTCTGGCAGCCTTTGCAGTTAACAGACAGACTTTCCTCTTCATCATCAGAACCACAGTACTGCCATGTGCAGTCAACAAGCCTGCCACAGAGGCTCCTTCTGCTCTAGCTGTGGGGTCTGAAGCCCTACTTGCAGCCCTGTCTCGCAGGACTAATTTCAGCAACATCTCTAGGTGCTTTTCCTGACCACCCTCTGCAAGAGCTGGAGGAGCTTGAATGCCTTGCCTGGCTCAAAGGCTGTGCAAGGGTTTTCCTTCCCCCACCCAGCTCCCCAAACGTCTCTCCACACAGAGAGGTCCCCAAGCACATCCTTGAGCACCCTCAGGGTACAAAACTCACCCCATATATGAAGGTCCAACCACAAAAAGGAAATTTGGCTCAGAACTTTGATGTTTTAGGAACAAGGAACAGAGGAAGACAGATGCCATTTCTGAGTGATTCACATGTGAAGAAGGCAGTCACTGTAGGCAGGTCAGGTTTGCCATACTCTACCTCCAGGCTCAACAGTTCATCTCAGCACATGGTCTAAATTAAACACCATTCTCTTTTCTAAGCTATTAAACTATTATGAACTCTCCAGTCCTTCAGTGGGCTCATCTTGGAAAAATCTTGCAATAGCTCCAATTTATGCCAAATCATTCGAATCTTAGCTTTCAACTTGTGTTCCATCGTGGGGGTTTGGCTCCATTGGTAGAAGGACAAAGGTCTTGTACGAAGGCCTCAGGAGAGGTATGTGTAGGCTTGGAGATACTGATCTGAAGAAAAGACAGAGTTTGTGTGGGGATGTGCGTGTGTAAAACTCAGCACTCCGGTTCACCTCAGGGGCCACCCACAGACTCCAAAATGAATTATTTACCCATATATTTTCTCCACAATAAGATTAATTTGTGGGAAGGGGGTGGGGAACACAGAGATTTCAATGTTGGTGAGCTTTGCTATTCAGACAGATGTTCAGTTTGTGCTAAATCTGATCCAAACCCACTTTTGAACACTTCCTCAGAGCTGCGCTGGTGCTCTGGGAATGACCTGACCTCTTAGCTCATCTGTGCTGTATGGAGAGAGTGGCATTCTCAGGAGTGTGATACAAATTCCTGACCCTGCCATCAGTTGTTTTCTTAGATTAAGGCCATCTTGGTCACTTTGTAGTCCTCCTGCAGACCAAGTGCCTCTCCTGCCAGGACTGCACAATGTGGCTATGACCAGCTCACCAAGGCACGTGTGACGTGTTTAGTGGCTGGCAGCTACCTTGGCAAACAGCCCATGGGAGCCGGCCAGTGCTGCGCTCTGTTAAGGTATGTTCACACCACAGGGTGACGATTTTGGCACATCAGAGATGTTCAAGGAGCTAAGACATACAAATGAAAGCTTTAACAGCATATGAACAGCCATCCGTGCCTCTGCCAGGAGAAGCACTGGGACGTGTGCCATGGTTGGGAGCTCTATGCCCAGGTAGCTGTGCAAAGGGTACTCCCTGTTGTGCTTTTCTCATGGTGACCCATCAGTCCTGCATCTTCACTGTAAGGTTTATTTTAGTGCTATGAAAAGGTCCTTAAATTCATTAGCAGACACACCGTATTTTACAAATGGGTCCTTCAAAATACTAACTTCATTGTCAAGCAAGCTGCGGGTGCAGCATTTCAAGTCCATGTTAAACAAACAGCTGCTGAGCAAGGCAGAAGGGAGTCAGAAATTAATAAAATCTTTCTTAGACTAAATGGTGAAATGCTGCATAGTGGGTATGTCGTCTAATAAATAAACCAGTTGAATGAAGGGGTAAGCAAAGAGAAGGAAGGGAACTGTTGCCTGAGGCCGCCCTGGGCTGGCTGCTGGCTGCCACTTGAGCTTTGCACACAGCCACAAAAGGTATATTTGTGCAGCAGAAAAGGGAAAGGAAGGAAATGATGGGTGGGAGGAAGGCTTGTGCCACTCGAGTGTGACCCGAATTAGCCCAGGTCTCGCTGAGAAAGCCCAGTCCCTTAAACTCACCCAAACAGTCTGAGCACAGGCAACCCCTGTGGCTTTGCAGCCTGAGTTCCCTGGAGGCATGGCCAGGGATTAAGTCAGTAAATAAAAACTGCATTTTTTTGAAGTTTCAGACAAGAAGAGAAAAACAACGCTCCATGGCCTAGCATTTTGCATGCAAGCATTAACAGACTTACTTCAAATGCCTGCTGTTGTCAGGGCCTCTAGCTGGGTCTCCGAAGAGAGGGAGGCAGTGAATGAGCAGTTTTGCCAGCCACAGGTTCACGGTGTTGGATGTGTCCATAGCAAACAGTGTCCCTAACAAACAGTGTCCCTCAGAAGTCTGAAGCTGTGACAGGGGATGTTTAGATTAGATATTAGGAAGAATTAGTGCACTGAGAGGGTAGTCAGGCACTGGAACGGCCTGCCCAGGGATGTGGTGGAGTCACCATCCCTGGAGGTATTTAAGAAACTTGTAGATGTGGCACTTCGGGGTATGGTCTAGTGGCTGAGATTTTTGGGTTGGGTGATTTGTTTTGTGGGGTTCGTTTTTTTGAGGGGTGTGTGTTGTGGGTTTTCTTTTGTTTGTTTAGGGTTTTTTGTGTGTGTATGGTTGGACTCGATGATCTCAGAGGTCCCTTCCAACCATGAAGATTCTGTAATTCTGTGAAGTTAAAGAGCACCATTGCAGCCTGTCCCCACAGAACAGATAGAATGCATAGAACTTATAGTGGAAAGGAGGGGAAATGTTGAATATTTCAAGTTCTTGATGTTGTTTAAGACACTGTCCGGGTCTGTGAGAGTCTCATCACTGAGCTTCTTTTCTTTCCAGAGAAACCTGCCATCACATGCATGTCTCATCTGGTCCTTTATCCTCATATTAGGTCATGCCTTCCCAACTCTTCTGTCATGGCAATGTCCATAAGCATGAGTTCCTCACACAGCACATGCTGAGAAGAGGGTGCCCTCTTAATACAGCACAGAGTAAGGAAGATTAAACTGTAGGCCTTACCCCTGTGCATTTCCCTGTAAAGGAGTATTGCTAAAGAGCTTTGAGATCCCTGCATGAAAGGATCTGCTAGTAACAATTGGAGTTTACCGTAGAGTTACAGAACACCTCTCCAGGCTAGTATTTGGCAAATCAAGTCCCAGTCCTGAGCCTTTAATTTTTTGTTCATTTTCTGAAAGCTTGTTTTGGTTGATTTTAAGCCTGAAAAGTGAAGAAACAGAACAAAACCAATAATACCTGAACCGTAAAATCTTCACCGTGGTGATTTACAACAAAATGACTGTTTAGATTAAACTGACTATTGTTCTAGCAACTAAATCCACCACGATCAAATGGGGCAAAAAAAGTAAATAAAAGGATAGAAGAGGTATTTTCTTTTATATGAAGGCATGGAAAATCACGGTAGCTTAGCATCCCTTCTGACCTACAGCTTCCCTGCTGGAGCAAACATTAATCATGTGGACAGGAACACAAATAAATCTTCATGTAGACAAACACGTGTCTGCAATGTCCTCATCCAGTTGGTCTTTGCCAACCAGAGTGTGAAAATGTAGTACCTGTTCAGTGAAGTTAGGAATGATCAGTTTGTGACTATCAGAAATTAATCTGTAAGAAAGGTTTAAAGAAAGAAATAGGGTGCTCGCTTTCTAGCAATATGGCGTGCTCTGCACAAACCCTGATGGAGATGCTTCCTGTGCACATTTGGTGTCTGTTCTTTAGTGCTTCCTGGTGTATCAGTGCAACTAAATCCATTTCTGACTTGTTCTTTTCATAAGTAACTTGGCTTGGATGGCCAGTTTCTGCAAGGATGGCATGAGGACAAGGACTCACACTGCTGCAGCCCATGCAGTTGCCATGTTTTTGGTGTAGCATTTTGCCTCTCCTCTGGGGAAGCACATCAACTGATCCAGCTGCCTGGGTCACTTTACAGCAGCTCTGGCCTGACTTTGGAGCAACACTAGGTAGGGGACGGAAAGTACTACTCCCAGGCCCTGAGGCAGCTAAAAGCAATTAAACAAGATTAAACAGAAACCAAACAGGAACTGAAGAGTTGTTTCTGTTGCTTTTATCAGAACTGGAGTGGAATCTGATTGTAATTGTGTCTTGTTTTCTGACCTGACCAGTACAGAAATGGTCCAGATAAAATGCATCAACTTTTTATAATCAACTTCGAAGAAAAAGTAGAAGGGGTGGAGAAGGAGGGCTTGTGTGCAGCACTTTAGGTAACTGGCTGATCAGTGCCTGGACTTGCTCTGCAGAATGACTGATTTCGGCTCAGCAGCAGTGACACCTTCCTTAGCCATGCAGGGACATGGCAGCTGAGAATGGGTCCTCTTCCCACACCTCAACAGCTCACACAAGCTAGTAAAGACATGTGGTCATCCCTCCCTAACCAGCTCCTCAGGTTTGCTCTCTACACCTTACAAAATCATCTCTGTACTTCATTCATTTTGGGAACACTCACCAGGGCTATATGATTGTTTTTGAGTCCCTTTCTGAAATTAGATTTTCTCTGTGGTACATTTAGGTGACTGGATCTTGGTGGTGGAGAAAAACCAGGAGAATCTCATGCAAAGGTTTTTCAAACAGCAATGAGAAAACGGAACCTCTTTGTTAACCAGAATAAACAGAGGGGGCATCAAACTGCCCTCAGCGGTATGCTGTATTTTCTTTTTTCAGTATGAAGGAGAGGCAGGATAAGGACAGTAAAGTGTGACAGCAAATGCACAGCGTCACTGAAGCTACAGTGCAGAATTTTAATAGAAAAGCCATTCTGCACTCATGTTCAAAAATAATTTGACTGTTGTAATATTTGATAATGCTACCTCATGGGAGGCTTGCCCAGATTTCATCTCTGAAATGAGAAGTTTATTTAAACTGCTGTAGGGTTCAAAAGGCTGCAAAATTTTTCAGTCCATTTTGGAAAGCCAGAGATCAAAATTACACTCAAGCAGAAAGCACAGAGACAAAGGCTTAACTATTTCTTTTTTAAATCAGCAATTCTGTAAGTTGTTGGTATGCTTGGAATTGACCAACAGAAAATTGAGCAAATACGGTGAAGATAAATAGCAAAACTAATAACTGTAGAAGTCAAGGAAACCAAAGAAGTAAACTGAGAGAGAAAAATGAAAATTCAGTCTTTGGGAAAGGTGTCCAAGAAGGCGACATGGTCAACATCAAGGCACTAAGCTGACAACCTCTGCTGAAGTAGGGAGTTTAAAATGGCTCTGCCAATAAACTGCAACTTGCAGCAAAGATGCTGCCAGAAGAAAAAGACTCTGGCACAACAGGTGAAACACCTTATTTCTCTGAAGGATGGAAATAACCCAAACAAACTGAGACTGGTTCTACCTATAAAATTATAATGAAATTTAAAGAAATATACTAATCTTACTAGACTGTGTGCAGCTGGGATGCTGTGGCAACTCTTGGAGTACAGTGATTTTTGCCAGAACATGGACCACAAATCATGGTGTTTGAACAGAAAAAGGATACCTTTAAAGACATTGGACTTACACCAAAGATGCTAAAATGCCAATAAAAATTCTTCAGTATAAACAAACTGATCATGCACGGTGCTTGATTAGAAACATCACCCTTAAGCAGAAAACATATTTTCTATTTTTTTCTGAATCCTGTCTAGCAGTGATGACAAACCAGGGAAAAAAAAGCTGAGAAAAACAAGGTGACATACATTGTGTCTTACACATATATCCAGAGTAAATTCTTTAGCAAAAAGGCAAAACTTCATCTAATGAAGCCAAGTACGCCACTGGAAATGCTTCAGTCAGAAATGGAAAGTATTAATGTTTTATACATACATAAACTCAAAGTTGGACATGTTTTGCTATGAAAGTTCTTATGAGAATTGCAACTTTTTAAATTCATGAAATCTCCCAAGAAAAGAAGAGCGATCTGGATTTAGAAATACTCCAGAGAAGATTAAGCCAATTCTTGGTTCATTTAGAGATGAGCTACATTTCAATCAGAAAGAAAACATATTAAACAACTGGGAATGTCATAAAAATGTTATGCTTTGGCTGTATTAGTTGGCAGAAATTGTATTTGCAGTTCCAGTAAGCTATGTGAGTACTGAAAGAATATTTTCAGGACTGCAATTTATTTCTTCACCATAGAGGTCCAATATTACAGAGCAAATATCAGAAAATGTTACTTCAGTTTTCTCAAATAAATAATTCAGGAGAAGCACATTTGTCTGACAACATTAGAGCATTGGAGTATATTCTGCAATATTACCATGCAAGAATGAGTGATCAAAAAAGAGATTTGATTTGAAACCTCAACTTTTTATTTGTACTTCTATTAGGATTAAAATCAACCTGAAGGTATATAACCAAATCCTAAGTTTTTATCTTATTTTTCATACCATGAAGGGAAGCAAGAAAAAGAAGCCAAGGGCAAAGTAGAATGGAATAAAGCCTTGCTTGACTTCTGGATGTAAGCCCTGCTCAGGGTCACCAAATCCTGCAGTCCAGCACAGCAAGCCCATAGCAGCTTTGCCACAGTTGTTCTTAAAATTGCCCACACTGTGAGGTTCATGCAGACCAACATGGCTGCAGGTCAAAATGTGGCTTTGTGTGGATGAACCTGCTCATGTGTGATGCAAAGCAGCTAGAAAGGTCTTCTGTCAGACTCTCCATCTGGAAAAATTGCCTCCATGGTTCACTTCAGTAATTATTTTAGTAATCAACACAATTAGATGACATAGAAAGCATCCAGAGAATAAATGATAAGCTAATAAGGATATTTTTTAACTAGAAACCACTTCATAGTAATTAACTCCTGCTCTGGTTTTGGCTGTTGTTGCCCTGTATGTAGCTTGAAACTTGAAAGAGTATTTGTATCAAAGCACACGTGTTTCTTAGCACGCAGACCCCACTAAGCTCATTTCCTATCCAAACGCAGTGTTCAGTTTAAAAATTAATTCCTCCCCTACAGAGGTTATGGGCTACAGCAATATTCCCTCCTTTAATGAGGGGGGATACTGCTGTGCTGGGAATATTTCCATGGCCAAATTAAATTCTTGAAGTATGCCCAGCATTGCTGAGAGCCCAGTTCTGCAGCCTTTCCTTACCTCTCTTTATGGCCTGACCTCACCAGGGCAGAGTCGAGCTGAGAACAAGCCACAGGCCCCAGTTCTGCCCTCACAAAGGTTTCGGCAGGTCTACCTTCTCAAGGAGGCTGCTCAGCTGTTCCTGAAGGTGTTGTCAGATCACACTCTTTGTAGTCTACCAAAGTAGACTTAATGGGATATATATTAAGAGTCTTTTAGTTTAGTGTGTCTACTCTTTTCTTTTTTAAAGCCCTGTGTTTTTCCAAGTCCTCTAGAGAGCCTTTTCAGACTAACATAAAAAACTAAAATTAAAGATACAAGACATTGTATCTCAGACATTTTTCTTTGCTTTGACTATCCCTTAATGGTCACGATCATGGAATTACAGAATCATGGAATTGCTAGAATTAAAAGGGACCTCTAGAGATCATCCAACTCCCCTGCTAAAGCAGGATTGCCTGCAGCACATCACACAGGATGTAACCAGGTGGGTCTTGAAGATGTCCAGAGAAGGGGACTCCACAACCTCCCCAGTTCCAGTGCTCTGTCACCGTCACCATAAAGAAAATACTAAAACCTGGTAATAGAAGAAAGTAAGGCTTTCTTAGCTGAAAGAAATTATGACAGCGTATTTAGGAGAAGTGAGGGATTGTATAAATAGGTTAAACGGTGCACACTTTGTTTGAGGGAGCTTTCAGCACAGTACACAAATTAAACATTTCCACAAATTCTGTTGGGCCTACATAACAGGGTGGTATTGTGAGCTTTGAAAACGACCTTTTGCATTAAAAAAAAAAAAAAAAGAGAAGTCATTATATCTTGTGGAAAATGGGCTTTGATAAACATAAGGTACTTTGTTGACTGTGGTTGAAAACTGTCTGTTGAAGTAATCTCACATGGACAAAAAATGAGGCCTTGTTTTCTTTATTTATTTATTTTACTTCTTTAGCAAGGTCACGGGTTTACAGACATCACACAGAGAAAATGGAAACTTGTACCTCATCACAGCTAGAACCCAGTATAGCTCTCTGGCACACTCGCTGGCCAGCTCAGCTCAGTCACAGTTTTCACTGATGCATCTGCAGAGGAATAAGTGTTCTCATCTGACAACTTTGGGCGTAGAGTTACAGTGCTGTTGACCCACCTTACTGAAAGTCTGCAGGGGAGATGCAGCATACCCCCACCCTCACTTCTCTCAGCCCTCTCCTCTACTGCACCAGATGTGCTGATACCACTTTGAAGAAGGAACTGCAAGCACAGCTCCCTTCCCTTGTCTTGCCATGACCTTGTAATTATGGGTCTGACCCACTGCAGCACTCAGGTGATGGCTTCTTCTAAAGCATAGAAGTCCTTTCAGTCTCCAGTGCAACATAGTGGAGGGCGCTGCACAAGGAAGCACAATGAGTGCTTTGAGTAGTTTACCTCTCTCTGTCTCGCTATCACTATCTTTTAATGTTCACCTTTATAAAACACACTGAGGTATGGCAATGAAAAACATGGCGGGTAAGGGAGGAAGGCTTGAGGAAGACTCACTCCTGACTTTCTTGCAGGACTGGGAGGAGCAAAGTGCTATCTGAAGTGAGTTTAAGTTCCTGGTTTCTCCAAGGTCAGGGTTGGTTTCCCTCTTCATCAGTAACAATGCCTACTCAACAGGATCCACAGTCCAACTCACTATTTTATTATTAAATTACAGACCTAGAAATGCCCAAAATAAAAACTGATTAGATCAAACACTATTTGCTTAGCACATCACCATGGCAACTCCCCTCTCTCCATCTGCTTATTTATGATGATGATGGCCTCTACAATAACCTTTGAAATAGATACATAGATAGAACCAAATCAAAACAAATTATAGGAAATTAATAACTGGCAGCAAGTAAGTCCATCATCCTCTGCCCCAGGATGTCACTGTTGTCTAGGCGCACGACAAAAGAAGGTATAGCCACCAGAACTAGCACATAAGCAGAATTTAAGCAAGTGCACAAATGCAATACACAAAATCCCCAGTCACTTGCTGTGTTACCCTATAATCCATAGATACTCAAGATATTTTTATTTTAAAATTTTCCAGATACTCAGAGTTTTCACACACTCCAGTGGCTTCCAGTATGGTCTGTCTGAGCAGCACGGTGCTAGTGGTGACAGTACATAGATGATCCCCAGAAGAATCTCTACTTGGAAAATACTAATAAAAGCTAAATCAGCTCAGCTCATTGCAATCATCCATTTAATCTCTCCTTAGCTTCATGAATCACTGATAGCTGATTGCGAAAACACCTCATTATCACATCAAAATAGACAGGCTTCTTGCAACCAACCTTGTAGAAACATCCTAACTCTTTTTTGAATGAACAAAGTGAATAGCTATCTCTTCCAAGAGACACTGACAGATCTTTAAGGAATTCATGTGTTGCAAGAGCAACAGCAAGTATAGGTAAATGTCAATGTCTGCATTTAAGCCTTGATCCCTGTGGTCCGAAGAGGGAAGTTGGCACCATCAGAGGTGACCCGTCACCCTTCTGACATGCCCTCCTAAGCACAGAGGGAATCTGGCAGTAGGAGAGATAGAGTCCACCCTAAACCATCAAGCAATGGGACCTAATAGTCCCCAGAATCAGATCACAGAAGTGTTGCAATGTTATTCCAGGCAGTTTCTGCTCCATCAACAACTCCATGTGCACTATTCTTTGTAGGACTGTCCCTAGGCGTCAGTGCTGGTGCTCTAGATCACACTGAGCAGTGAGATCTCCCACCCCGATTGCCTTTTCTCCCTGACTCTCAGGCCCTAGTTGAGGCACAGCAGCCAACCAAACACCAATGCTGACCTGTCTGACAAAACACGCGTGCTGGAGAACAGCCTCCCCCCTTCTTCAGCTCACTGAGGAGAAAGACAGTTTTCCTTTTCCAGGTGAACTTCAGTGATGAAAATCTCCCTGTCCTTCTTTTTTTTGGCCTTTGACTTACTGTTGGCATCACAGCCCTACCCAGGGATGTAGGTGCTAGGAAGAAGCCAGCCAAGCAGGCAGCCCTGTAACTAAGAGGGGTGTACGTGCGCAAAAGGGTAGCAGGTAGGCTGAAGCCTTGAAAATGAGAACAAGCAGCATTATTTTTCACTGTAAAACAAACATGAGAACTGCTGAATCCCATCCAAAACACGTACTTGGTTAAGTCTATGCCCTGAAACATGACTCCCGCGTGCTGTGCTCCTTTCTGTTCACAGGCCTTTCCCCAAAGCCCAGATTTCTGTGTGTTTGTACGGATGCACACATTTCCGGGCAAGGCTGCTCTTGGGACGTGTGCCCACATAGGCAGGCAAACAAGGATCTTCACAATCAAAGAAAAGCATTCACAATTCGTCTGTCTTTATTTTACTGTTTATAAATACCCAGTTAGGAATTAGAGGAAAACCGCTGTGTGGTTTAAGTAACCAGTCTTCTACCATAAAAGATGAATAGTGAATAGCTGAAGTGAATGATTCCCAGAAAACTCATAGTCTGAAAATGGTTTGTCTGTGTTAGTCAGCAAATGCTTATGAATAATGAACAAGCAAACAGAAGTCAGGACATGATTAGAGGATGGATTAAACTGATCAGAGCATTTATTCACATTCAAATATTTATCATACATTAAATATATATATGTATGTATGTATGTATATTGGGGGGATATTAGTATTCCTCACACTCTTGTGCATACTTAAACTAGTCAGAATGTTAACATCAGCATATAATTTATAAGATGGTAATGAGCAACACTAATGGGAGTGCAGGAGATGACTGTCCATGAGTGCTGTAGTGCAACACCTCTGTGTCAACTACACTTTACCTTTTTGTTTCCATATGCTACAAACATGTTATGAGCTTGATCATAAGTTGAAAACTTGAAGGCTATGCATCAGCAAGGCATCCAAGTGTGAAAAAAAAAAGGGCAAGACTTCTTCACAGTGTTCCTTTTGTTATAGATATCAGGATGATATGGAGTCCAAGGTGAGAGCTGCACCATCAGTCTTTTGGTGAGCACTGCCACTGAAATCTCCTGGCCGAGAGACTGCCAGGGATCTTACCTACAAGGAATCCCGCATCTTGTTGTACATTCTCCTCTTGCTGCGATGATTTATCAGCCCTCAGAAGTAATATGGAAGGGATGGTCACTTGCATAACTGTCATGGTTTTAGCCAAATTTACCAAAACCAGACTGGCAGATGGCCCTTCCTCATTCCCCCGAAAAAGAGAGGAAGAAATAAGGAGACCTACAAGTTTAGAATGAACTAAACTACTTTAATGAAGCATTAGTACAAAAAAAAAAAAAAAAAAAAAAAAAAAAAAAAAAAAAAAAAAAAAAAAAAAAAAAAAAAAAAAAAAGAAGAAAATAATGAAATAGATACAATATACATAATATATACAAAACTGTATCAGATTCCCAGGATGACAGTCACATTGCCAGCAGGCATAGGGAAAAGTGCCAGACTGGACTTGGTGATGGATAGCAGCTGGATTCCAGGTCTGGAGTCAAGAATGCACGGATCGGGATCAAAGGCAGAAGAACAGACAGGGTCTTCCTTGGACATTGACTATTGAAGAAAGAGAGCTGACCCTTTGATCCCTCAGCTTAATACTGAACATGATGTGGATGGGGTGGAATACTCTGTTGGTCAGTTTTGGGTCACCTGTCCTGTCCAGTCCTCCCTACAGGTGTGACCCCTCTATGTTTTTCTGCTTCCAACCCTCCAACGGGGCAAATAATGAAATTATCTGTCCTTGGTTATTACAGTAATAAGAGGCAAGGGCCTCTTTGCATACCATTCCTTGGTATAATTGGGTCTTATCACTGTGAGAGTAAACACTTTTCTGAACAATATGCTGTTAATTTCAGAGTTTAGTTAGTTATAAGAAGCCCAGCTAAAAAAGTAAGATTACAAAACAGAAAATTGGTTCCGTTTTACTTCAAACCAGGACATCAACGATTTCTTCAGAGGTACCATACGTATTATCAGACCCCTGTTTGCAAAACCCTTTGCGACAGTCCTAAGTGGGAAGGCATTATAGGGCCAACCAGGAATAATCCCACAGTATTTTTTGTCCTAGTAAGATATGTTTACCATTTCACCAAGTACTGTCAAACTCTCCAGCAGAATTGGGTGAAAAACAGATTATTTTTTTTTCAACTGCCAACTGGTAAGAAATATTTGGGGCTGATTTGATTTTTTCATTTTTATGTATAGGCTGATTTAAAAATGAAAATATCATTTTTAAATAAAATGTCAAAATGCTTTCCAGGCTTTCTCCCCATGTTTTGTCAAAATGATTTATCAAACTTGACCCAAATTGATTCAATCGCACTAAAACTGCTGTGAATTTCTCTATTAACTTAAAAACATTTTCTGCTCAGCTCCATCCAAAACATGTATAAAACTTGTAAGAACTGGTGGAGGAAACTGTGACTGGGATACAGAAATATTTAAACATCCAATGCAAATAAAGTGCAAATGTAATGGCCTCACTACTACAGAAATGTCTTGGCATGTTTCCACCTGGAGCCAGCGAGACGATTAACTGGCCACATGTGCTAATTATTTGAGGTTGATGTTTACATCAGCGCTGGGCAAACTGGGTGCCGTTCTGCTCACAAAAACCCCCACTCAACTGAAGCCCAGAGACTGGATCTTCTGTGCCTGAGGAAACTCAAAACATGGTACAGGAAAAAAAGAGCCTCTGGGATTTCTAAGCGGAAGTTTGGGCAGACCCAAAGAAGCCAACAGACTGCCCAGGGAAAGCCCTTGCTCTGCTGGCTGCAATATCCCTCAAGAGTTTCCCCAGGGCAGGAGACACTTACACAGGGACTCCCAACGCTTCCATCACCCTGGGACAGGAACAGCCTTTCTAACAGCCTTGTCCTTTGGGACTCAGATGGGAAAGCGTGGAGCTGACTACACATTACCTACAGATGCCTTTACATTTGAAGGAGCATCTAGGTAGTGGTGGTAGATGAGTGCAAGGCCAAATACAGCCAAACACCCTCCTCTAACTGTGTTCTTTATCATTCTGCAACTGGTTCTTGAACAAGCAATTTACAGTATGTATTTACATACAGTGGGTGAGTTCTCCTCTCAGTTGATGACTACTGGAAATAATACCCCAGAAGTCAACAGAAAAGTTGCATGCCAGCAGGTCTGGAAGAACATAAACAAACAAACAAAAAAGGCAATTAGTTGCTGTGTAACAATAATATACAATTTTAAAGCAAATGTGAGTGTTTTGCAGAAAAAACTCTGGAAAAAAACAAAAAGGATAGCCTTCTCCCAAACATGTTTGAAATCCAGATGCCAAATTCTGCTCTAATTCAGAGTGAATAAGGTACAAGTCTACTAAGATGAGCAAAGCTTCAGCACCTCCAACGTCTGGCATTGGAGCACCTTTGGTTAGAGTCCTGTGCCATAAGGAATGCTACTAAGCAAGCAAGGACACAGCTCTCTCTTATGTATTTCTTTCCATCTATGTCCTCAGACAGCATCTAACTTTGCATCCCTCCCTTGGATGGAAACAAATTGGTTTGTTCTTTGTCCTGTTTGGAGTAGGCCGAGCAGAATCAGGTCTGAGATTTTGCTAAAAGGTACCTGTTGGCCTAGTTCTCCAATATATTCTGACAGATTCAGTTATAGGAGTGCTCAGGGGGCTCTAGGCAACCTTGCTGTTCTTTGCCTNCAAAAACTGTGTTAAAGCTTAGCTTAAAGGTTGTTTGACTTGAACACAAGCAATAACCCCAGTTTCAGTTATAGGAGTGCTCAGGGGCTCTAGGCAACCTTGCTGTTCTTTGCCTCTTTTCATATTCCCATCAGCTGTGGCTGAGCCTTATCTGCTCTCTGTTTACTATTTGCATGCATTAAAACAAGAGGGGAAACAACCGCCAAGAAAATCCTGGCACATTTTCTGTGTGTGACAGCCATGTTATAAATAATAGAAAATTGATGTTTTCTCTTTTTTTTCGCATCTGCTTATAGCTGGCTGGTCCCACGTATTTCAGGCAGCAAAACTAGATCAGTAGCAGCTTTGTCAAACATTTTTTTTCTTACAAAATGTTCAGTTTCTTTCAAAGCCTGTCCAGTCAAGTTCCCTTGAAGGGCTGATGATAAACTGAGATCTTCTAGTGCTCTCCAGCAGCCCTGTGCCTGTGGGGACAGGATGGATTGCTTGGTCCTATATCAGTGCATCGTTTTGTGAAACAATGATGGTAAGGAATGAATGGAAAAAAAGGAGTGCAGGTCAAGGGCAAGCTTTTATAACCCTTTAAACCTGCAACAGAGGGAAAACATTCTCCTAAGGTGATGTGTGGGCCTGTCTGACACTAGATGGTGCTAGAAAATAATGTAACTGCCCGGAGCAGGGCTCTGCCAGCCAGCCCCTTGACCCGCAGCGGCCACCGCCTGCTGAGGAGCCAATGCTTGGATCACGCACGACCCTGTGACGTGCCACGAGCGTGGTTTAAAATTAGTTGGAAGCCAATCCACTTTCTATTCTAATCTGAGCTCAATTTGGTCTCCTTGGTGTATAGATGTGTCCTAAAAGAGAGGGGTTGGTTCAGGTATAGTTGCAAGCTGAACATCCTCGTGAGCAGTGCCTGGCACGGGTGCAGGCTTTGGGCTCCTCAGTGGTGCCACATGCCGACTCCCCGCCCATGGCCTGGGGTTGTGTGGGCAGTGGCTGCCTGTGTGTGAGCAGCACGCTCACCAGGTTCAGCAGCAACGATCAAGGACACCTTCTGCAGGTCAGCAGACAGCAAGACAGCCAATTTTTTTATTCAAACCAGGCAAGTTTTCGAACATCATCTGAAGGAGAAAGCCCTGCCAGGGCCGAGGCTGGCACGAAGGTGTGCACTCACCCACAGGAGCCTCCCCATGGGCTCTGCAGCTGAGCATGCCCCACTTCTTACACACAGGATTCACACCCTTCCTCTCCGTTTTGTGGTCCAAGAAAATCAGGAGACTCTTGTATGAAGAAGGTGGGTGACAGGGGTGATGTCTGTGGCTGCCCGGGGGCTGGGTAACCAGCACTGAGACAGTTGATGGCCAGCAGTACATCGCTTGAGTGAAAACCAGCCAGTGATGTATTGAAGCCTGGGAGCCCCAGAACCACAGGTGGGGAAGAGGGGACATCGTCCTGGGCAGAGCTACTGAAGGGCTGAGTGGGACCCAAGCAGGAAGAGCACCCAGCAGACTGAGGACATCAAACACTCTAGTGCTTTCTTTCATATTTTAATAAAACCACTTCAGTTTCAATTTCACTTAAAAAGTTTCACCTTTGGGAAAGCATGCACTTAAAATGAAGCAATTCTCACTCACACATATTTAACAAAGGACACTGCTTTCTCATGGGTACACAAGGAGGTACCACAGCAACTCCCATTTCTAGATGTTTTTTACCTAATTCCAGCTTTAATGTTTTTTCCTGCACGATTTTCAATTAATTGCAGAAATGAATCAGTCTTGCAGGTGGACATAACAAGCTGGATTCAGACACAGACCATAATTCAGAATTACTCTATCTGATGAAAGAGACTTTCACTGATATTATATGACTGACAGTGAGATCAATGTCTCAATTTATAGCCCTGTTTGCCAGTGTTTTTCACATTGCATGAAGAATATTCAAAGCCAGAATACAGCGCTTTCACGTGGCCACAGGAAAATGACAGACACAGGATATAAGACAAGGTGTAAGTGAGGAATAGCCCACAAAGCTGCCATCCTGTATAGTCTGGAAAAGCTTTCTGGGTAGAAAGCAGGATCACAGGTCAGACCAATTTCTGCAGCGGTCACACAAGGGCCAGCTGAGGTCAGGTCACCTGCAATAAGCAGATATTTCCATGCTGAAGTACTGGGTAATGTGGTCCTGGCACATCCCTGTTCCAAACACATGGCCAATATTTGCTATTACAAATCATTTATTAAAGCTTGGCCAATCATAATAGCAAATTTTTATGCATGTGAAGATCTCTATATTTTGCCAAAAGTAGCTCATGCATGAAAAATATTACATAAACTTTCTGAACGTATATCAAAATAAATATTACAAATTGCAGGAAATATGCTAAAATGACTCCTATTAAAGTTTCAGGATTTGTTTAGGATTACTCTGATGGTTATAAAAGTGTCTCCTCTCATATCCTTCAGTCAAAGGAACAGCTTTGCTTTGGTCATTTTCTCCCCTTAAAAATGTGCCAGATTATTCTTATATCCAGCAGAACTCCTAAGGGCACAGTGCAAAGTCTAGACACCTGCACTTGCCCAGACCAAGTACGCTGCTAAGCTGGATCCCCCCAGGTCAGAAAAATCTTCTGTGCCAACTTTCCAGTGCTGATTGACGCTGCCCCTCCATGCTATGCAGAGCTGAGCCTTCAAGCCACCATCTGTAGCGATCACCCCATGTCTTGCAAGTCGTGCCAGCACTTTAGAGGCAGGTGTCGACACCCTTCACAAAGCACGATGACAGCAGGACTTGAACTTCCACTGTTATGTGGCAAAGAGTGATGAAGTCATGAATTTGCTGCACTTGATGGTTGTCAACCTGCCCTCGCTACAGCTCTGGCTATACTCACTTCACAGAGCGATAGTGACTGCAGTATCATGACGTGCTCATGGTGCTTACTGTCCTCCTTAAATCTGACTCTCACTCTGCAGCATGGACATGGCAGTGCATCACCTCACAAACTAAGAGACCTACATTCTGCTGTGAGCTGAACTGCACCCATAAAGCCTGCCACAAACTTCTTTGTGTTACTGGCAAAGTGTCTTTTGACTTCAAGGGGTTTGGCATATTACCTCAATGCTGATGAAAATGTTGTGATGTTCACAGTTTGAAACCTTGTATACTGCAAATAATCATAGCTCGCTTAAAGTCAATGAAAAAGGGTTTGAAAACCTTCAGTAAGTCCTAAGTCTACCCTGACAAGAATAATTTGTTCAGCTCTGGTAAATCTTTCACAAGAAGTGATGCAGAGATAGTGGGAGCTGAAAGACAGGAAATGAAAAGGATGACAGAGGCAGAGAAGGAGCAATGGGAAACACTGGAACTGTGTAACTCAATGAAACAGAAAAGTTACACTTTTAAGGATAATTTTAAAATGAACAAAAGAAAGGAGTTTTTATATCACATTATCTCTGGCACTCACTGCCTCATGATTTCATTGAAGCCAAGCATGTATCAGGTTTCCAAGACAGCTTAGATATGGATAAACTAAATCCATATGAAGAAATGTACCGTTTGAATGGGGGGGAGGAAAGAAAAAAAACCACCTTTTTCTTTTTTTAATGATAAACTCTTATGAGTCGGTCAAATTATTCCATAGCTGTAGGACTTTTTCTGCTTCTTATAAAGCCCTGATTATATGGCATGAAAAAATGTCCATGCTGCCATCATGGATGCTTTCTTGGAGAGAAGGGACTGAAGAAACCTACTCTCAGGTGATGCAGAACCAGTCAACCCAACTTTGTGGGGGCCATCCCAGTGACCTCCTATGGCAGACGGCTTTGAAGAACCCCAGCTTGCCACAACCCATGGTCTTCAGGCTCATGTAAGCAGGAGGCTACCATGGAAAAACCCAGTACGCCTAGAATAAGTCTGCAATGAGCCAGCATATGAAGCTTAAATAACTCACCCAAGGTCACATATCAAATTAACAGAAAACCTGTGGGTTCCAGGAGATCACTGTCTCCTGGTGTGCGCTTTAGCCAATGCTGCCTGTCTCCTGCCATGCAAATGCAGCTAATAAAAAGGTGAGTGGGTGCTGTGTGGGCTCTTTCTGCATAAATGCTATCAGATATGTCAGTTATATCTCTTGGCCTGTTTCAGACAGCACATTAAATTCTCCGTTTGGCCAGCCCTGTGTTTTCGGTGCCTCCCCTCCCTGCCCAGACTCTGCGCTCACACATGGAAGAAGACCAGCCGGAGCCAAGCCATCCTCCCGGCCACGGCAGCTCGTCGGGGCAGGACAGCGTCTTCCCCCCACCCCGCTCCGCATCTCCCCTCCCCTGCGGGAAGGCTGGTTCGGCGGGGCAGAGGCGGGGAGGTGCGGACCCAGAGTGTCCCGAAGGCAGAGGATGCGCTGCCACCTGCCGACCGCCGCCGGAGGGACCGGGAGGATCCGGGACGGGGAGCGGAGGGGGTGCGCTTGGCAGGGGTGCTGCAGAGTTTGCAGCCCTCCTTGGCGTGTCAAGACCGAGTTCCTCAGCTGGTCAGCCATCGCCATGGCTCGATGCACTGGTCACTCTACCGTAGTGGAGGAGCATCCTCAAAGCGAACAACCCACCCCCTCAGTGTCTTCATTGCATGGCCTCCGGGGCTGCTCTGATCACCACAGCACAGCACTGTTGGTGGGAGTCACATGCTGTCACCACTGCAAAATTCATCCCCAGCAAGAGAGACACGTTGGCTAAAGCTGGGAGTCGGAGGGGAAAGGCTCTCCTGCCTTCCAAAACCACCACTTGGAAAAGTGACAGGGAAGAGGAGGGAAATGGTGTCTAGGTGAAAGCAGAGAGATCACAGAATTTTCATGGTTGGAAGGGACCTCTGAGATCATCAAGTCCAACCATACACATACCAGTAAGAAAACCCAACCCAAAAACAAAAAAAATAACAACACACAAAAAAAAACACAAAAACTGAAACCCACAAAACAGATCACCCAACCTAACAATCTCGGCCAATAGATCATACCCTGAAGTGCCACATCTATAAATTTCTTAAATACCTCCAGGGATTGTGACCCCACCACCTCCCTGGGCAGGCTGTTCCAGTGCTTGACCACCCTGTCAGTGAAGTAATTCTTCCTAATATCTAATCTGAACATCCCCTGCTGCAACTTCACACCATTTCCTCTGGTTCTGTCATTATTCACTTGGCAGAAGAGGCCAATATCCACCTCTCTGCAACCTCCTTTCAGGTAGCTATAGAGAGCCATGAGGTTTCCCCTCAGCCTCCTCTTCTCCAAACTAAACATGTTCCCTCAGCCTTTCCTCATAGGACTTGTTCTCCAGACCCATCACCAGCTTGGTGGCTCTCCTCTGGACATGTTCCAGCTCTTCAATGTCCTTCTTGTAGTGAGGGGCCCAGAACTGAACGCGGTACTCGAGGTGAGGCCTCACCAGTGCTGAGTACAGCAGCACCATAACTCCCATACTCCTGATGGCCACGCTATTCCTGCTACAGGCCAGATGTTCAAAAATCCCCAAGCAGAGTGTGAAGAGGGGGGACAACCCTAATATAGTGCCATTCACAAAATGTAAGTGGAAGTGCGGTGCCAGGAACGGAGACATCAGCCTGGCCAGTGCTGAGACACTGCAAAACCAGGAGTCAGACCTGCCTCCCTCTATCACTTAAAGCTGTCTTAGAGATCACAGTTTCCTAGTACAAGTATGGAGATGATGGGGGTTATTAAGGCAAGCAGGCTTCACAGCAGTAGACATACCCTGCAGGCATTGGGACTGAGCTATTTTTAAGGGCAAGCAAAATTTTCATAAATATTTGCTGTCTCCAAGAGTTAGGGAATCTAAAAAACCAAATTCTTGCAAAATTTGGTATAATTTTCAAGCTTTAGTGTTGCTAAAAGATAGAGAAGTGTTGTTCTTTAAAGAGGAAGGAAAATTGTATAAAGTGTTTTAGGGGAGGGTTTAAATGTCTTTAAATGTAATAACTTATTTCCCTATCTGAGAACTTTCAGTCTCTGGCCACACAAGACAGAAAGTTTTTTGCTGATACACATTAAATCAGCAGACATGAAGTTTTATTTTCCTTCTAAAATAAATTAATTTGAGTTACAGATTTGTAAGGGTTTTTTAATTAAAGCATTAGCAGTGTTTAGTTTTGCAAATGCATGTATACAGAAGTGATACACAAGGACCCTCATAAAATCAATTCCCAAACCCAGATTGTTGGGATGGTGAGCTCACCTGTGCAGAAAGTGTCAATATGCTGTTCCCACAAGATCTGGCATAAAAACCACCAGAGAGCCTTCTGTCCTCCCAGCGCCAGCTCATCCCCACCTTAAGCCCAATCAAAAAATTTAATGGGAAACGTATGATTTTTACCTGGTCCTAAACAGAAATAAACTATTTCTGCTTAAATTATGAATAAAACCGGCCAATTTCCCCCAAGCTCCATGAGATGCCAGTTTGAAAGATTCAGAAAGGTAAAATTTGTGAAAGCTTGCATGGATTCAAGAGCCTGTTCTAAAATCAGCTGGTAGTGACAAACTTAGAGGCACACCAGCCCTTCAACCAACATTTTGTACAGTTACAAAAAATATAAATAGGGAAAAAAATCTAAAAATGCAAGTGACTATGGAGTCTTCACTAGAAACCACTGCAAGCTAAAGCTTTTGTTAAGATGACAGTGGTAAATAAGTGGTTTCTGCACAACTTTTATTGAGATACAAATTCCAGACTTGTAGGAGAAAGGACCAGTGGTTCATACTTCAAGGAAATGACATTGTATACTGATGCTTATTTTTATGGGTCTTGTTGTTGCTATTGAAACATGAAAGCACTTATCTTTATGTAGTTTCCTCTATCTCTATCAGCCAGTTGTAAACTCTATTTGATTTTCCAGATCCTTTTCAGTCAAATGTTATTTAATAAGGACTGCAGTATATACAAAACAGAGCAGCCAAAGGACAGATTTTAACATGCAGGCTGAAGGAAGCTGCATTGTAGCCAGGCAGGGAGGAACTGCCTGCCCCTTTTTTTAATAAACTAATGAAGGTTTTTGAGAGAAGGCTGCCTATCTTCTCCTTACTGCATGATTTCTCTTCACCTGGAACAGAAACCCTTTGCCTGCAAAAGCAGAAAACAGCTCTGCTCAGCTTTCATGGTCCTGCCTGCAGATGAGGGGGGAGATAGTAGGGTATGTTGCATATATATTTAAGTCTTTGCACCGTTGTCAAGGAAGTGATATGAGCTTCTGGGAAATCCATAGTTCCTCTTTAATATGTCAACAGGTTAGGAGTGTTGTGCAGACTGTATGTGGCTGTGCAAGCAAGGTGATGTTTGTATGTCTGGAGAGTGATAATAACAACCAGAAGGGATAAGTTCTTACTCCTTCTGGGCATATTATCTCTCCATCAGAACTATAAGCACAGGTATTAATTTAATTTATTCTTACTGGCATGTCTTCATTGCAGAACACTAATTCATTCAGCAAATTCCATTTGTAAGAGTTATTGGGCATTCGTGTTTGCTCACAACCCGGTGTACATTACTTTTCCTTCATAATGGATTTTGATAGTGAGAACAGGTGCTGTGTGTTTAAAACCCTCTCTTTATGGAACACTGGAGAAGTCTTTGAAAACTCAAAAGTACCAAATGATGCAACGTTTTTCCTCCTGTTCTCTGCCTGTGAAGAACTGCTTGGCTGCAGCAGGGTTTTGGTGGGAGACCTCCAAGAAGAGTCCCTGGGTGCTGCCCACGCCTGTGGACCCCATGTGCAGAGCAGGTGGCCCATGCTGCAGGTCATAGCCCCGCTGCAGGATGGGTGCAGGGCAGGGACTGCTGTGTGGACCATTAGTGACAGAAGTCAGACTGACTTCCTCAGCTATTTTTTTGCCTTTCCTTCCTCTCCTGGTCATGAGCTCTAAAAAAACATTTATATCACAGCACAAAAAAGTACTGCAACCCCGTGAGATGCCTGTACAGCTCAGGCCTTCCACAAGCAGAGGGAATAATTGGACTGTTTCTCAGTGCCAGGATGGGAATAGCTGGGGTCAGCCTAGTTGTCTCCTTACCAACAAGAACTTAATTGATACTTAAGAAAGACTAGGAAAAGTATTTTTATCTGATCACAAATTCTCCAGAAGCAGTTATTTGGTGGGAAAGGATATTTTCTCGTATCTTGAGGTTATTTGCCAAATGTTGGGGGAATCCTGAATAATTTTTGGTCTGAATAATTTTGGTCTGAATCCTGAATAATTTTGGCATTTTTTCCTGTGTATTTCAGAACAAATACACCATGTCCAAGTTTTTGATCTCTTTGGTCAAAACAGTGATGGTCAACACTTTTGTTTTGAGAGATTTCAGAAAGAGATTTTGGTGGTAAATGGGTTGTGAGATTTGGGAGTGAACCTATCTTCTTACAGCCCTTCTGCACTGCTGGTTTGAAATGCACTGGAAATCCCCTGTACCTATTGGACATTTTCTAGACATGAACTCACTTTATGAAATACTACTTCAAAGTGATGACACAAGATAAGAACAATCCCAAAGACATTGTTTTAAAATTCTGACCAAGATTAAAACAAACAAATAAAACAAGCTCGGCTCTGGTAATGGTGAATAAACTCTTTTTCCAATTCCTTATTTCTTTGTATCTTTCCGTGTTTTCAATGGTTACTTCCCTCAGTTTATTTATTTTTATCACAGCTTTTATAATTTTGTCCCTTGCCTTCCACCACAAATGACCTCACTGGAAAGTCCAAGAAAACCTCAACATAAAGTCTGCGAATTCTCCCAAGACAAGATAAAAACCCCATTACTTCCCATTTAGTTATAAAACGTGGCTCCATAAATGTTCTTTCCAGTGCTGATACTATTAGGAAAGGGCAACAGCTCCAGCTCTGGATTAAAGTGCGAGTAAAAAGCCTCTGAGCCTCAGCCGTTAAATAAAATGTTGAGTTTTATATTTCCCCCTCTGTCAGCATTTAAAGTGTGTAATTCATTGCATTGCTTTACTAACCTTGTTCATTCTTAGAAAAGCACATAGTTTTCTTTTAAAAAGTCATTAAACAAACCTAGCAAATGTATAACCTCTCTTCCTTGGGTGGTTTTATGGTCACACACTGATTAGGTTCGTCCCTGTGCACTTCTAACTACTGTCATCAGAAACCATGAGGCAACCAGGTATCAGGGAAATAACACTGGTAAAATCACAAAAACCTTGGGTAACATGAGGTGGCTGCCCAGAGCAAAGCATATTGCAAGGAGAGCTGTGCCTGGTACAGTGACTGTGAAGGTGGCCAGACCACTGCTGCACAGCAGAAACCACACAATTCAGGACATGGTGTGAGGTTGGAAGATGTGGGAACCCGCCTGAGGTGAGGAGTGCAAGGGAGAGGGCAGAGACATGGGCAAACAGGCTGGACGCAGCCTGGAGAGCTGGAAAGTGGGCAAAGCAGGTTGGTCCAAGGCACAGCAGAAAGACCAAGCCAGACTCCCCAGCCAGATCACCGAGGCCGCCAATGTGAAGTTTGTGCAGTCTTGAGGGCCCCAGGCACCAGAAACGTGATGCGTCCGGTCTGATCTCAGCCTGCAAGAGAGGATGTCTGCTTCCTCCTGTGTCGTGCAGAGAGGAAACCCACCAAGGAACCAACCCGGGGCTGAGTCACCCCTGGTAAAGTTCTGGGTGATGTTATTAAAGGAGAAAAGTAATTTGAATGAAAGTGAGAATCAAAGGGAGAAGTAGAAATGCTGCATATCAGCAGAGGCGCAGAGAGAGGAAAGCGCCAGTGGCACAGCAGGGTGGTGAATCAGAGGTGTGGATGTGCCCAGTGTGTCTGGAGACCTCTCGGTGCCATCCAGCCACCAGCATGAGAGCGATCACAGCTGCACTTGGGTAGCCCATGGGGAAGTAGAAGAAGGAAGAGGCTGGAACAGAAAAAGAGTTGAATTAAAACAAAATAGAATTTGGTTTTAAAATGGAAAGGAAAGCACACCACTGCTGTCAGGGTACCCTTCCAGAGCACACTGAGACTGCAACATCAAGATTGGAGGTTCACCAGCAGCACAACAAAAAGCTCTCCGGTTCCCCATCCCAGCCTACTCACTCCCAAATTTCTTCAATTTTATCATGAGATCTTTTTAATTTCAGATCTAGTTGCAGGCAGGTGTGAGAGGGGAACATACTCTGCACAGGGATGGGAATAAGCACGTGGGGCTGGGCAAAGAGCTCCTTGGTCCAGCTTTGCAGCAGGGTCACACTTGCATGACTCCACCTGTGCCAGCCCCACCAGGCGAGGTGTCAACCTGTGTTTGCTGCTCAGCTGCACAGAAGAACACAGCCAGTGAGTTAACAATGGTGCTATGTAACCTTTTTGTGTATGTGGGTTTTGGGTTCTTTTATATCTTGTGAGTCAGGATCCTCCTGCTCCTACTGCACAAATACCTCAGATCATCTCTTAAAAGCATTCTGTTTAAGAAAATTCAGCTACAGTGGATTGAATTTACATCACTGGTGATTTGACAAGTGCTTGCCATTTTCTAGACAACAGTTTAATGAGTTCAAGTGCTTGCCATTTTCTAGACAACAGTTTAATGAGTTTATTTTTGTGTAGAGGATATTTACTTGCTGTATGGTTTATGTGTCTTCTCTGCATCATATTCATTCTTGCATCTGATGACTTTAAAGGTTTAACTTGTATTTTGTGGCAGTACAGCTGGACTGGCTATAAAATGCTGGTAACGCCAGATTACCAAATTATTTGTATTCCTAGTTTAAGCTGTGAAACTGAAGGGAGCTCCACTGGGGATTTAAACTGAGCATTGCTGAAATGCTTTCCCTTAGTAGGTGAACACTGGCTGCTGAGTCTATAGGGCAACTGATGGCTGTCAGCAGAGCAAAGACTGGCAAGGTGGCAACCACTGCCTGCGGGGCCCAGGCACAGTGCCCCACTGGCAGCACGTAACCCCTCTGCCCTCCCAACCACTTGTGCAGGCTCAGGCACATTTTTACCATATGGAATTCCCAGAAGAAAGCAGGAAATTGATACAATGCAAGAAAATTCTGCCAGCCCACCGAGGGGGGCATTCAGACAGTCTTTCTTTTTTCCCTATCTCATTTTGGGTCCCAGCAGTGCAGCTCCAGAAAATGTGGCTCTCTCAGGGACACCACTAGATGGGGACAGACGTTTTCAAACCGAGCTGGAGTTTCTTTCGGGTTTGCACAAGCAGGAAGGGATGTGCTTGAAACTTCAACTCCCCCGAAAGCTCTCAGAACCAGGAGGAACAAGGCTAACTTTGGCAGCACTGCTCCAGGGGTCCACCTGATCTGCAAAAGCGTCGGTCAGAGAGAGCAGGAGAGAGCTTACATATTGTGTTAGTACTGTCCTGCACAGTGCCAGACTAGTTGTCTAACCTATGCCATCTCTACATAACCCTATGTATAGATACTGTACCTTGGCTCCTGGTGAGCCTCTGCAGCTCCAGCCATCACCCCATTTTCCCTCTTGGAGAGGCAACAAGCCACATCATACTAGACCTACCTTTGTTTCAAGGCAAGAATCTGACATGCCAGGCTGGAGATATAGAGGTAGTTGCGCAGCTGGAGGGCCTCTGTCTGCCAACGCAGGAATGCAAATAATCACATCCCATTGCACCCATTGCAGCTCCTGAGCATGGATAAGTAACTTGAGCATGGTAGATGGAGCACAATAGTATTATGAAGGTGCCCAGAGCAGCATTTGCCATGTCATTCAGGAATAAAAGTGTTTGGGCTGGCTCCCAGGCTGCAGCACGTTGCCCTCTCACCAGTCAGCCATCCCCACAGCACTGCCCTGGTGTATCTCCATCCTGCACTCATGCTTAGGTTTAACTTAATTCTATGCAAAAAGGAGGAGGAAAAAAAAAAGAAAAAAAAGAAAGATAAAAAAAGGAGAAATCAATAAAAAAGTAAATTTAATTTTATATACAATAAAAGTCTTTTGCAAGGAAGTTTCATGTCCTTCTGGGAGTTGAGCTACTCTCCGGAGAAGCTGTGGGAGGCATATGTCCTTATTATATGCTGCATACACTATTAACTTGTTTTTCTGTATAAATGACCCCTATGATTCATTGCTGTCAGGCAACCTGCATGGAGTTTCAGTTCTATTTGAATTCAAAAAAAGGATTGAGCAAATTGTTGGTGTTTTCTGGCCCATGATGCAAAACTGTAAAGTCACAAAAGGGTTAATAATCAAAACCAGTTTGGAGCATTACTGAAATTTCCAGGGCTGAGAATGTCTGCTTTCCATGTATTTCTGTTTGTCCTCTCTTCTGCTTTCTGTGTTCTGCTACAGGAGCAGAGGTGGCATCCCAAAAGTGACAACATCCCTCTGCCTCATAGCAGAGACAGTAGCACCTGCTGGGCCACTGAAGCTTGCCCCGTGCTTCACCATTCCCCATAGCACATGATCTTTAACACCATCTCCATGGGCTTGCAGGTACATATTTTGACAGACTTTACATGTACCTGTGCCCCAGATTTCCCCAATGACTCAGGAAATGACACACCTTGCTAAGGGCAGGTCTTCACCCTGGGAGTTGAGAATGAATGCAGGGATGGGCAGGGTCTAGTGACCTCTCTTCAGTGTGAAAATTAATCCTCCTAGTGCCAGGGTGAAACCAAGGGTAAAATCACTTTGCCATGGGCTTCACATTCTCATACCACGCTCTAAATGCCATGTTGTTTTTATATACCTCACATCACACAGTGAGAGCTTGGATTAAATTGGATCTTGTGAAACAGACAGAAAGAAGAGACCATGGTCTAGATGACAGTCATTTGGTTTCTAACTACTAACTCTCAGCCAGAGGGCATAGGGTTTCTCTGCAGAGCCTCCCAAGTTTTCATATTTGCAACAGCTTTGTCAGCAGGAAAACAAGACGGGCACTGAAGCATTGAGAGTGGGAGCCACCAGTCAGAGTCCTGGAATGTTAGAATCGTAGAACGGTTAGAGTTGGAAGGGACCTTAAAGATCATTGAGTTCCAACCCCCTTGACATGGGCAGGGACACCTCCCATCAGATCAGGTTGCTCAAAGCCCCATCCAGCCTGGCCTTGAACACTTCCAGGGATGGGGCATCCACAACCTCTCTGGGCAACCTGCTCAGTGCCTCAGCACCCTCACAGGAAAGAATTTCTTCCTAGTATCTGATCTAAATCTGCCCTCTTCTTGTAATTTAAAACAGTTACTCCTTGTCCTGTCACTACACTTCCTGACAAAAGGTCCCTCTCCTGCTCTCCTGTAGGCTCCCTTCAGATCCTGGAAGGCTGATATAAGGTCTCCGAGGAGCCTTCTCTTTTCCAGGCTGAACAGCCCCAGCTCTCTCAGTCTGTCTTCATAGGAGAGGTGCTCCATCCTTCTGAACACCTTTGTGGCCCTCTGCTGGACCCGCAGAAGAGGAGGGAATTGCACCAGAGCAGTGCCCCCACCCCAGCCCCTGTGCCATCCTTTCAGTCATGGTTTGGTTGCTTTCTGCAGAAAGAGTTTCTCAGTGGACCTGAAAGCAGAGAAGATTTTTTTGCTCTGCAAACCCTGCTCAACCACTGCAAGGCTCAGTGGGCAGGACGCTGCCCTGCAGCACCTGGGGGAAGTACTTTGGTGAGCATCCACCGTGCTGGGGCTGACAGCCTGGCATGTGCTGTTATTGCCAGGTTGGTATCAGCACAGCTTTGAGTAAGGCTGGTACTCGCAGGCGACAGTCCCAAGAGTTGCTCTGTTTTTACCCAGAAGAGGAAACCCAAACCACATACCTCCCTGCCCTCCATCACGGTTCATAGGCCAGGTGTCTCTCAGCAAACATGCTGACAGATTATTTGAGAGAATTTTATGGGTTTTCCTGGTGCTGTTTCTCTTTTCACTTGGCAGTCCAAGTGTGTTAGCACCCACCAAGCATCTAACTGTTACGTGGTTAAGTGTAAGTCCTGGAACATCACAGTAGCCATTTAAAGCACATTTCTGTGTTTCTAGGGTGGTGTTATGGAAAGAGGACAAAACCACATTGTGTGCTACCATTTAGGCAGGTAGTGGGAGCAGAAAGGCAAGAGCAACTCACCCAAGCATCACAGGGCTGGGTACAGGAGAGGAGCCAAAGGGCCATCAGAGAGGGGAGCATGAAGAAGATGGAGGTCAAAGCTCTTGGGGCACATCTGCAAGGGCAAAGGGCTTCCTTGAAAGACAGGAGCTGATGCACCAAAAATTCACCCACCAGCTGGGCTGGGCTCCTGCTGGGACGAGGGTTGCTGCCAGGCACTCCCCACCATTGCAGAGGGTTGTCTGAGGGAAGGTTGGGGATTGCACCACCTACTTCTCCTACCAGTGGAAACCTCTCACAAAACCTTGCTAACCCTGGCAGGCCTCAGGCTGAGCTAGCAAACGGTTTTCTGCCACAAAATGGCTTGAGATCAAATGTCCCGCTCCCCGCAGCCAAGGCAAGATCCTGGTGGACGGGTTTTCCTGGGAATTTCTCCTTGAAGGACACGTGTACCTGGAAAACAGGGAAATTCCCTCAAACTTCAAAGCTGGATTTTAGCCATTTGTAGCCAATGTCAGCTACTCCTGTTTAATCACTGCATCTGGATGGGCAGCCCCTAGCCCAGCTGGAGGCAGATAACCCAGCCCCCATCCATGCCCTGGCAGAAACAACTGCAGTGGCATCAGCCTCCTCCCTGCAGGCTCCAGTGAAAGCTCAGACCGACCTGGGAAGTTTTAGATATTTTTTTTTCCCCAGTTGGTAGTTCAAAGGAGTAAATGTAATTCTCTTTCTCTTGTCACCACCATTTTCGTGTGTGCTGGAGCTTCTGGTTTCCAGTTACCACCGAAAGCAGAAGCGAAAAGCAGCAAGAAAAGCTGTTCTCAGGGTATTTTAGGTTCAAGCAAAGTCAAGAGGTTTTGGAAAGAAAACAGGGGCAATATGAGATAATTTGGTTTGTGCTTAGCTAAAGGAAAACCAAATTTTGACACTTGCCCATCCTTGTGAAGCAGCCACATACTTTCTCCTCCCTCTTAAATACCCACTTGGTACCGTTATCCTTAGTTCTACTTTTGCCCAGCAGAAAAGGTTTATGAGTAATAATATTTTGCTGCCCAGTCAGAATTCCTGTCTAAAGGTCTCCAATTAACTGCAAAAATTTAATTTTGCCAAAGTAAGAGTTGAGACACGACAAGAAACAACAGTTTTTCTGAACATGAGGCCTTGCAGTTCTTGCCCAAGCTTATGCTCTCTTTCTGGGATAGACCTCTACTATCCTGTTTCCTTAAATAGGTAGTATTTCTTCACTTTTTTCTTTAACAAGTGGCTATGCTTTGATATAGGTAGTAACTGTCTCTTTTTTGTAGTCACTCTTTTGTACAGATTTTGTGTTAGCCACCCAGAGAGGCAGCAGCAGATCTGAGAGAATGACAGAGAATGAGAATGTTGCTGGGGTCCCTTAACCTGAGACGCAGCCGTGCTTCAGCAGTTCACCTGCCTTTCCCAACTGACCTCCTGCGATGGACCAAGGATGCAGTGGGGAGTACCAGGTCTTGCTGTGGCCACTGATTTCTTCAGTCGCTCAGATATCATGAGAAATGTTGAAACAAAAGCCAAGAGAAAGGATCTGATTTTTGTCATTCCTTTTAATAAGAACTGAGTGTATGGTGCTGCAGTGCAATGGAAAATGTCTGGGACATGAAACCAAACAAGAATGAAGAGGCCTCAGAAAAAAACTGTCTGGTCAGGATGGAGAGATGAGATCCAGACCTTTTTATCTACCTGTATGCTTCTTACAAGGGAGGATGACAGGTTTGTCTTCAGAGCAAACATCTTTGCCAAGATCAATGACACCAAGTGAAGATTGGAAATGGCAAAGATCATCTGGGAGCAGTGAGAGCCTATGGGCTTTTCCTTGTTAGACCAAGTGACTGTGAGAAATTCATGCAGGAATAGGTCAGCACAGCTACAGCTGCAAGCTATGGAAGATGCTTAAAATGAAGAAGTTTTAGGTGATAACAGTGGAGTTTTCTGGCCACAGAAAAGGAGTGGAAAGTCCTGGTTGCACATTGAAAACAAACAAAAGTTTCAAGATTTTGTGTTGTATGGACAATCTGGGGATCTGAGACCTTAGGGAGACATTCACAGCATGAGCAACGGACACCATCTACCTAGATTTAAGCAAAGCATTTGACACTGTCCAACATGACATCCTAGCCTCCAAAAGTCATGGGTGGCTTGATGGATGGACCACTCAGTGGATAAGGAACTAGCTGGATGGCTGCACTCAAAGGGTCAGTACTGGGACCAATACTATTTAACATCTTTGTTGGAGACATGGACAGTGGGATAGAATGCACCCTTAGCAAGTTTGCTGATGACACCAAGCTCAGTGGCATGGTTGACATGCTGGAGGGAAGGGATGCCATCCAAAAGGATCTGGACAGACTTGAGAGGTGGGCTAGTGCAAATGGGATGAAGTTCAACCAAGCCAAGTGTAAGGCCCTGCACCTGGGACATGGCAATCCCAGGCACAGATACTGGTTGGGTGGGGATTGGCTGGAGAGCAGCCCTGAGGAGAAGGACTTGGGAGTGCTCCTGGATGAGATCAACATGAGCTGACAGTATGCACTGGCAGCCCAGAAAGTCAGTCCTGGGCTGCATCAGAAGAAGGGTGGCCAGCAGGTCGTGGGAGGTGATTCTGCCCCTCTACTCTGCACTCATGAGACCCCATCTGGAGTACTGTGTCCAGCTCTGGAGTCCTCAA
>VZRU01014842.1:395998-425284 GCA_013398155.1 Pedionomus torquatus
AAGAAATTCTTTCCTGTGAGGGTGGTGAGGCACTGAACAGGTTGCCCAGAAAGGTTATGGGATGCTCCATCCCTGGAAATGTTCAAGGCCATGCTGGATGGGGCTTTGAGCAACCTGGTCTGATGGGAACTGTTCCTGCCAATGGCAGGGGGGTTGGAACTCGATGGTCTTTAAGGTCCCTTCCAACTCCAACTGTTCTATGATTCTAAATCTATGTAACTCAAAGACTGACTTTTGGGGGCTGGATCTGGCCCAGCTGACCCTAGTCGATACCAAAGAAGCCTTTGAAATATAGATCTGGGCAGGGAATTGTTCCTGCAGCCAACAACCTATTGTTGAGGCAACTTCCCATGTAGCTCCAAGTTTCAACAGTTGGAAAAACTTTGCTATCTATGCCCAGCGATACTAGACAGGAAGACAAAAGTAAGATAGAGTAGGAGATACAAGAATTCTAGAGGGCAGGAGAATGTGCATCAAGGAAAAGGAAGTTGTCATGCTGATAATGACACTTATTAAGGAAACATTACAGTAAATGAAAGAATTGTGCCTGTTTCCGCTAAGAAATATGGTGATGTCAGACAGAAATAAAGAATAAAAAAAAAAAAGCCAGGAAGTCAAAAGGATGCTACATAAAGGCAGGCACCCCACCTGGAGGAGTATCTTGATCTTCCAGTGAAAGACACAAAATCAGCTAGTACAGAGATGAGAGCAGTGGGAATGTCCCCTGGGGTTGTAAGGCTGACAGTGAGCAGGAAAGAATAGTGCCAGGGGAGGTGATAGAAAGCTTTCTTCACTTCAGGAATGGGAAAGAAAATAATTTCGATCTGTGTAAAAATCAATTTGTTCAGGTAGTCATGAAGAACTGCTAACAGGGCAGTTTTAGAAATCTGTTGTAAATTCTTTAAGGTCCAATTTGCATTGTGATAACACTCCCCGAATATTATTAAAGAGGGGCTAACAATGACAGTTTTGGAGGCCTTTTTTTTCCCTCATGGAGTGGATACGTCAAGGTGTAGAGCTAGCATTTAATGTCCCTCCCCACTGCAGAACCAGACATCTGTCTGCCAAGTGACCGTGGCACAGTTGCCCACATCTCCCAGGTGTATGGATGAGCAGCTGTCATATGTCCAGGAGGTGCCTACTTGGCTGCATGGCAGATGCTCGCAGGCCACAAAGGAGAGAAAAACCACAGAGCCCTTTTTATCCAGAGCAGCAGGGAATGGGCTGTGGGCTGGCAGGGCAATTCCCTGTCCAGGTGTAAATATTGACAAGCTTATAGGCTATATGTTATTCAAACCTCCACCAAGCAGAAGATGCAGAAGCTGTTAGAAGAAATAAGGTATGGAAAGGCTCCATCCCTAATGGGATGAGTTAGCAGCTGACTGATTATGGGTTTGGGGCATAAGAAGGTGCTTACAGAGGTTGGGAAAAGGGACTGAGCAGCCAAGGTCATGACTTGGACATCTCAGAGTGCAAGGGGAAAGTGAGAGCTGCCATGAGGCAAGCCAAATCAAAGGACATCAAAACAAACAGCAACCTATGGGTTAAATGAAGTGGAGAAAGAACTCACCGCAGGAATTCTTCCTCTTTTATGCAGGATCTGCTGCATGATGCAGCACTGCGTACCACTGGCTGTTGCAAAGACCAGAATGAATGTACAGATGTTTTCCATGACAGTATTTTTACTCTTCATTTTTCCTTAGTTCTACTTTTCCTCCAGTTTCTGGGGAAGTCTAGGCATAAAGAAAAAATGAATAGAGAGCCTTAGACACGATCAAGGGCTGGCATCAGCTGATCAGGTGCCGGACTTCAGTTCCTATGTGCTTTTTAGAATCTGGCTCCAGACATCTTCCTCATTTAAGATCTCAGGAAATCCCCAAACTAGAAGGGCTGAAAATAAAACTAGCTTAGACTTACCAGAGTACAGAAAAACACCTGAAAATGCAACAGAAAAAGAGCTTATCCTGCATTCAGGTGAAGTCTGAAAGTGGTTTTTAAAGTAAATTTTCCCCACTGCCAGCTCATTTCTGCACTGCTCTTGTGCATAAGAAAACATCAGTCTGAGACACTTTTCCAAAGAAGTTGTCAAGGGGATGCAAAATAGAAGCAGCCTCCTCGAGGAGTCACCTCCCTTTCCCTGCCTTTGCATGGGCACACAGTGCCTAGGAGGATCAGGGGACATGGGTAGATTACTCATGGGGGAGGTGGGCAGGGGAATACCAGCCCCTCAATGCTCACGGGTTCTTCCAGGGTGACTCACCCACCAGCAAGCCCAAACAGCACCCTCCTGCTGCCAGGAGGGCACCAAAAACCATCAGGGCACTAGATGGCAGACTGGGAGGGAAGGGGGCAAAGCCTGAGACTTGTTGGTCTGTGCAGGAAAAGGATGAGAGTGGAGTGCGTCTGGGATTGCCAAGGTGTGAAGACACTGGGTGTGGCAGATGAAGGAGTAGGGAGGGATGTGGCTCTTAGGGTGGACACCACCATGCCGGGGGCATGGGATGAACCAGATACAGGAGTAACCTTCTGCGTCCTTCTGACATAGCGCTTCCCACTGCCACTGGCAGAGATGAGAAAGAGCCCTGAGAGGCGCCCCTGGCCAGGGGTACTCACAGTGCCCACCCTGCCTGGCCCTGCTCTTCTGTCCTGCTGCACTTCTCTGTTTACAGCAGAAATCCACATAGTTCATGCCCATGAGGCCAGTTTTTGCAGCTGGTATCACTCAGCCCTGGCATTTGGGTCTTTCTGTATTTCTGAAGCACATCATCCACTGTTCTCCATCCCTCCTGCTCCAGGGAGCAGGGCAGGGCAGAGGAGCTGGGGAAATTTCTGTGAGGAGTGTCCCAGCTTGCACTATGCAAAAAGTTAGCCAGACAGTAATTATCCTTTTCAGTTTTAAATTTTCTGAACCATTTCCTCTCTGCATCTCAAGTGTTTGCTCTGTTCATCTTGCTACACACTAGAGCTTTCCCCTCCGAGGGACAGTCTGCAGTGAGGTCTGATCCCTGGGACAGCTCCACCGTCCCCACAGGGACTCCACAAAACCTCACTGTGGAAAGCACCTCAAAGGCCGGGGAACCACAGCAGAGGAAGGTGCGAGATAGAGAGCGTGCCATTACCGATGTGCCCAGCCCAAACTGGTGGGAGCCACATTCCCTCCCACGGTCCCTGTGTCCACCTCTTTCCTCCCTGGGAGGGAGGCAGGCTGCAAGCCCTGTCTCGCACGGGGCGTGCGGACACGCTGCTCTACGGACACGAGCCTTTCCTTCCCACACCCTGTGAAAGGGGAGACAAGCTTCAGGCACAAATAAATAAACATTATATTGCGCTTGACTCTCAACAGCAACAAAATATGCTGAGGGCTCCAGCACACATGGCTGAGAAGCCGTTTACCAACCAGGATAAATGCAGGAGGATATTCTGTCCCTGGCAGCGTGCCCGCGTACTCGGCAGCGTGACACCGGGAGTCAGCTACACACCAGGACTGAGTTTGTGGGAGCTGGGGAGGTTGTGAATAATCCTGCGTGCACCACCCTGGGATGGAAAGCTATGTGAAGCTCTTCACTAGCAGTAACATAGCTTCTTAAATATATGTGACTGCCTGTTGTCCCGGCAGATGCGGGAGAGACGTGCCCTGTATGGAGTTTCTGAAGTGCATGCCTGGAACTACACTACCAGCTGCTGAGGAGGAGATGGAGATAATTAGAGGGACCCTACCATAAATGAGCAGCTGAAAGCTCAAGAGTCTGAGTGACAGGAGGCAGCTCAGCTGCTGTGGCTGGGCTGGGGCAACAGCAAGGTCCCTGGATGCAGGCAGCTTTCCTGTTCTGCTGGCTAGACTGCAGGGCACCTGGGCAGGTGTGAGGCAAAGGGCATCAAAGCGCCAGCCTGGCTACGCTGCAAGTGTCTCAGGGTATCTGAAGAGAGGGTGGGCACAAACCAACCCGTTCTTTTCCTTAGAGGAAAGTAGGGATTCATACCCAGAAACATTAGCCTGCTAGATGAAGTGCAGAGTGTGAGCTGCTGGCTGGTGTCCTGCAAAACAAGAGAATGTGTGCTTGGTGAAGGCATGGAAGAGACATTTCAAATAAAAGAGAAACCTGTGTGCATGTTATGGAAAAATGTATTAGGCAAATTAATAAGACTACATCCTGTGTGTCTGGTGAGCTTCTGCCTCCCTGGTGCCCTTTCGGTGCATGCATCACCCTATGGCTTTGACTCACAAGTTGGGAGTGGAACAGCTTTGGATTCACTGTCTCGTGTCCTGCAAGGAGGCAAGGTGGAGGCACTGACATTACTGGGACAGCAGAAAATACTCTTTAATCTATCCACTCTGTGTTACAACAGTACGGCAGTGCTCCAACAGGAGATGCACTGGGTGCTGGCTCAGAACCAGCCAGCTGGTGGGCAGCACAGGGACCCTTCCCACAGCAGCCAGTCCATCTCCCAAAGCACCTGACATCTGAGCCAGCCCAGCACCACCAGCGTGCTGGCTCAGGGCAAGCAGATTTTCAGGCCACCTGTGTTCTTCAACATATCTTGGTGACAGTGCAGCTATGTCAAGTCTTGTCCCCTGCTAAAGGCTTGGACCCTTCCAGGCTTTCTGCTTGGCTCCTCTACTAGCAAAACCTTCCCTCATAGGGGCTGGCAGGACAGAGGAGAGTGTTTAGGCGGTCTTTTCTGCTCAGAAAGGCACTGAGGTCCTGGCAGTCCCTCTACCAGCAGCTTTAGAGAAAAGAGGACAGAAGATGACTGAGTCAAGCAGGGGGAATCATGAGGAGAGAGACCTGCTCCGCAGCACAGCAAAAGTTGCCTGAATAAAGGAAATGCTTCCTTCTACATTTTCTCCCAGGCACAAGGAATATCCTGAGAGAGCTGCAGGGGCAGGGAATAAGAGACACTGTGTCATGGGGAGGTGGAAATTATAAAGCCCTTCCTGAGATCTTGAAGTGTGAGGTGGTCACCTGAAGGGATGTGAGGTAAGCAACCAGATGATCAGGGGCACCAGCCGAAGCTGAGGGTGCAGGTCGACACTGAAGGGAGATGAGGTTTGCTTGTGTACCAGCCTCTGCTCTCCATCTGAGCCACTGGGTGGCTCAGCTTTCTCCTGCCACCTGCCCTCCTCCAAAAAATTTACATCTGCATGGAGCAGGAGATGTCTCTAGACCATCCCCTGGTCCAGGCAGCACCAACTGTAAAGTCACACCTGGTTGTCTGGGTTGTCCCATTTCAGCTCTGAAGGTGTGTCCCTGTATCTGTAAAAAAAACCCAAACAATTTCCAAATTTAAGGCAACTGACCTTGTAAATTAGACTTCAAATTGTGCATGCAGTCCTATGCACTTGGTTGGTTGGTCAGTCTTATTTTCAAAACTCTGATCTGAAACTGTTATGTCGCTGCAAGTGCGTGACTCCAGCTTACTAGTCAGAGCCTCACAGGACCTGAGAGAGGACCACTCACCTGGGAGTGTTAGAGAGATGAGTCATCCTCAACAGGCTGATATTTAATAGTTGGACATGTTTCCCTGGTGTCTAACCTCTGCTTGATTTCATAATCTTTCAGGGGCATAGGTGATGGTGCCTGAGACAACATTTGTAAATATCACACCGACAGTATTTTGGAGAAGATGATCTACCTTCATGGCTTCTGCTAGTGTTCACTCCTGTGAGAAGCTTGACTTTGCTGTGATGGTTTTTCACTTAGCAGCACTATTCAGTTCACTAAAACCACACTAAATATAAATAAAAACTTTTTTTTTTATTAAAAAGGCACAATGGAGTACTGTAATAATCACTATTGCACAATGTCCATGAATAGTATTTACTGAAATATGAAGGCTGGATATGCAAAATGTTAAAGTTTAAGAGAAGGCAAATTCCAGCTTGTAACAGCTGGAGTCAGATGAAGTTTGCAAGGGTCTGAAGTTTGCAAGGGTCTGAAGTTTGCAGGGAGCACCACATTTTCTTCCCTATATCCAGAATTTTCCTCCTTTACACAAGCAGCAGAGGGATGGAAGGTCACCATTGCTAATCGACTCCAGCAGTTCTTCCTACCATGCTGGTTTCACCTCCTACATGTCCTGGAGATGAAAGTGGTCTAGAGGTGTGCATGCAAGTGGGCTCTTGCCATGTTCTGCTTACAGAGGGGTTTGTTGAGTGGTCTCTCCTGTCCTCTGATGTGCCGGACCATGAGGTGTGCAGGTATGCGCAGTGCAGGGCACATGGGCTGGGCACACGTGCTAACTCTGGCTTCAGGAATATCAATGTGCAAGGCTGCCCGGGTGTCCACCTGATAAATCAGGGCTGGAAGTCACCCCCCAGTCATCACGAAAGAAGGAATGCATCCGGCCCCATTTACAAATTTCACGGGATGCAGGAGGAAATACCACACCTCTCTTTAAGATATGCACACTCAGAGACACACCTCAAGCCGCCTCCTTCCAGGTCATGTCTGACTTCTTATCAAATCTGCCTTTACACACATGCGCTACAGGGAAGGCTAAGAGAAGATGCTGCAGCTAATACAGGAATCTTGCTACAAGGCTGGAAAAGTAGAAGTTGAACAACAACAAAAAAGCTGGACTAGTAGTTGCACAAAACAGTGCAGAAGCGGTACAGACTTTCCTGAACATTTTGAACTTTATTTGGGTCATTTTCCTTTCCTGAAATGTTGCTCTTTTGGCAGATAAGTTACTGATGTGTTGCAGCCAAAAATGTTTTCATATTTCTGTGGAAGAGCCAACTTACTTCAAAGGGTACTCCTTGCTTGGAAAGATCCTTTTTTACACAGAAAATGGTCCAGTTTTCCCTGAAAATAACCCAGTGTGTACATGAAAATGCCATTTGGCCAAATGCCTGAGACAGTGAAACTTGGTTTTCTGTTCTTTCAAAACCACCTACACTCAAAACCACATGGATGCAGCATACGTGTCCCTCTGCAGCAGGTCTGCAGGGCAAGCAGGAAGACAGTTAGACCAGGCATCATTTCAAGGGGTTTTGGGGCCATTTTTGAAATACATCCCTTAGCAGGAGCTATTGCTGGCATTCTTGGTGCCCTTGTGTTGCCATCTCTCTATCCCAGACAGCACAGCCATGATCCCCATGGTGCTATGGTGTCCTAGCAAGGACTTGCCCACCAGATGTTCCTGGAGGTCCAGGTTGGCTCTGGGCCACTGGCACCTGGGGGGTAGGAGCAAGGTGCCACTGGGCCGCTGTCATCCCCAGAACATGTTCATGCTCCCGGGGCAGCCCAAGTTCAGGGCAGCAACCGAAACCCACCTCCATACACCTTGGTGGGAGCTCAGCTGTTGAAGAAGCCAGAGTCCTCAAACAACTCTGCTAGTGCCACTAGTGGCAATCAAGAAACCTCCAAGCAGCCAGTGACCCAGTGCAGAAACAGAGCTGTGGTGCCAACCTGCTCCAACATCCCTCTATGCCTGTGCCAGAGGGCCACGCGGATGACTGGCATCATGGGATATGCTGTGCAGATGGTGACTTGTGGGGACCAGACAGCATTGTAGAGAGAGAACAAACATTGTGGAATGGGAGGGAAGCTGGCATGGGTGATGGAAACACCAAGTTTGGCTTGGTGTCTATCATTATGCACAAAAATAGGGCACAAGATCTCAGTGCTTGGATATTTATACCACTGGTGGATAAAGGCTCCTGAAGCAGCGGCTGCAGTGACAATGTGATGCAGACTGCTCAGGGTCAGATCTACCATGAGCTTATGTGTACCGGGATCACGCACAGCAGCTCCTGCTCACTGGCAGGAGAGTGAAGAGCTGACAAAGGGAAAAAACTGACACTAGGAATTCACACACTAATTTTGAAAGACTTCCCAAAGACTTCCTCTTTGGGCAAACCATGTTATTCTTTTCATATCTGGAGGGAGGGGGAGAAGAAAAGTTGACTCTGACTTACTATAAGTGAAAGTTAGAGGAAAAGGTAACCCTTCACAGCATCAGCAGCCTTGACAGGTCCTGGCCTGCTTGCCAGTTCCACGGCACTTTGAGTTCAGAGGTTTGGTGGACACCTTCCTGCCTCTCCTCTTGGGCTCTTCATACACGTCACCAAATCCCTTCAGGCCTGTCTCTCATTTCCATCCCTCACTCTTTTTCTGTTGTGTGCTGCTTCACCACGTGACTTTCTATCAGTACCGGGAAGGATTTTAAGCTTTTCAAAATACCACCATTTATTTGACTTTTTCATATTGCCGAAGCTATGCTTAGTGTCATAGCCTGCAAGTGGGGCATTGTCCCTTTGTGCATGGCCACTATGGTAGCCTCCTTCCTCTGAAACTGGCTCCTACTGGAACAAGGGTCACACGAGACCAGATTTATGGGTGAGCATGAAGCTGCTATTGCATGTAGCTTTGACTAGGAGCCACTATACACAGCTGGTTTCTCTTGCACATCTCACTCTGGAGCATCCCTGGCTCTCCTCCCCCATCAGCCGCTCTCCAGACAAACCCACCTTCTCCTGGACACCTCTCAGACTGGTCCATGGCCATGACACCCCACTGGTCAGGTGGCACATGGTGCTGCCTTGTGCGGGAGGTGTGGGGTGCAGGTGAGCAAATGCTCATGGCTGTGGCAGCAGCTCAGCTCGCCTCCTCCCCAGTGAGTCACCATGCCCCAGTATCAGCCGGCAGGGCTATTTCTGGTAGCCAGCCTGAAGCAGCACGAGTGTGCCCATGGGACTGTAATGAGCCACTCCCAAAGTCCAGCTGGATTTTTCTGGGGCGTTGTTGAGTTTGGCCACCACGCACCATGGATAAAAGACCTGTTTTCCCACTTCCCAAATGCTCAGCTTTGGCTGATGACAGTTTTAGAAAAGGACCTTTCTGGGCCTTTCCTATAAGGAAAAGAAATGGATGCTCAGGATCTGAATAGTGCTTTGGTGCTTGATTGCTGGGGATGGGCAAAGTTCTTCCTTGGGCATGGAATAAAAAGCAAAGTATAGGAAGAAGAATCCTTGCCTGCAGTGCCTAGGCCCCAAGAGAAACTGTTTCCAGACATACAAAGCTTCCCAGTTTTGGCCACTCACAGAACTATGCAGCTCCCTACACTCCAGCCCTTCCCAACCAACCAACCAACCAACCCGTTTGGCCTTCCCAGCTGCTGCAGAGGTCAAACCTCCAGCGTTCCTTCCCTCGCTGCCTTGTCGCTTCTGCCATTTAGCCAGAAGAGCAACATCCTGGTGTCGCCAAGGTCCCAATAAAGGGTCCAGCACTCAGCCAAGGGCTTCCCTCCCCATCCTCACCAGCATGGCACTTGGAGGAGGACCTGGCAAACTCCTCTGTACTTCTACTGCAGCTTCTCTCAAACCTCCATCCAGGATGACAGGAAAGCTCATTCAAACCCCCAGGCAAGGAAGTCCATAGTTCTGCTTTTTCCAGTTTGTCCTCCAAGTCTCTCATACCCACTAACATTTTTGCAGAATTAGAAATAGAAGCCCAATTAGAAAAAAAGAAGGGCCCAATTTTAGAAGGATCTAAGAAACCTACAGAAACAGGGCAAGTGAAACCTTCTCACAGAAGGTATGGGAGAAAAACGGGGTGGGAGGAAGATGCAAAGAAACACCAGATACAAGAAAATGGGAAAAAAGTTGGGGTTAACTTCTCTCTCTTCCCCCATGCTGTCTCAAAGGCATGACCTTGGCAAACCCAATCTTTCTTCACAGAATGGGGATCTTGGCATGTCTTCAAACAACATCCACATCCACTGTGGGCTGTTCACACCAGGAAGACCTGTGGAGGAGCATGGTGATGGGCTCAGTCTCACAGTTACAGGCTGATTCAAGCACTAGAAACCTGCTAAGCCCACAGGGAGAGAAGGCACTTCTGGCTCTCCAATTTCATCCGTTACCATGAGCAGTGGGTTTCTCCACACACTTTCCTTTGCAGTTAGCATGAGTTTCAGTGTTCCCCCAAGAGAAAATGGAACTGCACACCAGGCATCAAGACAGAGGCAAACCATTTGCAAAATTCCCACGGCTCACTGCAGACCAGCCACCTCCCTGGGGCTTATGTCAGCAGGGTTTTCCTACCATCCCTTTTCATTCCCTCCCCCTCATCTGCAGCCTTGTTTGCTCCAAGTACACAGCTGCTCAGGTAACCAGATTAGAGAAACAGTCTTCCCCCTCCCAGGTTATTTCTAACCCAGTTCATTTCCCTGATCTCATTCTCCCGGTGGTGGCAGAAACAGGTGAACCTACACAACGCTGGGGTCAACCACTGGGGGATGTGATCTGCTTGGGATGACGATGATGTGTTGCTCCAGAGAGACATCCCTGCTTAGCGCAGCTGAGGCTCACCTGAAAAGTAGTCCTTAGCTACTAGAAAGCTCACAGAGGTGGTAGCAATGCTTGGTGTTTGGTGTACCTGTACTTGTTGATTGTGTACTAGTCCTCTGAAGCGATGTTTACAGTGGAGCCTCACACTGTTTAGACCTGCACCTATAAAAAGCTATTGGTTCACTCAGCCAAACCTTATCCCCTATGTCTGGCAACACATAAGCTGCAATTACTTTGAATAACCTCGTCACTTATTACTCAGTGTGAAGATATTAACCAGCCATATATGAAGAACAAATATTAAATAGTGAGCTTGTCCCCATATGCAGATTTCAATGCTAAATCATTTAACTGGGTGGGGAAAAGAAGGATGGCTTTAAAGAAAAACATAAAAGAAGAAAAATCAATGTAACTTTTTTCAAGCTATGGGAAAAGCCACCTAGCAGCCTATAATTCTTACATGGGTCTCATTGTTAAGTATTTAGGCACTTGATAAACATTTGCATAACATCTAGACACTTTTTGGTGGGGATAAATTTTATAAAAATCTAATTATTATAGAAGAGAAAGTGGGAATGAGATTTTAAGTCCACCTCCAGTTGCCTGAAAAGTTTCTTCCTACTAATTCTGTGAATCTCATTAGAAATCAGACTAATTAAAGATCAAATGCCATCAGTCAAAGACCAGAAGATTGAACTCAAGGCAAAGGTGAGCATCCAAACCATCAGGTCATGCTTTCTCTTAAAAAAAAAAAAAAAAAAAAAAAAAAAAAAAGGCAGTTACACTGATGGTCTGATCCTGGAGTATGCTGATCAGTACACCCAGCACAAATATGAAGAGGGATCCACTGCACAGCTCTCCTCCCAACAGCTAGTCATCTAGAGATTTTCCACAAAGTGCTGGAGCAGGTGGGTTATTCCCAGCAGGAATTTTTGAAGCAATTAACATCAGGATGTTTACACAACTGCTGTGCAACATTCAGGCAGTCCAAAAGGTGCAGTGTAGTCTAAGAATGAGATTTTGTCAGAAATACTCATTGTCCGTTACCGGAGTCCAAAATCCATCAACTTTCACCCAACTCTCCAGTAAGTGTAACGATGCATGCGGTGTACTTGGGCCATGGTAGGGGATGTTGGCTCACACGCAATCACAGCTCCACATTCTTTTTTTTCAAAGATGAAAGAACAGAGTGACCACATCGCGAGGCACTGAGCTGGATTTATTCATTTGACCATATCAGTATCAAACAAGAAATCATCTGTTTAAGATCATGTGTTAGATAGGAGCAGCATTAAATAATAGACATATGAAAAAGAGACTGTGCTTCAGAAAAGATTCAGTGTACAACATACATAGTATGCCATTTTAACACAAATGCTTATAAAGAGTCATCCTAAGCATCAAAGTGAATTTTATAAAAGTTTACGTTCTCATCCCATGGGATGTACAGAACTATGCAGTTCACATAGTTTTACTATCATCCAAAACATCATGTTTCAAATGTATGAGGCACAGCAAGAACAATATAATTCCATTTCCATAGGAACATAAACACAGCTTGTCACTAATGACATGCTTTCCAAACCATAGCACTCACGGCAATTATATATGTGTACAATTTTAAAGTATTAAAAAGCAAGAGCCTGGAGCCTGCCCACTGTTGCCAATAGGGAATAACATTTGATCTACCCTAGGAAACCACCCAAGATACCCTTTCAGCAGCTGTAACATGGGTAGCTGGCGGAGTCACTGCCATGCTTTGTCAGGGCCAGCTTGCTGTGCTGTTCCCAAAGCTAACCAGCACAGCCAGCGAAGGATTCCCTACACCCACGGAGAAGGGGGACAGTGCCCCGCTTAGCTCTGACAGCCTCAGGAAGATACAAAGATAAAACACATCTCTAACCAAGCAAGGCTTTGGCTCCAGAGATAGCTGATAGAAATTAGCCCAGCTTAAGGGAAGCCCTGATTGCCATTAAGAATGACCAGAGACTGGCCAAGTCTCAAAGACAGGACAAGACCGAACCAGTCTCTGACTGCTTAATCAAGGACTTATTTTTATCTTTTTGGAAGGTTTTCTCTAAGGACAGTTCAGATAGATCAAATCTTACAGCCCACATGCTCAATTATTGTTTTTTCATGACAGTATTTGCAAGCATATATTACAAGTTTTATAAAAGTGCAAGGCCCAGCACAGGAAGATATCCTGGATTAAGACATTCCCAGCAGTCTTTTTGCCATCTTCTTGTTGGTTAACCAGCAGGCACACAAATATTGTTGCTTGGGATCAGCTTATCAGAGCCCCTAAGGGTTTAGCTTAATCATCTGTGCAATTAAACACTATTCACATTTTACAGCCTACAATGGCAATATTTTTATGTACAAATTTGAAAATAAAGTCTTAAAATCAAGTTTTAAGAGGTAGAGGTCCATTTCTGACCCGTTGACATACAACATTATTGAGTCAGTCATATTCCAAGGCTGGTGGTCCCCTAACAATATTGAAGTAACCAGCTAGAGCTCCAAGATCTATGTAGAGTGATCTTTGCCTTTTTAGCAGGTCCGATTCTTCCATGCTCCCAGTACACAATGAGGAATCTAAAAAGGAAAGAGAGACAGCACATCATTATTGCACAAATAGCTATATTAGTTCAGTGTCATGGTTGCAGACATTACCAGAAAAATAAAAGCAAATATTAGGCCAATTAATCTCTGGTTTGGAAAACTTCATTTTTAAGGACAATATAACATAAACTTCATAAATGTAAAATAAAAGATACCAAATCAACCCACAACCACAGGGCAAAGAAAAGTAAGCAGTTTGCTCCTGAAAACAGCTAGTGTGTTCAGCTCTTTCAAAAAACCCTCCAGTAGCTGGGACAGCTAGATGGAACTTCCTTATCCTTTGAGACATAGCGAGCGATAGAGTCTGGTGCACTAAAAAATTCTGCTAGCTTCCTGCCAGTTGAGAATTCCCCTAAATTACAGGGGAATTTTCATCTAAACAAGTGACATCCTCTTTGTGAGGCTGGGTGTGACAATACAAAACAACTATGGGACCACCAGTCTCAATTTTTTTTATTATTTAAATCAAGGTATGAAGAAATCTTTGCAATGGCAGAACTCCCCTGAAAACTTGTGTAATGAGTGTCCTGGAATCTCAAATACCTAAACTAAGATGCAGTTTAATGGTCAAATATTTTTCCATCTTCAAAAGAATTGATTGAGATGGCCTGAGTCAGTCAAAGGATTATGCACTCACAAGGCAAAAGCCAGAAGGAGCAATGACACTCTAGATGGAAAGGCTGTGATTGATTTGAATGTTACATGGATTAATTGCAACAATTATGCATTACAGCACCCAAAACTTTGCATAGGTATCTTTTCAAATACTTATCACAATCAAATAAGGCACTTCTCTAGGGTCAGTTTTTAAATGCTTTTTGTCAGAATACTCCAAACATATTTTAGAAGTAGAAGAAAAGCATTTCGAAGCCTGATAGCAGGTTGCTGGCACCAAACCTCCCTTGGTCTTGATACTATCTAAGGACACACTAATTTTTCTAACTGGTTCATGTATTATCCTTCATAAAACACTTATTAATGCCCAAGAGAATGGTGTTCTATCCTGCAGTCACTTTTGTTTTTAAGACAGAAGGCTTGTATTGCTGACACTCAGTAACGGTTATGGCTTTGTCTGTGTCTTAAAGGAGGCAAAAAGTGTTGGTATTGATGGTGGTTGTTGGGACTTTTTGGTTAACAAACAAATCACTGGTATCAATAAAACGTCTCTACTACTGTAGCAAAACCAGTGAATTTGGGACAGCAGCCTATACTTTGTGAAGAAGAGCCCTGAGTGTCTGCCAGGGCTTTTTCATAAGCCAGCCCTTCCGGAGCTGCAGAATTCAGGTTACGTTCTTCCCCTGTTGAGGTTCAGGGGCGTTTTACATAACACTTGATGAGCTCTGGGTCTGATCTCATCTGACTGGGATTTTTACTGGTCCCTCTCCAGGAGCTTTTTGAGTTTCATTTGCTTCTAAACAGTCAAATCAAGTTTTGACAGAAAGTAAAGTCTACAGAGTGCAAGGTAAGTAGGCTTCATATTGTTACCTGCAATGTTTTCTGGCAATTGCAGTTCCTTTCTTGCAAGCAGTCTTTTCCTTTCAAACAATGCTGAGTCCAGACTCTGGCACCGCGGCTGCTCTTCTGGGGGTGGGTGTAAGGCTTCGTGTTTCAGTAAGTCTGCTGCAGACAGCCTATGATTAGGATTCCTTTCTAGAGCTGCTTCTAGCAACTCTCTCATGGAAGTGCTGCAGTCTTCAGCAATGTCCTCTAAGGGGGGAGCTTGTTTGTGTATCTGTTGGAATAAAAAAAACCCAGTCCATTAAAACAGTTATTCCAAAAACTATGGAAGAGGAAGTCACAGATAACCACATGAATGTCTGGGAATTCCCCACTTAAAACTCATCATCTTCCCTAAACTGGGCTGATCAATTAGAACAGAACACCTGACTGCACAAAATCCACCTTTTTTTGAATCAGCTTTTAGCAAAAATTTAAAAACTCAAAGCAATTCCAAGCAAGCCTAAAATCCCACACCATGCAAATTCACCAGATTTCTGTACCATACTGGAACAATCAGAGAATAAAATTTGCCAGGTTCCAGATTTTACCTGCAATTTCTAAGCAAAACAGACCAGAATAACTTAGGCTTGTTTCAATGAAGTTTCACACTGTTCTATCCCTGTCCTTGCAGTAAACCCAAGGCCTGTAAAATGTAAAATGTAATACAAACCACAGTCATCACTGCAGCTCAGCCTGTCTTCCACTAAATGATCTAAACCCACTTCTTCCCTCCCTCCCCTGAAGCAAAAATGATGATATCACCTCTCTGACAAATATTTTGATAGTTTTCATATGACTGGAGCTTTCCCAGTATGAGTACAGGAAACCCTTCAATTGAAACTGAGCTACAGCTTTGAGAAGGACACTTACAATATAGAGGTAGGATGGATATGCAGAACGAGGATATCTGTTCACCCAGGGTGGGATGCCGGTTTGCATATGAATAATTGTAGCTCCCATGCTGTAGATGTCTGCCTTTGTTGTGTGGCCTCTGCAGAGGATAACTTCGGGGCTCATATAAATCTGTGAAGAATAGTAAAAAAAAGACTAATCAATTGATAGGGAAAAACAACAAGGGAAGACAAACCACAACATTTTGTGATTCAAGAAACCCCTCTCTGAAGGGATGCATCCCACTAGGGCCTGCAGCCTAAAGACCAAGCACCATCTGGGGAACAAGATTTTTCTTCTCTGCACATTACCACAATCACAGAAATTTTCTAGCCTGGCAGCTGAACAAAGCCACATCCCAGGTTTGCCCTCCCCAAGCAGGCACAGCCAGTGGCAAGGGGTACCAGCTGAGCTGCAAGAGGCTGAGGTTCCCGCCGTGGCTCTGCATTGTTCAGCTGAGCAGCAGGAACCTCATCCCTCCACAGAAAAATGAGGTGCCTGAATTGTCAGATTGTTCTGCTGGGCACAGCTGGGGTTGCTCCATTTTGCTTAAATAGGGGCATGCACTAAGCTAAGAGAAGGTGACACTATTGCTAGCCACCCTGCTGGAGTTAGAAGTCCACTCCTCAACTACAGAACTTTTCTGGACAGAACTGACAGATATACACCCTCCTGTCTTCCTTACTCTTGTCCTCTCCCTGCCTTATCCAATGCATAAATTAAAAGCCAGGCCTCTTATGTCCTGCTGTGTCCCCTTTCCACCAGGCTACCCCAGAGCAGCTACTAAGGCAAGCACCCCCCTTCCATTCTTTTTCTAAGCCAAGAATTCTAATCTCATCTAAACCAAAATACAGTTTCCATTGAAACATTTCACTGAAACGTTCGGATTTGTCAAGAAGGATCCAGAGGGAAGCTCCTGCCAGCTTCAGGCAGCTGGGAGTGCAACTGGAGGAGAACCAGATGGACAGGATGCAGGAGGCACACCCCAGGACAGGCAGGAGCTGCCCCCACAGCTCTGCCACAGTCACTGGCTCGGGGAGTAGGTTTCAACACAACCCAGGCACAGCTCACAGCACACTAGGTTAGACAGAGGTCTATATGCTTCTGATTTCTACTTTTCCCTCACCCAATTTCCCTCTAAAGAAGCCAAACAGAACTTTAATTAGTTCAAGTCATCTTGCCACAAAGAGTCATATTAAAAAACATTAACTGACACAAGAGCAGGAAGTTAAGTCATCACTGCATGGTTTGACGACCTATTACCACAGATTGGGAACGGCTGTAGGGCTTATGCAAATTCCAAGGAATATTTCCCAGTAAATCACATACTATGCATCTGCAAACAGAGCTTCAGATGGAAGCATGTACAAAAGTTCAGCAAGTATCTACAGCTGCTACTTAATCCTATCCATTGCTTTTGTCAGGGCTAAAAAAGAATAAATGCATCCACTCTCCCCATTCTTTAAGTCTCATAAGGAACAGAATTTCTACATTTAAAAAAAAAAAAAAAAAAAAAGTCATCAGCAAATAACATGCAACTTGACTGAAATCTATATAAACAAAAAGCAGCTGCCTCCTTGAGGAAAAAAAGGATGCTGGAACAAGAATCTGTCTGTAGTTGAAGTCAAAGTGTGAAAATGGCCAAGGCGCACTCTGCACAGGGCCAAAAAAGCAAAACCGAGATGTACACTTAAGCTGTGATTTCATACTGATACAGGCTGGCCTAAGACTGGTGTCATCAAAGTAGGCAGCCCAAGCCCCAGGAACCTTTCCCATTCCCACTCCTTCCTACTGCTGGGCTGGCACTTGCCTGCCAGTCAGATCAGAGGCACAACCCAGCTACAGCCCAGTCCTTTCCATCCTGCTGTGCTAGTTTCAGTCTGGCATTCTTGCAAATGAATCACTCCTCCCACATTCAATAAACCTCAGCAGACAACTTTTTCCTCCCCTCAAAGGGTTGTAACTGAAGCTTACATAATTTAACAAAGTGACAGAAACATAACAGAAAGTGTAGCAAATGCCTAGAAAGAGCATTTCCTGCAGAGCAGTTTCATCGCAACCCTGGAATATTGTGCTGCAAGGACCAATTGGACCAGGACTTTACATACATGTGCTGTTCAGAAAACCCAGGCTTTTCATGCTACACCCACTAAATAAAATTTAGCTATCTTTCAGTCACTCTGCCCAGAATTTCAACTCTAAGTTTTCATCAACACAAAGAAGATTCACTACATTCAGACTTTCTGTATTATACAAATGAGTAAAAATCCTAAACCCCCAGAGGAGAACATGCACGTGAAAAAGGTAACTCCAATTGCTACTTTTTTTGTGGACATGAGTCCCTGCCAACACCAGATGTGACAAACCAGCCAGTTCTCAGGCAGGGTGCTGCAAAGCAGTGACAGAGCCCTAACAAGTAGTTGCACAACTATGTGCCGACACAGCACTCCTGGACAACCGCACCACTTCCTTGAGCTGCACAAGAGGGTGTAAAACTCAAGAGGACTTCAGAGGGTCAAGATCTCTACTTTGGAGAAAAAAAAAAATAAAAAAAAAAAAAAATCAAGAAAGCCAGTGCTATAAGACTATGGAAAGGCATTTGTGAGTGACTGGATTAGGCACACCGCAAGGCTGAACACATGCACTGTGGAGAGGCAGATGTGAGCAGAAAAACCTTTAAATTAGCATTTGTGATTTTCCTGTAATTCTTTGGTATTTGAAAATCTTCCCCAGAGCTCTCTCTGCAACCTTACTTTTGGCCCCTGATGTTGTGGCAGAAGGGCAGGACGGCTGGTGTGAGGACTGCCCGCCTCTGCCCTGAGACAGCAAACACCAAATGCCACTGTTTCAGGGCTGCAGGGATTATCTGCTTTCTGTGAACACCACTGCAGCTGCTCAACAGGGTGGAATAATTTTCTTCTTATTAAATGAAAAACTAAGTGTCTTTTACAGTTGTTACCAACAACGAGGAGTGGATCATCACCAGTCTACTCCACAAACCTGGAAATTTCCTGTTTATATACATCTCTGTCCTTGGGAAATTCCCTTCCAACTCATTCCTGCCATTTTTCTTACTCTCATTAACAGCACACAAAAAAAAACCCAAACCAAACCAAATTAAAGCACCCATTAGGCACGTACGTTAAAGTATGTTGCTTACAGTACAATAAGCATTTTAACTCCCCCAACTAGAAACACAGTGAAAACAAATATTCAAGTATTTCACCAAATAACTCAAAAAAAAAACCACCACTCAAAACACCCCAAACAAACAAACCTGACATTCTGTGAAATCTTAGCTTATCCCACCCTCCAAAGATTGAAATGCACTTTGTCAGTTCCACAAGTATCTCCTCTAAACACATGCTTGTGCTGTGGAAGACTATCAAAATGGTAAGAACCAACATTTCAGCCAAAGTGTTCCCTGTAAAACAACCTCTTCCAGCAACAGAAAGCATGCAAAGCCACATTTGCAGCAGCGATCCAAGCTAATTGTTGCTTCTTGGTTGTTTGCTAAAGCTCCACTTCTAGAGACACTTTGGAATGAGGGTAGTCCAAGTGGCACGCAGGACCTCTGTGCACATTCAGAGTCAAAGTCACGGAGAACATCTAAAGGCCCCCACCTCCATCACCGTAAGGCCTAAGTAGTTTACCAGATAATCATCACCTGTGCCATACATAACTCCCAAAGGACAAGAGTGTTATATGTAGATGGGAAACAGAGCTTGGAAATGCTAAGGGATGAAATCCAGAGGTCTGTAATTTCTGCAGTTTCAAGGGAGGAGTCCAACGACTGTGTTGAGCAGGTCACCCCAGTCCATAGCTGGTATCTCAGAAGAAATCTTTGCTAGAGCAAAGAACCAAATTCCAATCTGAAGCATCTCTGCCCAGCAGCTGATTCGCTGCAAACAACCCTTCTCAGAGGGTTCCTTTGTTTGACTTCAGTGAACACCAATTTCTCTTTGACTTCAGATTAAATAATAATGATAACAAATGGGACTGAAGCAAAGCTTTCAATATGTAACACCTCATTCTCCTTTCAGTAAATTAAAAAAATAATTGAAATTATATTAACTTTTGAATTTTTTTATACTCTTCGCCCAAGCTTCTACCCTCAAGCTTCCAATTTGATCCCAAGCATCAAAAATCAGAGGAGTAATACAACATAAAGTCTTTTGTCCCTCCAGCTTCTTACCTCTGTTCCTCTGAGATCTTTAGGGTAGTAAATGTCTTCAGTCATTTGCACACTTAGGCCAAAATCCACCAAAACAGCCTTAGTTGACATAAAGACAATGTTGCTTGCTAAAAAAAAAAAAAAAAAAAAGCAAAAATATAGCATTTAAGTTTCTAACATACTGGCCATTTATTTTACAACATGCCTGTTTCATTTGGATGTCAGCCTGAGAAGGGAGATTAGTACAACCAGTATCTGTAGCCAACAGCCCTTCTCCTAGCCAAAACAAGTCTGTTAGAGATTGGGTCCAATTTTAAATCATATCTTAAACATCAAGCTGGACTGGTTTATGTAAAATATGAATCCATGTTTGGAAAATTCCTTAAAAAAAAAAAAAATTAAAAAGAGAGACAGAAAAAATATGGTTGAGGGTAAGGGAGGAAGGTGGGAGACCAGTAGACACCTCAGTGCAGCAAGGCTTGCTCTGAAGATCTTTAACAGTCTCCAAGATGGAGAGCACACTGTTGCATGTGTGGCTATAAACAACATAACTGTGTGTCTCCAAAAGGTTTCTCTACATTACCAATTTAAATGAAGAAAGAAGTAGAGAAGAATGGAGACTGCTCCACAGCAGCCACACTGGTCTCCTGCACCGGTCAGCAGAAGCAGCTCAGCATGAGGACAGAGGGCAGACTATGTCTGCAACAGTCACAAAAGACAAAGAGATCCAAACTCGCTCCAAATTGCAACAACATCTAGGAGCTTAATTCACTTTCCTTCATAAAACTCTGCCTAAGGCACAACTTTGTACTCAGAGGCTTTCTTTCCAGTTGTATTTCTGTTCAAATATTTATGAAGGTAGTGTTCTGCGTAAGTCTTGAGAAATTCTTGTTTACTGTATCGGAAGATGTGGACAAATGAAACCTCTAAGTTACACAACAGAAATGTATTTTCTCCCAGAGGAAACTGTGGGTCATTTTCCATCTTGACAGTGCCCACTGTGACCATCCAGCAGGAAGGCTTGACTTCAGCAGTACTGGCTCCTGAAGCAATCCATCACACACTTGCCTCCTTACTGGTGGTACAAAACCACATAAATAAATGTGTGATTTTAGGGATAACTTTGAAGATACGGATTTTAACCACCACACAAAGGATGGTGCAGAGAGTCACACTGCCACAGCACAGCAGGTTCTGCTGCCTGCTTGGGACTGCACCCAGTCCCGGCTTCAGCTGGTTTTGGACTTAAGTTTTCCTCCCCAAATAACCTTAGATTTAACCACTTTTCATCCAAGGGTTAAAATGAGTGGTAGCACTGAGCTGCTCCTAAGATCCAACAGAAAGTCTTCTTCCCCTTCTAGGCTCAGGGTGGTCTTTCTCTCAGTAAAATCCTCATATTCTCCTGCCATCAAACAACCTTTGCTATTAATTCCACCTGGCAAGGGAAAACACTTCAGCTCCCTGGAGCAGAGGCACGGCTGCCATTAAGGGCCCAGGTTTCCCAGCTCCCCCAGCAATGTAGAAAAAGGCTGAGGAAAACAAAACATATTCAAATCCACCACATTTATAAGGAGTTGGTTCTCTTATCCACTATCTAGATGTCATGGGTTGGGTTTTGGCTGGTTTGGTTTTTAAACCTTTTAATTAATGTCATTGTTACTACCAATTACAGTAAACCCATAGGAAAGACTCTTACTACAAGCAAGAAACCACAACTAAGGGAAAATTAAGGAGCTTTGTAGTTGTCAAAATCTCAAAGGCTTACATCTAAAGTACCGACACACACTACCTAAAAAGAAAAAGCAAAACCAAGATAAAAATTTAGCAACTCTTGATAATCGTCTTCTGTCCACTATTCATTGTAACATTTCAGTGTAAGTATCCCTATTTTACACTCTCAAGTTTAGCAAAAATTAACTTGCAGAAGACATATATCTTAATTGGAAGCACTGTTCCTAGAAAGGCAGAATTAATCTGTCTGCGGGGGGAGGTGATGCTGGGAGAAACAGTATTTAATATTAAATTAAACATAAGGTGTTAAAATTACATTTTAAAGCAATTTAATATATTTCATTCAGGTTTAATATCAGTATGTTTTAATTATTTATACATGCTAATACCCAGAGCTTTTTAAAACCAAATATATACTAAAATTTGCAGTAATTGTTGAAAGAAATAGTACAAATTATACATTTAATTTCAAAGTGTCTCAAACTAAGGAACAGCCATGCAGAAACATAAAACCTAAAAGAAGGCACAAATGGAAGGCTGGCATGGAAGCACCCAGGATGGATTCACATAGAAAGGAGGAAACTTCTGGCTTAACATAGCCTGGTAGTTTTGCCCATTTTCTTTAGGTTTTTATTTCATATTGAGTTGCTCAAGAAAGGCAAAGGAACCACAACTGTCAGAACATCCTCTCAACTGAAGTGAATTAATAAATAGTGTAAATAGTGTCATTTGTTGAGCATTATCCACCCTCCCTTCCTGGATATGCAAGGCTGTGTGCCCCAGCTCAGTCCCAAGTGTTCCACCAGAGCTCAACCCTACCCTGGACCACCCCAAGGAATCCCACACACATACGTTTGATATCGTGGTGAATAATCCTCTTGGAGTGGAGAAAGTCAAGTCCTTTCAGAATGTGCTTTGTCACCCAAATGATTTCAAATTCTCTCATAGGACCACAACTCTCCAGCTTTTCCATGACAGATCCTCCCTCTCCAGCTTCCATAAAGAGATGAATTGTCTCATCCCACAAAATAGCACCATATAATTCAGCAATGTTTTCGTGACGGAAACATGCCTGTATTTCAACATCTGACGGTTTGAACTGTTCCACTGGGACCTAAGATATTGAAACAAAAACACAAAAAAGCAGCTCAAAAACCAGGTTATCTGTACTAACACTAGTTATCTTATAGATGAAATTAGAAGAAGGAAGCAAAACGCTCCTATCCACTTCTTAAAATACAGAGCTTTATTTTGATCCTCTGACTTGAGATACGCCCTGTTTAAAGTTGAGAGAGTTTCTGGAATCATGCCCAAATAAAAAGTGCAATCTTCCAGAAACAACAATGTAGCAAGTTATTCCCGTCAAAATCCGGTGGTTTCGCAAAAGCTCTAACACAAACTTCCTGGTGCAGGAGATAAAAATCCCGCTGCCTTTTGCATTAGCTTTGTGCCGTCTCCTCTGCTCTCCCAGAACTGGGCACCCGTTTGACACGTGGAGCAGTGCTGGCAGCTCTGGCCGTGCTCAGGACCATTGCTGGCCTCAACACAAACCTTATCAGAGCTGTTTTATGGCTTACCAGAAGTGAAACTTGCTTTAAAGCAAGCACCTGGCAGCGCTGTATTTCTTTAAGTACTGACGGCAGATTGCTAAGACAATAAAGAACAGTGTTTGCTTAACCACAGAAAGGTTACTGCCACAGGTTTTTATTCTCTTTCCCTCAGACTCGTGGCTGTGAAAAAAATAAGAGGCTAATATTTTTATCGCAATAAGAAATGCCTTTTATATTTTCAGAAACATTAGGAAGCTTTAATTCTGCAGGGGATTATGCAGGAGTGGCAAATTACACCTGTCCCCATGTGGATACACTGGCTGCAAGGGAAGGGCATACAAGAGCCTTCTAAATTCACAGAAGTAATGCAGATGCTTATTCATGATCTGGGGGATATAGAGCAGTGTCCCAGCCGAGCCCTGGGACACTGGCCCTAAATACTTACTGCTCTATTTAGAATTGTACATTGAACTGTAAAGTCAAGTGTAGAGAAGTGTTGGCTTCTATAAAAATAGGGGTGCGCTTGGCAGTTTTCCTGAGGCATCTCACAACCTTGCAATCAGTCAGTACCCAAAACATACTGAGAGCTGCACGTAAGCTGAGCTCTCAGGGACATTATGGCACTGGAGTAGAGAAATCTTATGTCTGAAGACCCTGGTTTAAGGATGTGATCCTAAAACCATCTGCAGCAACAGCGTTTTGCTATCACCTTCAGCAGGGACGTGATCTCACGCTGGTATTTCACCACTGTGAGCATAGCAGGACAAGTAGAAATTCTTCTACTGCTGCTCTGCAGCAGGCCTGTCCACGTGGCATATACACGTACTTCCAGATATTTTCAAAATGCTGAACCTTTTGCAGTCTCACAGCCAAATTCAAGTTCACAAACTGTGCATTTTTCCTGTCTTGTGTACACTAACAAAACCAAGATGATCATCAGCCTTACAGTGGAATTCCATGCAGACATATCTGAAAATATACTGTATGTACTATGTCATACAATATTTGCTGAAACTACTGAACTAACATACCAGTTTGCATGCCATCCGTTTCTTGGTTTCTCTATCTTGGGCTAAGTACACCTTCCCAAAAGCTCCCCGAGGAATAAAGTCAGAGCCAATATTCCTGTAAGTCAGCTTCCATGGAAACAGGAGCACATCTGAGTCAATTTGATAGCGCCCATTCTTGGGTGTGATCTGTGGAGTTAAATTTTTAAAAAATAAAAGTTACAATGAAGTTACAACTACTTCAAGTCAAACTAATTGTATATATGTAGAGGGGAAAAAAATAAATCACTTATATAGTGCATGATGTCTGTGATCTGTTCGGCAGTCTTTATTTAGAAACACCAAATGGGAACAGCATGTGAGGTGTGGCATTCATTCACAGCCCAGGCATCCACGTTTCTCTCCAGTGACTAACTTACAAAGTGTAAGTTGCAATTAATTGTCTTGAAACAACAACAACAGCAGCTGGGTTAATGAAATTACCCACCTCTTGTTATTAGATTTACCTGCACATGTTTGTCCTTCCTGTAATCTAACTTGTTATGCCACATACCTGTTACTCACAGGCTATCTTATATGACGTGAGCAAGAGTTTCAGCATTTCCTAATATCACATGTACTGCTAGAGGAACACATTTTAATTTTTGCATCTTGTATTAGAGTTTCTGGTACGTGGTAAAAGGTCAAAGAAGCCTGCTGCAATTTTACCAGCCACTTTCTTCTAGTTTTATACCGTAGTCAAAAAAAAAACCCAAACAAACAATACAATGGGAGTCACACTGTCTGCTTTAGGTGGGCAATGTTGAGAGCTTTGGTTCTCTGTACTGTCAATAAGGCAAGGAAGGCTGCTCCAGGAAGCGATTCAGAGCATCTAAGGCAGTATCTTGCTCTAAATCTTCCTCTGAAACAACTCCCTCTGCACATGAGAAAGACCAAACTCCTAACTGTAGCCTGTACTGCTTGAGGCTTGATGTTATTTCTTCAGTCTCTTAATATTCTGCCAGTTAAAGAATTAGTACTGTTTCCTGTGAATGTGCTTCTAATTAATTTAAGGGTATACCGTACTGTCAGTGTCTGGAATACTATTAACCTGTTTACTGCTGCTTTATAGAGACTCTTGAAGATATGTATAAACAGATCAAGGATTTTTATCACTTCGTGTCTGTCACATGGCCACATGTATTCAGCTCTTCAGCCACCTATTTTAAGATAACGGCATATTAGGAAGAGTGTTGGGTTTAGATTTCTTTTTAAGATATAACACACATAACATTTCCGTGCTTTAACTACCTCCTGGTTTTCAAGTAGGAAAGTATCTTCTTGACTGCTAAAACTGTCATTTGTGACTAGTATCTACATGAAATAAGAACTTCTCCCCAAAATTATGAACTTCAAAGAATTAACTGTTGGGGGTATGTGCCTTCTAATAAAAAGCATTTTGCTTAGGACATCCAGAATGAGCCTCCACTCTACTTATCAGAAAAACAAGACTCCAGGAATGCGTACATCCCACCTGCTCACTTCTGTTTTTCAAGGGCTGAGACTAGCTAACCCACACCTGTCCTGGAAAGTCACACAGACCGAGCAGAGCATGTTTGCAGCTCAAGAGAGCAACAACCACCACACTATTTCACCATTTCAGGAGGCTTTCAGGAGTAGTTCCTAGCCTGGTACTGTGGAAGGAATCTCCTTTGGGGCTGTAACACATTCTCCAATAGGGTTTCAACTGAAAAGAATCCGGGTTGTGCGCTCCAAGACCCTTCATGACATGAGCCATGGTGAAGTCAGTGCAGGTCACCAGGCACTCAGGAACATTCCTGATCCTAACTAAAACGCTGGTGATACTAATGATGTGGATGCACCTGCTGAAATGCATGTACAGGTAATGCCCTGTCTCCAGTCCTCAGTTGCTTAATGGGGTCACGTGCATCTAGTAGTACTTAGTTCATACCAATTGTATGCATCTGTAGAAACAATATGCAAGCAAAACAACCACGACTATGTAGAACAGTGTCTATCCTAAGTATAGGAAACATTTAATATAAATAAGTGTCATTTCAATGTTACAGAGTTTAAAAGTGACTGTTTTGCAATACTACGATGCTCCCTCTAAATCAGAATAAAGTAATACCCTGTGCTATTTCACACCTGAGTAACCAGTAAGCCTCAAGCAGCCTGTGTTCACATATAAGACATATTACATGCAAGATATTTAAGATGATAGCTGTAGAATATCTTAAGAAAATAAAGCAGCAGTACAGACATATATGAACAAACTTCCATTTCACAACTGGCTGTTTCTAGAGCAACTGATTTTAAATGTAGGTCCAATGACACTGATATCTGCAGATGCTTGTAGAACACAGAAATTTTTTTAGGGAAAAAATGAGCATATTTCAAAACGATGCATCTATACTTCGATTTAGCAGTGCGTGATACTATGTAATATTATAATTCTGAAAGTCACAATGGACAGTATATATTCTTTTTCTCCCTACATTACTACTTTTTACATTTTGTGCAGACAGAGTGAATTCAGTAATTACCAAAAGAGATCCTAGACCTTTATTTGGGAGGTTTGCATAATGACATCTCTTTAATGCATAAGCACAAGGCACTGGAAAACCCTTACCATCTTCCAAACCTGTAAGCCACCAGAGTTGAGGCTATTAGGTTTTTACTGTGTCTCTAGTTCATATACAATGTTGGGAAACACTCTCACATCTCCAGAGACACCAAGAGGCAACGCTGAGTGGATCTTTCTGAACAACAGATCTTTCTCCATAGCTGCCTTGAGACTGCAGGGGCCAGACTTGATGACCTCAGAGACCCCCTCCAGTCCCATGTTGCAGAGGCAACAGCAGCCTAACTATTACTCCAGGGACTGGGGGTGATCTGTATTAAGATTCATTAAAAACTTCTAATGCCCAAGGTCTACTGTCAAGTTAAAAGAAAAAAACCATACCATATTCAAGAGGATTCCAGATTCTTGCTGTCTGCATCCTTTATATTGTTTTGCAGCGTTGGACACCTGATTTGCAAAAGCAAGCAGGTCTTCCACAGTCCCGTATTTGACAGAGGACATCAAAGAAACCTCCCTTTCACAAAACAGTAAAGATTCCGCACGTTCTTCGTTTTGATTTGCCTCTTCACACATTGTAATTAAGCTGTCTTCATAGACTGCAAGGTCTCCACCTGGATAAAGGTTTTCCATGATGTCTATGACCTCAGACATATTTAAATTAGTTAGCAACAAGTCAATCTCCTCTTTGCTATCACTACCCGTGCTCATATACTCCATTACTGTCCACTTTGCAAAAACGCTCCTGAAAAAAAAAAAAAGAAACAAACAAACCTGAAAACACTTTTCACCTAAATTTGTTTTAGCAGAGTAAGAACGTAAAGAAATGATCAGGGTCATAGCTCATTATTATACCATTAGATTTAAAATTATTAATTTGTGTTAAGAAGAAATTCACATTTAGTAGACTGGGTGAAGAGGAAACAGAGGAAAAGTCTTTGCTAGTGAAATTTTATTTAGAGGTTATTAGTAAACCTCCCCTGTCATTCATTCTTGGAATTCACTTTGATAAAGCTTTTTGTTAGAAGAACTGGTAAAATTAGGAAACATGAACTAGTTACATTTTGCTGGATGTGCAAAACTGTATAAGCACCCTCAATACAAATGAAGGAATTTATTATTTAGAAATGAATGACAGAGAGATATATAAATGCATTCAGTTTGTTTATCCCCAAGCTTTTTGTGATGTGTCCAGAAAGAAGAGAAGGTCATGGAGCAAGACCATTCCAGTAGTAATAAGCACCTGTTAGTCCCATTGCATAAAGTACAATAAAGTACCACCTGAGATGCACAACCTATCTTTTTTGCAAATAACTGATTGGAAGTGGACTTAAACTGAAATTTTCACCAGTTTCAGAAGAAAGTCAAAAATTGAGTTAGCATGAAAGCAATGAGCTTTTGAAGCAGTTTCTAGCAGTTTGCTCTGCCCTTACTAGTCCTAGCAATAACTTTTTAAGATAAATCTTGACCATTTTGCTGAAGTGGATTTTCACTACAAGAAACTGGTTCAATATCCCCAAAAGTCCCTTCCCACCCCAGGTTCATACTTTAAGCCAGAGAGAGTTACTCTGTTCAAGTTAAAAACATATACATGGTTAGTCATTAAAATGCTTGCACAAACAGTTTTCAACATGTAAATGTCTAGAGCGCTTACCTTGTATTTATCCTGGTTACATCACACAAAACCATCAAAAACGTCTCAATATAATCCCTAAAGCCGTCATGTTTCTTGAACCCGTATTTACCACCAATGATAATTTCACGGCGTTCTCTAGCAGTCTATTAAAAAATCAAAACAAATAAAGGCATGGCAGACTAGCTCAAGCAGAAGGACTGGTTTACACTCATATGATCATTTGCTTCACAGGCTTCATGGAAAGAAAAACCCAGTAATCACAAGGCTGAGATAACAGGGGATTTTTCTGCAGAAAACTATGACAGCTCAAAAAAAAAATAATCAAGTACTGTATGATCATCCAGATTTCCAAGTAGTAGTGAAAAATAGTTTTTCCATAGTTAGGTACTGAGTCTTATTCTCTCTGCCTCATGCTTGCTAAAAGCAAAGAGAAGGATCTGTTTCCTCTAGAACTGAGTAGAGCATGCCCTATTTACAGGGCTCTCATTTCCTTTTTTCATAATCCACTGCAACTATCTATTTTAGGTAAAAGGTAACAACCAGAAAAAAATATTAAAAAAATAAATAAAAAAAGACAAGCATCGAGCACAACTTATATCAAGCAGACAAGTGGCAGACTCGGTCCCCTGAGGCCATGAAGCAATGCCGTTTACCCAGGTATAGTTTCTGGTTACGATCTTTATCTTGCCCTCCCCACAAGGACATGGAAGCTTTGTGGCACATATTTCTCATGGGCTAGAGCATTTACGTCAGTTCTAACGTTGAAGAAAACCCAGTAAAATGACGCGGCTGACTTGGCAAAGGACCTCAGACCACGTGCTACGAGTTCAACAGGCAAGAGAAGACAGCTCAGCAGACACAGCGTAGGAAAAGGCAAGGGGAGTGAGTGCCTGCGGTGCAACGCGCTCCTTTTCAAACCCCCAGGGTGATGGTGGCAGAGCAGCACCATGCCTCCTCATCCCCCCTAAGGTGGACACAACGACTTTCACCAGCGCTCCACACCAGTTCACCCAGCCTCAAGTAAACCCCTAGCATTAGGGCAGCTGAGTAGGAAACCTTGTGGTCACTAGCACTACTCAAGTGGGGAGCACACAGGCTTTTCTATCTGGGGTGGTCAGAGAGGTCAGGTTTTTCCAGCCTACATAAGAAATAAAAGACGCTAAGGGTGCTTTCTAATCCTTAGCATCTCTTCCTTATCTTGGGCCCTATGCCCAAGATAAAGGCTGCTTATAAAGACTGAAAGTGTTTACTCTTTATTATAAAGATGTCTCTTTTTCCCAGCAGCAGAACTATTATTCAT
>VZRU01014842.1:429747-497846 GCA_013398155.1 Pedionomus torquatus
GATGGGGTCAGGGCGGGGAGCGGAGGGGCCGCCTGTGGTGTTGGCGGAGGGCGGCTCGGTTCTGAGGGAGGGAGGCGGCTCGGTTCTGAGGGAGGCGGCTGGGCAGTGCCGGCGGCCCGGGCCTGAGGAGCTGCTCGGGGCCTGAGGGGGATCCCGGCGGCGGCCAGCGCGGCCTGTGCTTTCCCGCAGCGCCTGGACGCAGTCTGGGAGGGCGGAATCCGCTGTCTAGGACTGGGCTTATTTAAATACGAGCATCAGCTAGAGGTGCGTGACGCGACAGTCATTTTTTCCTGAGAGATCCTCTTAAAAAAGATAGAAGAAGCAATTGATTGGAGCCGCGCGTTTAGTACAAAATCCTAGCCAAGAACCAGCGAGGACTGGCCACTGTTGATGGGTTGTAACTTGTGCAGTGTGGAACTTACGGCCAATGCATTTGTGAGCCCAAGGCCTGTGATTCTATTTACACTCATGTTTCAGAGCTTGAAATACACGAGGTAGCAAGCTTTCCTTGAGGAGAAAGGATCAGGCTGTATTATCACAGCTTCACAAGACCAACAGTCTTTTGCTGTTCATATCTTTGTACTAACAAATATGGACCAATTCCAGATTTCAGTTAATCATTCTTGTTTTGGTGTATAAATTTGGTGACTAGTCTCACCTGGTTTGTTACCTGACTGTTACATTAGCATCAGCATGCGGAGGGCAGCAGCAGAATACATACAGGCACAGTGTGAAGGCTGGAGCTGTTTCTTCCAGCAGCAGGGCCAGTGTGTACCTGTTCAAAATAGCCGTGGAACTCCAGCACTAACTGGAAATGTTGTATGGAAGCAAAGTTGACTGCCTCTCGTGCATTTAACATGCTCACAGGCACCATTTGGATGGGATCATCTGCATGTGTGCTATGCTTGGACTGTGCAAATGACAGCAGAGCTGGGAAGAGCTGTCAGAGCACATCTGAAGTAACTAGGCATGTACAGGCAAGAATCACAGAGCCACTCTGGCCTAATGCAGAGAGCTGTGGGAGTGAGAAGATCTGGGTTCATCTCCTGATTGTCACTCATCCACAGGACTTTCTGTTTTCTTCCTACAAGCCCTATTCCTTGCTGCATCTCAGTCACTTCACACTTACCTGCCCCTGTGGAAAATAGGATATTTACCATCTTCATAAAGTGCTTCTTTGGTTTTCTGATGAAAAATGCTAATATAATACTAAGCTATTAAAACAGCTGCTTTAGTTATTTATTATTTATAAGCATTTGTGAGAGTTCAATAAACCTGTAACATAAAAGATTTTTTAAAAATAATAATATATACAGCGAGAGTTAAGATTTTCTTGAGGTCCCAGTATCCTGTGGATTCCTCAAAACAAAAAAAAACATAGAAGAAAGAGCTCTTTGTTGAATCTTTCTATAGCCCGTAGTAGCTACAGGGAAGTAACTGCACATTCTCCAGCTTCCCAACCTTAATTATGGATGGCAGTATTAACAGGTAGCAGCTTCACAAGTTCTGGTGATATAATGTGATCAATGGATTAGTTTGAGAGTTATGCAGTGTAGTGGTAATGATACCAAAATCGGAATGTGGCCCCTTTGCCTGTATGCGATCAACAAAAAAGTTTCTGTGTTTCTGGATGTTCCAGGATGTCTCATTTCCATGTCAGTACTGTAGGCTGTCAGCAACAATCTAGATTTCCAGTAGTGTGGTGAGATATGACTGATCTGTGGGTTTATTGTAGTAGAGTAGGTGAAAGTATAGTATTAAATGAAAATTTTGAGTAGGAGTTTACTGTAAAAGAAGGAGATGAGTGGTAAAATTGAGTATTGAATGGTTCTGAAGGTGAAAGTGGTGGTTTTGTGGTAGCTGAGAGATTATCTTTTCAGTGCAGTTTGCTGAAGGTCTAGCTCTGGCTCATACCTTAGCTGGTATTTCCAAACTCATATGCAGAGTTGGTGTGTGCTGAGTTTTTTTGAAGGTGAACAGCAAATCAAAGAAGAGTAAAGATTTCTTGTACTGTCAAGCTTCCTGTGACATCAAGGGAAATCAGTATTGTTTTCTTCTTACAATTCGTGTTCCTTCTTACGGTTGTGTCATTCATTCATTCGTGATTATTTTCTTTTTTGCTGTAAACCTCTTAGAGAGCCAGGACAAACCTTTGTTCATTTATTCAACCCGGAGGAAGAGATTAAGTGTACTAAAATCAGTTTTAAATCTTTCTGTTTGTATAGAAAAGCCTTGATGCTCGTTTCTTCTCACAGATGCTGAAGTCAGTACCAGAAAGAAGACATTCACTGAGGTCCAAACAGAACGATTGGAGCAAGCAGAACGGACTGTTTTAATTAAATGCCCACCAAAACTTAGTGAAAAAAAATTATTGCAGTATTTATCTAGTCATGGAAACATTAGGAGTCATTTCTTTTTTGAAAATCGTGTAAGTAATTACCAATGTAAGCTAAAATCTAGACTTAGACAAAAAGAAATACCAGCATTTGGTCAAGACCTCATAGGCTTAACATGCAAGTTAAACTAATAATGTATAGTTAGTATATTAAATTAGTTTTTATCATTAACGTTTACAAGTTGCTGAGCAATTGATGTTTGTTCATAAGTCAGATAAGCAACACCTTTAACGGGTAGCTAACAGCCTATTTTGCACTTAATCTTTGAAATTTCTATATAGTACTGTTCATTGTTCTAGCAACGGAGCTAACTCTTATGTTTCTTGAGCATGACAGTTGTGAAGATAAATAGAATTTAGAACTTTCATGTTTATTGCTTTCTGCCAAGAATAGCATATCTTAAATATTTTTGACCTCTTGTGAAAAAATGGCTAAAAAGTGTTGAGGTACAGAACCTAGCATTCCACTTCAGGACTGTCATATTAAATTTTCTCAGTAGTTCCTGGAACATCCGAATAACATCAGGACAGTCAGTACTTGTATGCACAGCTTCTATGAATTTATCTAACCTTGTCTGTTTCCATTCTTAATGTTTTAGGGTATCCATGCTTTAATAGAATTTTCAGAAAAGAACAGTATAGTTTCATTGCTGGATGCTGTTGGAATCTCAAGTGCTGCAGAGCATCATGTTGTCCCATTTAAATCTAGACTTCTTACTTTCACACTGAAAACCCCAGTGAGTCAAGCTGCAGAAGAGACACCAATTCACCTCTCTCCTCAGTCTCACATTCCAGTCAAAGAGCTTATTCAAAAGCTTTGTCTTGCAGACAGTGTAAGTAGAGGATTATAGATCTCTCTCAATTAAAAATGACCCATGTCCATTGCAAGTTTGCAAGAGATCATGTGCAACTTACATAGCCATTTATTTCTATTAAAAAAATTAAAAAGTAACCTGTGTTAGAATTTTGTGTGAATGGTTCTCCTACATTGAAACAAATAGATGAAATTAATAATTCTAGTTGTCAAAATATTTTTTCTATATGAAATAAACTCATTGAGATTTAAAAAAATATCTTCTAATTGCAATGATATTAAGTAGATGAAATCATATGTTAATAGATGCAAGATGGGTCATTTTATGTTTACAGTGTTTATTTTCTTAACTAGATAAGCGATCAGATGTACATTCTACTGAATGAGTTTCAGCTTACGGAAGAAAATATCAAGCTCCGATTTCTGGCCTGCTCTCTGGTTCGGGATTTCACATGTGCATATTTTCCAGACAGCATGGTAAAGCCATTTGGCTCTTCAGTCAACACCTTTGGCAAATTGGGATGTGATGTGGACATGTTTCTGGACTTCCATGATGTACGGAAGAATGCTACAAAAATGGTAAGATTATTCTCTGCATCTTCAGTCTGCTGGATTTCTTCAACAGAGCAGCTCATCCTCTGTTTCACACATAGGAATCAGTTTATTTATACTTAGATTATATATAAGTTCATACCGTGGACCGTGAACAAGTTTATTTGAATGTTTGAAGACTTTCAAAAGCTGGATGTGACATGAAAGAGATCTTCCTTGCAGTAGGAATTAAATAATTCAGTGTTCACTTAGACTTAATATTGTTAGGATGAACTTCCCTGTGGAAAAAATCCCTCATCCTCCAAAACTGATTCAGCAATGTCAAACCTTCCCAATGTACTGTTGTGTTTTCTTCTCTGGAGCTGCTCAACTTCATCTGTGCAATCAAAGATCAGCGTTGATTTTTATGGTCCTCCATGTTCCAAAGCATAGAAATTTTGTGTGTGTGCGCACATGTGCGTTTTGGGATGATTGTCAGTTTCTTTTCCCTAGTATAAAGAGTTGACTTCATGCTGCAGAAAATTTATTGAATTTTTACTGAATTATGTATGCGTATACATAAAGGTGTGGGGAGGTGTGAAAGTTTAAGATGTGGGATAGATTGGTGAATAATTGCAGGTGGCACACATGTTCGTATTCGTATTGTCTGTCCAGAAAAAATCGTCATGTTAACAGCACACTATTTTCATTGTGAAGGGAATTAGTTGGGTTACTCTTGAAAGAAGCCTGAGCATCAGTGGTATATGTGAATTGTAGGTATTTTGGGGACCAGGAGCTAAACAGGAACTGAGTCGGATTAATAATACAGATATTTCAGTTGATGGACTTTTCATAAGATAGTTCATAACTATTTGCATGCCTCATTGATAATAGAACAGTAAGCACCAAGGCAAGTGGTGATTACTAATTGAGCGTAGAGGCATTGAGTTGAAACATGCTTACTTGAATTTGCTGACCAAAATACAGAGTTTGCATCACTACCTGAAGAAGCTGTAGCGTTGCAAGACTGCCAGTAAGCAATATTCAGCCTTTTTCAATACACATCTTAAATTTCATCTTAATCCTGTCTTTACCTCTACTACAATTCTGAAATCTGCACTTTGTTACCAAATTCACATGTTTAGTGGTGGTAGTTGGACAGCTTTAAATTGTAATGGTTATTTAGAGTAGGGTGTGTCTCCATCCTTGAGTGTGTAGGCATAAAGAATGGGAAGGGACGAGATAAGACATTTTTGGAAGGATCTTCCCTCTTGTTGAGGTTTTTGACTGTGGGCAGTGTAAATATTCTTTCAGATTGGAGAACAAAATATTAAAAGAGAGATGAGAATCAGGATAGAAAAAAGGGAGAAGATGATTCATGGATTCTGAATGGGTAATTAAGTAACTGATTCTGGTGTTCTGTAAACTTTTATTTTATCTGTATGGTAACAGGCAGTTTGGGAAAGACTAGCTTTGTTTTCTTAAAAAAAAAAAGACAACATATCTAGTTTTTAGTATTATTGCAGTGATCGAACACAATGAAAGAAAATATATTGGTTCATCATGTGTGTGGGGGAAGTATTAAAAACTAGGAACTCTTTATGTTTAAACAGTAAAGCTGTCTCTTAAATTTTGAGGGGAAAAACCTTCTAAATATGTTATCACAGAGGTGCCACCAGCATCGTTGATGGGCTCTGCTTTGGCCAGCGGGTGGTCGGTCTTGGAACTGTTTCTGTCCAACATGTGGAGCAGCTTCTGCTGTCTTCTCACAGAAGCCACCCAACCACAGAACCAAATGCAGTAGGAAAATAAGATACTGTGTGCATCTGCTGTGGTAGACAACAGACAGTACTTCAGAAGAAGGCAAAAGTCTCACATAGTTGGCAATGTCATTTATAGGGATAATGATATTCTCTCTGGCAAATTGTGTTACCAGTATATGTATGCTGACTGTTTTAGAACAAGTGAAGACAAGGGGAGGTAACTGTAGTTATAAGATGATGCAGCAGCAGTGGAAGGGATATATCTGCTGATTTCAGTACTATTGCAGCCTTCCAGGAGGTACCAGCAATGGAGGAGTACCAGCATTTCAGCACCTGTTTACATTCAAGAACATTTTTTGAGTTTTATGTGAATTTGAAAAGCAGCAAAAGTGGAAGCATTCTTTACCAAGAGTGGATTATCAGTACAGTGTTTGACCACAGATAAGACGTTTTTAACATGAGGGCAGTTTGGGACACTAGTGAATGAAAACAGAGTTCTGTGATGTTTATAGACTAACAGTTTTTCCATTAAAACAGTTACGCTTCTTGCTTAGGCTGCTATATCAATTTCCCTCAAAGTAATAGTTCACTTTATCTACATCTGCTGTTTTGAGCAACATGTCAAGAATAGGGGAGGGAACTGCAGGGTTGAGGCAAGTTTATCAGTACTTCGTCCCTCCCCAGCCGGCACCAAAGCTGTATTTGAAGGTCCTATCAATTAATAAGGGTGTCTGGTTTATCATCAAAAAAAGTCCATTCAGCTTTTGACAAGTATTGAGCTTGTTCTCTGGCAAGAGAACAGCTATATATTTTTCACAAACATATAGCTCTGAGTACCTTCTCACCTACACATTGGCCAAGTCCCCATCTTTTTCTTTCCTGCTGCCTACCTCGGTGTCGATACTTACAGGCTCCTTTCGCTTTCACCCAGCCCCGCTGTAGCATCCAGCTATGCAGCCAAATGAGATCAGGGACCTCTGTCCGCGTATGCTCAAACATACGAGCTGGCTGGAGAACTGTTGGCAAGAGGAGAGCAGGAACTATCACCTCAGTGATCACCAGAGAGACTCAGAAATTCAGCACCTGAAGTGAATTTGTGGGAAAGGTGGCATGGTCCGTAACTTCTGAATTAATTTGCTTGTCTGTGAGCGCATGATTTCTTTCCACTAGCTTGGTGACAACAAAAAGAACCATCTCTGTGTCTCAGAAGACTAGTTAGTTGCTGCTCAACGCCGTTTGTATAGTATGCATTTACCTGTGACACATTCCAAGGGAGAGGCTAAATCAGTGTCAAGTATTGGATTAACAAGCAAAACTAACTGAGGCTTAAAAACGGAGAAACACTATAAAAAGAACAGAGATTTAATAGGTATAGTTATTTTATTGAGGTATAAACTGCAAATATGACAGTTCAAAATACAAAGACCCACGGGAAAATTCATGTCTGATGTTGTCAAAATGCATCTCCACTTTTATGCATTTGTCAGAAAAACTGTCTGATGTGAAGTGATTATTGTAAGTCTTACAGAAACTTACCTTCACTTTGAAGAATTAAGTAATTTGCATGCTAAAATGTTGGAGTTTTTTAAATGGAAAAGACATTTTCCTTTATGTTGCTACTTGACTCAACAATAGCACATTGTTCTTTGAGGTTTTGAAATGGAATTACTGGTGGTTTGAAATTAACTGAGGTTTGGTTGTGTTTTGGCTCTCTTATTTAATTGTATACTCCTCTTCCATCAGAGGATATATATGCTCTTTCAGAAATTCTAGAATTACTGGTTTTAGGCAGTAGTGAGATGTAGTATTATACCCTCATCTGAACAAGTAATTTTATAGTAAGTTCATCACTATTAACCGGGAAAAGTTGAATCACTGAAAAAGAATTGAAAATAGAAAGCTATATGTTTTTATCTTAGAATTCTGTGAGCTGCTTTGAGTAATTCTCGTCTTTCAGTCTGTCATTGTACAGACTCCTTGGTGTAGCCTTTCAGAAGTATTCTTAAATGTCTCTTTGGTTCCAGAACTAACAGTTTACTTTTAAAATTTTGTACTAGAAAAAAGGTCCTTTTGAAATGGAGTATCAGATGAAAAGATTACCATCTGAAAGGCTAGCAACTCAGAAAATTCTTTCTGTGATTGGTGATTGCCTTGATAATTTTGGTCCTGGATGTGTGAACGTACAGAAGATACTCAATGCTCGCTGCCCTCTGGTGAAATTTTCCCATCAACCCACAGGATTCCAGTGTGATCTCTCAGTAAGCAACAGGTGAGACCTGGTTTTTAAAAATATAGGAAGAATATGACTGTACTTACACTCAGAAAACCTATTAATCAATACTGTTCAGTGTACTCCTTTCTGTGTTCTTGACAAATGTAAATGTTGGCTCTGAAAGTAAAAAGGGTGTTTTTGGCTTCTAGAGCTTAGGTTCTAATGTGATAAGATATCTAATGTGATCTAAGATATCTTTCTCCAGCATAGGAAATATTTGCTAGCTGACACTGAAGACTTGAAAACAACTCTGTACAATAAGGTTAGCTTATAAGGAATTGAGAGAAGGCAGTGTTCCTTAGTCACTGATTCCCTTCATGTATATGGATGTGTGCACAGCTGCCTTTTGATTGCTTTTTTAAGCAGCTCAATTGTGTTAATTTTCTGTGGTTAGGCTTCTACTTACTTTGGTGTTCCTTTTTTTCTTCTTAAGGTCGTGCATACCTCTGTTTGCTGGCAAGGTATCTTGAATGCTAAATTAACTCACTGCATCAGAAAACAGTCTAAAGTGTTACTGTCATTAAGGACGTTTCTCAGCAGTGCCCAACAGAGGGAGCAGGCTTCTTAGAAATGCCTCTCTTAGCATCTATTTTTCCTCTTCCAGCTTGCTCTCATTTGGTTGACAGTGAAACATATAATTTGTTTTTCTGACATTTATTTCATTAACAAATGCACACTTTAATCCAGTATGCATCTGTAGCCCTGGCATAAGGGCACGTAATAGAAAATGAGTTACTCGCCCTTTTCATTGTTGTTAGGGAGCAGTAAAGTATGAGAAATTATCTCTCAGAATATTTTTGATACTACTTTCAGTGCAGATTTTATTATTTGTCTACATCAGATACAATCAGATCCTAGACTGAATTTTCTGAATAACCACAAGTGCTGTTTCAGAATACACAGAAGTTGTTAAGGCATTACTAAGCAAATGTGTAGCAATAAAATTACTTTCATGGTGGCCATATAAAGTATAATATAAAGTCAGCATGCAGTTCTGTGCAAACATCCTTGTAGTTCTGTAGGGATGGCATGGCTAGTTGGGTCTCTGTGTATTGTCTTGTTATTGTTTGGAGTAATAACAAACCTGTGGATGCAAGGAAGATTGAAATTTTGAAGGTCCAGGTGTTATAAAACTGTGACATGGTAAACTTCCCCAAAATGCTGTGGTGGAGTTTTAGAAGAATTCAGTGCATGATTGTGAGTAAAAGCTCCCGCAGCTGTAGTTCAGCAAGCAATTTAGACTGAAACTGACTCCAAAGTAAGTTTTGCTGTCACACCATGCTTCCATATTATTTTTTTTTCTGCTTTTTCTTGCTCTCCCGTTTGTACACTGTATTAACGTTTGTACAACCATATGATGTAGCAGATCAAAACCTGATCTATCTGAAGAACCGTCCAGATGAGTTGTTTTTTCAACAGGACCAAACATTAGTCATTTAAAAATTATCAAGTTGACTTGCTTTGCACTTCATGTGTTTTTCAGTGCATTGTTACTTTTTAGATTAAAGTAGTAAAAGAAGTTCTAGTTGTATTTAATTGTATTTTGGGACAGAGATTTTTATCTAATGTACCTTAAAGGTAATTGTGACTGAATTGTGTTTTTCACCTTGATCCTGCATAGTTTCACTCCTGAGTACTTGATGTTTTTTTTCTTTTGTGTATTTGGTTTTTTTTCTTCCCACTGTGGTGTGAAAAAAAATGCAGTAATATTATTTAGCCATAACTGTATCATCCTTACTATGAAAAACTTCCAGGTATTTCATCCTGGACAATTTCCAGCATTCTTTTCTTCTTTTCAAAAGCATAAAAATGAAACGTTTCTGGGTGTGTTTTTGTTTGGTGTTTTTTTTCTTAATGGATACCCTCTTCCCTTACAACTGATGCTCTAGGACTGAACAATGAACATTGCATCTGGCACTTAGCAGTTCTCTTATTATTTACATGTCTTTTTCTTTTCATTTCTTCTACAGCATTGCTATAAAAAGTTCGGAACTCTTATATATCTATGGTTGTCTTGATTCCCGTGTAAGAGCACTAGTGTTCACTGTACGATGTTGGGCCCGTGTTCATGGACTTACAAACAGTGTTCCTGGTACCTGGATTACAAACTTCTCTCTGACCATGATGGTCATGTTTTTTCTGCAAAAGAGATCACCACCTATCATTCCAACACTAGACCAACTTAAAGAACTAGCAGGTAAGGACAGCTGTTCATGTGTTTATTGAAATGGCTTTCTTATTTGTTTTCTCTAAAGTGATCAGTAATCCCAAGGAATTTGTTTATGCTCTCAAATACTAATGCAGATTATGTATGCCTTAAATTTGAGGGAATATGCAAGTTTTGCTTCTATTTTTTTTGTGAAAATAATGCTTTTTTAAGGCCAAAATGAATACATTTTTAATACAATACTAAATTCTACCTAGAGATAATTAAGAGTCATTTATTTGCTCAGTGTTCCTATGCTGGTTGTTTATTGCTTATTTTGTATTTTGGGTTTTAGAAATCTTACAAGGTCTCAAATGCCTCCACAGTTGATAAGGATTTTGTGCAAATTGACACAATGTGTATTGTTTTATAGAAACCAAATGCCTAAAAGAACAGGATTTTTCCCTCGCAATATGTAATATCCTTGAGACTGTTCAGCCCATCTTCACAGACAAGCTATTCTAGCTGTGTCATACGTAGCTCGTAGGGTATATTATCTTCAGTAAATCTAATGAAAGCATAGAGAATGACACCCCAGGTTCTTGATTCCTCACTCGTACCTTCTGCCTGTTGACATGGTTCCTTGGAATCTTTGAGTCCTTTGATTGGAAAAAAAAAAAAGTTCTTTGTTCAGTTGCTTTAAAATCAGTTTAAGCATTTCCATCAGAATTCTATAGAATTTTAAAAAACCTGTCCTGAAATTTTACAAGAATTTTCCTAATTCTCTTAAGTTTTCCAGAAGAAGACAGTGGACACTTTGGGTCTGCTTACTTGTTTTGGGTTTGTTTTGTTTTGTTTTTGAAACACTTGTGTGGGTATTAACTTCAGGGATTTGTGCTTTTGAATATATAACAAAGCTGTGTATGCAGAGATACCCGGTTTGTTACTTAAAAGAAATAGCTTCAGAGATACAAAGATGTCATATACCTTATTCCTGTATTATTTGCAAATATGCTATTTACTCATGTTTCTTTTTCTTTGCCTGTCTATAGACTTTTTCTTTTAAATCTTTATGCACGCAGTGGAATGTTAAACCTGAAAGTTCCCTTGTTAACTGCTAATTTGATTTACTTAATATGATAGCATTCATTGAATTCAGTCATGTCTGTTATCCGAATTTTACTAAATACAATGGTGTTTTATTGTTTATCACTTCTAAATATGCCTGTGATTTTTGTTTCAGATGAAAAAGACAGACATATAATTGGAGGATATGATTGCTCATTTGTTAGTGATTTAAGTAAGATTAAACCTACAAAAAATACAGAAACAGTTGGTAGGTAAATCTTCAGCTTTTTTTATTTTTTTTTTTCTGAGCATATTGAAAATAAAGTTTTCTTTAATGTTACTGGTGGCTATTTTTTTTTTCCTTTGCCTTAGATGTGTTGTTGAGTGAATTTTTTGAATATTTTGGAAACTTCGATTTCAGAAGGAATTCTATAAATCTTCGAAAGGTAAATGAAATTCAGTATCTCATCATTATCAATTGAATTTCTGTCTTTCACTTGACAAACTACCTATGCTAAGCCACAGTTTCTGACATTTTTAATTGTATATACAAAGTATGTTTAAATTGGTTGTAACCAGAAACAGAGTTTTCTTCTCAAAGTATTATCACTTAGAATATTAAGATCATTACAGTGTCATTACTTGGAGGTGTTGGAAGGCACAAACTCTGATGCTAAGTCTGCGTGATCTTTCTTGGCAACCCTGTGATAGAAGTGGCAGTTTTGAAAAGTAGAAGCTGTTTTGCTTCTGTGAGAGGAAGAGTTCTAAAATGTCATGATGTGTGTCATAGCAAAACTCTATGACAAACTCTGTACGCCAACAGGCTTTGCGTTTGAAGTTGGGAGTCCAATCCCAAACAGTGTCTGCATTAAAACGTACAACTGAGTTCTGAAATTGGTTTTTGGCACTTGAGTTTCCTACTGTAGTTTGCATCAGCCTACAGTAAAAGTAGTTACAACTTGGTAAACTTGACGGATTACATGATCATGCTGTGCTTGCCAAGAGGTCTGTGCTTTCACTTTGCTTTACTTTATATGTTTAAGCCATGCTATTTATTGATCTGTGCTTATTTGCATGCAGTATAACAGAAACATATATAAATGTGTAACTGCCTGTTCTTGCTGGGCTACTTATGGCATGGGAAGTTTCAGTGCTGTGCTGCAGTGTGAACACTCCTGTTTGTGTTCTGTTTCCTGCTTGGGCACTATGGATTGGGTACAAGAGCTCTCTGCCACTGCAGGCTGATCCTAGGAACTGATTCATTAAGCTGGAGAACTTTTGTTTTGCCATTTGCTAAAAAAGCCAAGGAAAAGCGTACACATGTAGGAGCCTGAGGTAGTCAGGGCAAATGTCTGTGCTGCTGATATTTTTCTGCTTAACTAGTCAGTCAATCTTCTTGGCCCTGGCGAAAGAGGATGTAGCATGTACATGGATGCTTCCTGGACTAGCATTAGCGGGTAGGTTTCTGCTAGAGCTTACAGTGGAAGGCTTGCAGAGGTTCTGTAACAGAGCAGGTCATGTAAGGAGCATCGATAAGCAGTGAAATGAAAGTGCGTTTAAGTAGCAAACTACATAGTTGTCAACAACTTCCTTTGTACTACATCAAGTGCCCAAAAGTGGACCATGACCTGAATAGTTCTGTACTTAGAAGACAGATTGAACTTGGAGGAATTTCAGCCACGTGAGTCGTCTTTTTTTGTTATACTAGCTCTTAGTGAGCACGGTGAGAGCAGTGGTTTGAACAGTTAAGTGCTTGTAGTAATTTATCAGACTGGGCTATGCAGGTCAATATGACACACTCATGCTGCCCATACACAAATGGAGATAGGAGTCGGCGATTGCAATGAAGGAAGTTTGAGACTTGTGGAAAAGCAAATAGGAGAATGGCCAAAAAGACAGGCTATACTGTAGTTGTGTGTTCTTTGCCTTGAAGGAAATCCAAGCTGAATGTGGCAAGGAAAAACACCACTAAGAGGATTCAGAAGACAAGAGTCATACAGTCAAATTAACAGGAAAATTAACTTGATTTAATAGTGACTTTTTCTCCCCCAAAAGAGTTCTCTTCTAGGTCAACATATTTCTAATGCTAACATAATAACTCAAGTGATTTGTTATTTGCTTAGCCTACAATGCATATATGCAACTTTGGCTTTTTCTTTATACTGTCTACAGGGAAAGGAAGTAAATAAACCTGAGTCGTCTCCTCTTTATATCTGGAATCCCTTTGAACAAGACCTTAATATCAGCAAGAATGTTAATCAGCCACAGCTGGAGAAATTTATAGCTATGGCCAGAGAAAGTGCCTGGATTTTACAGAAGGAAGAGAAAACTCAGCGAATGATCAATAAAGAGCCCTGGGGACTCGCAGCCCTACTGACACCATTTGGAAAAAGTAATTCCAGCAAGATGAAAAATAGGATGAAAGGAATGGGAAGTGAAACAATCAGAAGCCTCTTGGACTCTTTAAAGTTAAATAGTGCAAACAGTCTACAAAAAGCGGTGGGAAAGTGACACAGAAACGTACTAGCTGACATTCTGTTTTAGGAATTGAATGTGACACAGTCCGAAGAACATTACTTTTAATATTTCTATTATGATGAAATGGAGAGTCAAATGGCCTTTGTTCTCCATCATGATGGTTTTTGTACAGGTCCGCTTTCTTTCTGTACATTTTTCTCCTCCTTACTCTTCGCTTCTCCACCTGTTTTATGAATGAAGAGCATTCAAATGCAAGTTTTACAGATACATTTTGGAAGTAGCCTTCAGTTGGGCACTCTTAAAAAAAAAAAAGCAGGGGAAAAGGCCTTTGGGAGTTTGGTTGGCTAACATACAAATGATATGCGAAATAAAAGCTCAAGAAACAACCACCTTTCAGTGAAGCCACAGTTTAAAAGAAGGTGAATATTGGAACCGTTGCTTCCTTCCAGTTGTGTTCTGGAAGCCAGTAAAATGGAAGTGCATGTATCTGGTTTTGCAGTTGTTTCCCATTCATGTAGATAGTGCCAAGACAAAAATAAAGAGAATGGTATTAGATAGTACGGTTTGTAGTTTTGTAAAGCATTGCTCTCCAATAGTAGTGCAACTGGTTTGTGTTGGAAAGGTGGTTTTGCTCTTGTGTTTATCGCCTGGTCTCAAATTTCTTCAGTCAACTCTTTTGTTTTCTGCACCCACAGGACTGGTTCCCACCCACACTTGTGTTCACACTCATGTTTCTCATTTTGCCTTCAATGTAAACCTGTATTTCAGGTTCAGGTAGAGGCTTTTTGCATGCCCTTCTTGCCTCATTGCTCTCCTCAAAGTTGCTGCTTGTTCAACACCACCAAAGCCTTCCACTTGCTGTCCCTTGCAGAGGGATCTCTTGTCCCTTGCAGATGTCCATAGGGAATGCTGGAGTTCTGTTCCCACTCTTGTCCCATTTTTCATATATAACAGTGACTATCCTCCATCCAGATCAGTTGGGCCAGTGAGAGTCAATGCTTCTTAGTGACTTTTACCACTGAGTTCTCTGTTTTCAGGGGAGGGAGGAGGGAAGGTAAGAAAGTAAGTCAGAAATGGAGAGCTGGCAAATGTCAGACAGATTTTCCAGGTATATTTATGAGTATTCAGCCTGTCCCCTTTGAGAGCCTCATGTGTATTAAAACTAAATGACAATGGTCACAACTCTACAGAGGGTTGCCTTTATTCTTAACAGAAATGCCATATGAGAAATTTCTATAACTCAAATCATACAGATGCAATATGGATGGTGATTACCATTTCTTTTTCAGTATTTTTACATTCTTTAATGTTGCAGTGCTGTATGATACTGTGTAGACTTACTTTCCAATGGTGTAGTCTGAACAGTTAAAAAACATGGTTTCTCTTTTTCCTGAGGTATTATTTATTGGAAATACTGTGGGCAGTAATGCATACTTCTAAAGAACTTGTAAAACACTGGGCAAGGAAAAGCATTTTCCAGCAGCTGGCAGACTAAAGGGTTAGACCTTGAGTGGTGGGAAGACCCTTTTACGGATCAATTCCATGCTAGTTTATTTGGAATTGAAAATATTATTCATATGCATCCATTTCTGATTCATAAATGTTTTCTTGAATAACGATTCATGTAGTCATTATCTTGGTTGCAGGAATTGACTTCTTCAAGACTGAGCCTTGTATTTGAAACTTAGTTTTTTTACCTAAATACCGGTGCTAGTGTGTGGGCTTCTTTTTGGAGGCTTGTATAAAGCTTAGAATGGTTAGAGTTGGAAGGGACAGTTGGCAGTGATACCTCCCACTAGACCAGCTTGCTCAAAGCCCCATCCAGCTCAACCTTAAACATTTGCAGCATTGGGGCACCCACAGCTTCTCTGGGCAACCTGTTCCAGTGCCTCAGCACACTCACAGGAAAGAATTTCTTCCTAATATCTAATCTAAATCTCAGTTACCCCTTGTCCTGTCTGTACACTTCCTGACAAGGAGTCTAAGTTTATTGTAACTTGTTACTGGTGCTGATCCAAAGGCTGTGATATCAAGCTTGACACTGATTTTGTAAGGACTCTGTTGCTACTTTAATCTTTACAGAACCTAGAGGTACATTTTCTGCTGTTCCCCCAGCAATAGACTTTGAAGCTTTTTTTAAAGATTAGGGCACAACTCAAGTACTTGTGAGTTTTCTTTTCTCCAGCTAAGCAGAATGGGTAATACTGCAGTGCAGTAATAAGAAAATGGCTTATCAGGGACAGAAATGTACAGCAGAGAACTGTGCCATTACATTCACAGCTGTTCGCTCTGACGTAGGTAGGAAAGATTTTATAAGAATTTTGACACAGAAACAGGACACTTGTAGGTAAATACCAATAAGGTTTGTAATTTGGCTATACCGTTGAGCCCCGCGGAAGCACATGCTTCATTTGTAGATGTGTACAGGCACTCAAGCTGCTTAGTACTCCTTAAAAGGCAGGGCAGATAGTGGTTACTGCACATGCAGCGCCTCTCAGCATCACTTTTTTGTTTAGACTGCAGGTCCCCTTTGGGAATAGTTCTGAACCCTTGTTGTGGCTGCGGGCCAGTTTCTGAAAAGAAAAGAAAAGAAAGAAGCCAGAAGCAGTGTCGCAGCAATGGAAGTGCGAAGGTGATTATTTCAGATGTCTGCAAGTCCAGGGAGCTGGAGACCAGCTGCTGAGCGAAGCCTGGAGACTTTGAGGAGCAGCTTCACTGATGATACAGATAAGCCTGACTGGCAGCTTTCCTGGAAGAGGCTGCTAGCAGGGGATGGAGAGCTAACCATGAGCTTCCCAAGAGAAACAGTTGTGTCTGGGAGAAGAGCTGCATGACACTTGGGACTGAAGCTACCACTGGGAAGAGAACCAGACAGAGAAGAGGAAGGCCAAGATTTGAGGGGGGTATATATTGCAAACTAAGAGAGATGGTGTGATTGTGATTTCTTGGGTGCACCAGCTTTATCACACTGGTGAGTGTGATAATAAGAGGGTTAGAAACAATCAACATGGTTCTGTCAGTAAAAAAAAAGGGCTGGATATTTGTCAAGAAAGGCCTGTGGTGACAATCTGGACTTGAGAGCTCGTTCATCTCATCCAAAACCATGTAAACAATGTCTTGGCAAGAGTGAAGCAGTAAATTTTAAGTTACTTCTCAAACTTGGCGCTGATATGCTATAGTGTAGAGTGGGATTGTTGGGGAGGACACACATAAAGAACATCACTAAATTGAACACATTTTTGCCCCCCTGCCCCTTCCCCTCACTGGGAATGTTTTTTAGTGCAGTCTCACATTCTCTGTCTCTTAACTGGTTAGGGAAAATGCAAGCACTCAAAAAAGTTCCTTACCCTGAGAAAATATTCTTTGGGACATTAACTTCAAGTTAACATTTGTTGCAGGGATTTTTTTTTTCCTAGATATTTGACATTCACAAGAGTTGCAGGGATGGCTTCTGCTGCAACTGCTACTGCTCCATCATTTCTCTGCAGCTCCCTGGGATTCTGCAGCATTGATCTCCAGTTGGCCGCTGGATGAGCACCTGCGTGTGATACTCGTGGCTAAGACACAGTCACAAAATTGAGACTTCTTGGCTGGTAGCAGATGCTGTATTCTTCTGCCTCAATTTCAAAACTGCTGCTCCTGCCTGGGATTCTGTCCTTCAGACTTTGGATCACAGTAGAATTCAGGTTGGGAAAGACCTCTGGACCTTGTTAAGTCTTCTGCTGAAGCACAGTCAGCTGTGACATTAGGCTAGGTTCCTCAGGGTGTTATTAGTCAGGCCCTGAAAGGCCAAAGACGGTGACAGCACAGCCTCTCTGGACAACCTATTCCAGTGCTTGATTATCCTCATCACCCTGATGGGCTGGTCTGTAATACACTGCCACATTGTCACTATCTGCTTTTCCGATCCTGACCTGCACTCAATCAGACTTCCATCCATCACATGTTCAAGCTGCTCCTTCCTGTAAAGAGCACAGGCACACACCCCACCCCACCCCACCCCACCCCCAATCTGTCCCTTTTTCCTTCTCTGTCTTTCCTGAGGGGCTTCTATCCATCCCTGCATCCATCACAGAGCTCCCACCACACGTGAGCTCTTCCGCTACATCTGTTATTCCAACACTGCTGCAGTAATGGCATGAGGAGCTCTAGTTCCTCCTGCTTGTTCCCCAGGCTGCCCTCCTATCTATTTGTGCATTTGGGCTGGATATCTGTTCATCGTTTCTAATGGTTCTTGAGGTCCCATAACACAACAGCATGCAGAGACACTTGTGCAGGTGTGAAAGAGGACTTTGCTGCCCAGCAGAGCTTGTCTGCTTGGATTTGGCTTCTTACTGTTGCTCTTATTTCTGAGTCCAGAGCAGTTGGGTTCTCAGCCACAATGTAGCCATACTCCGTGTTCGTGATGGGTCTGGGGTCGTTAAGGAAAAGCGTTCTTACAGCAGCATGTCTTCATTCTTGTAAATTTATTTCCAAGTCCAGTTTAGTTTATACTCTCTGGGAGGTGCAGGGTATGTTTTCACTTGATACAATTCTGTACCTTTGGAGAAAGGAAAGATAGACAAAGAACCTTTATATAAATAATTTTGCCAACAAACTAGTTAAAGGTCCATGCCAAGCAAGTTTAGGATTTCCAGCCCAGGCTGCTTTGGAGATCTGATGAATCAACAATTAGGAAGTTTTTCAAAGTGAAATCATCCTGTTCATTGGAAAGCATTCTCTTCCAAATGCTTTGTCTTGCTTACTGCAAAATTACCACCAAGGTTCTCTTCTAGTACAAAATTCTTCTTAATGTCGTGGGTCATTTGGGGTCAGTTTGTTTAAAACAAGGGTTAAGATTTACACAAGGCTAACCTGTGCCTGGAGATAAAATCTGTCCCTCCACAAGTCTTCTTAATTCGAAGTCTTGAACCCCTGCTTTTGTACACTTGGTTCTTGTAATGTCTTTAAGTAGAGAGCTGGGGTTTTTTTCCTTTGCAGGACCTTCCTGCTTCTTTTTCCCTTCCTTGTTGTCTTTTCATCATATCTGATTGATCTGACCTGTAAAAAACCGTATTTAATTTGGCCCACAGTATTCTGTGGAGCAACAGTGAATATAGCTGCGTTCAAGAAATGAGTAATTTTTAAAACGTGGCTTTGACATTGCATTGCAACTTTTTTCAACTGCTGAGGTTCTTGTGTAGAAGGAGTCTCCATAGTGCCTTTTCCATAGCCTGTAGGGGGATCAATTAGCTGGACCTGATGGGCCTCACCTATACTAAACGTGTTTTTAGGAAGTCTGTTCACTTAAGAGACTTGTTTAACACATTCTACAGTATTAGAAAGCAGAAAATCCCTGAAAATTATTTGAGAGATGCTTTACCCATCAAAATTGTTTCTGTTTTCCTCTGTTGTTATGGGGAAAGCTAATTTTGATTTGTCACAGAAAGACTTCAGAGATGGGTTTTTGTTCCCATGCTGAGCTCTCTTGTGCATACAGATTTGTAGTCAATGTAAACAGTGCAGCCCTGTACAGGAATCTTGCATGGAACAACTCCCAGAATATGTCTTGTAGGTTTTATCCTCACAGCCGGACGGGGGAGGTAAAAGGCCCAGGAATTACTAAGGCATAACCTCCTGTTTCTGTTACTGACACCATGAAAAGGAACAATTCCCGTAATTCTGAATTGTTTTTTCTCATGTTGGGGACAGGCAAAACTCTGCTTTACTGCAGAAAAAAAAGGTACATATATTAGAAGCTCGATTGCTAGGTTGAAAAGCAATATTATTTCAATTCTTTCTGAATATTTACAGATTAACTTTGTTCTTATAAAGTCCTTATCCAGGAGCTATTGCTGGAGATTTTCATGATGACAGAAAGAACTGGAAGAATCCATAAAGGCTTCATATTTCAAGTGATTAGATAAATAGTAATTACTATTAGATTAATTATCAAAAATAATTGTATAGTGGAAAGGAATACATGTAACAATCCAGCAATAACAAGGAACCCTGCCTTGTCTCTTTGAACCAATTTTCCTCCCTTAATTTTCTGTCGTCCTCCCAGTGATGCACTACTTTTATAGAAGGACAGGATTTGGGCGAATGTATTGAATGGAAATTACAATATCCAATACATGGGAGGAAGAGTATTTAACCACTGCAGTAAATAAAAGTAAAGCATTACTGACTCCATCATTAAATGAGATTCAGAGATTTTGTTACTCCAAAAATACAATATAGAGAATTGTTCTGTGAATCTTTATGTGATTCATACTTCTTCCTTTTGAAAATGATCTTTGGACATCTATCAAAAGAGGGTTTGCTGTAAATATAGCTTACAAAGCAAGAGCCTACAAAGTAAGGTCTCATTTGAAGTGACCATGATCTGCTTTGTTGAGATGCTACAGACCTTGGCTATTACAGTTCTGCACTAAAATTCATGTTTAAGAGGGTTTGCATTGCATTTGGCTCAGCCATGTAGAATATTATAATTTTCAATTATCCTAAAAATGCAAATGCTTCAGATAGCAACAGACTTTCACACTTCTCCCACTTGGGCTGTATGATTTTAGTTTCCCTTTTTACTGTAGACAATATTTTCAGTCTTTGAAATGTTTTGCAGCAATTAAATTTATATTTCATTTAGGGGAGAAATAATAAAGCAAAATATCTCCTCTGTATTTGTTCAGTACATTGCTGTTTCATTGTGATTTTGAAGTCTTTGATGAGATAAATAAGATATCTGGCACTTTCCTTCTTCATTTGTGGGCAGAGGCTTGTTGCATACTGAAATAAGGATGCATTTTGTAGAGCAAAGATTTTGAACTGTCGATCTCTGAACCCCCCAGCACCCAGGGAATTAGGTCTACAGAGGTCACCAAAAAAAGCAAGAAATCAAAACCCTGAGAAAGCCAACCTGATTATCAGCCAGCTTAAATTCACCCAAGAGAGGTTTTTAGCTTTGGGAATTTTTCTGAGCAAAACAAAGGTCGAACCAACTGCTGTTGAGTCGTGGTCGAAGATACAGCATTTCTCGCATTCCAGCATCACTTTATGATTAATAATTTGTTTAAGTAAATGGTGGTCTGTGAAGAGTATGTCTCTGTTGCTTGCAAAACATGGTTTCTAATGAAGAGAGGAGAAATAATGTTTTGGATGTCTGACAAATTCTGAGAGATATCCCTTAATGGAAAGAGAAGACAATTTTTTCTAGCAGGATATCTAAAGTTCCTGAACCCTGCCCTGGCAAAAAAACTTGTCTTTTATCCTCATAAATTATAAAGGGAGAATACGTGTGTCTCAGTTTGTCTTGATTTAATTTTATCCCACATGTATAGGGTTACAAGGATGTGGCAGTTAGGCATAAGTGATAGGATTTTATGCTCCAAATGCTGGTAAGAGAGAAGCTTCAGATCACATAGGTTAATACAGGCTTGATTCAAAGACACCTAGTCCAAGTCTCCTACACTTCTTCAGACCCCACCCACCATTGCAGCAGAAGACTATAAATATTAACTACTGCCAGCTGCTCACTCCCAGTAGGGATGCCTTCCCTTGAAGTTAATTTTTCTGATTCAGCGGGGACCTTTCATTGCCAAGCCAGCCCAGGGACCTGGGAAGCCTGAGAAGGCAAAGAACGGTTTGTCATCCCCGTGTCCCATTCCCAGCAAGCTGTTTTCCCCAATTCCCATAATAGCAGGACCCAACCCTAGAGTGGGGTAACGGGGTTATAGCAGGGCCATTTCTCTTCCTCAGATTCGAGCAATTTATGTTGTTGCGGGGATGGGCATTTTTATCTAACTTCTCTGTTCTGTTTTTCAAAAAAGATTGATGAAATTAATTGAATTATTTTCCCTGGAGTTCAATAAGCTAAAGCTTTCAGAGTCGTGCTTTGGTTGTTCCCATGTTTGTCCTGGCAAACAGCAAAATTTAAAGCTGGGCCTTTTTCTGCTGTGTGTTTTTCTTTTCTGTGATAAACACAAAATACACAGTTGGTGTCATGAGAGCAGTAGGTGCAGGATTCAGCTGAGGCTTCCCAGCAGAAAAATCTCCATCCTGCCAGGCTGATGAGGAGTCGCAACTATGATTAATTTTGGTGATAACTCAGCAGGAACACAAGTCCAATTGTTTGCTATGTAGGTCAGAATGGGGTATGTTGGCATCTCTGCTTGCAGACTTTACAAAGAAGTCTGGGAATGGGAAGCATGACAGGAAAAACCCTATTCTGATACTACTCAAATTGTTCCCCTGGCAGAGGTATGCTATAAACAGTTTGCTGTCAAGTACTTGCTGTCTAGCTGGCATAGCTGGACACTGGCTGCACATGAGGAGGTTTAATTTTTCAGCATTAACAACTCGTTTACCCAAGCTCTGCGATTAAAGTCTGGGTTTGTGTCAAGGGGAAGGCCTTTAGAAATATTCGGTCACGCTGTTGTGGCATGAGTTCCTGACAGCAGTTCATGTTTGCGTGGGTATTTCATGTACTTAGGAGTCAGGGGAAATTGGCAGGTGACTTGGTTAGCCTGGGACTGCTCTTACAGCCCTGTGCCTTTTAATGTCTGTAATAGCACTACAGAAACTTGCTTACCTGTCGGTTTGGGTTTTGTCTGTTCAGTCAACGTGGGCTTTTCAAATTGGCAGGAAATGAAGTTGTTGGGGACGTAATTTTGTGTAACTCATTACAACTGTTTATTGGACGCCCCATTACACATCCTGACGATGTTTTCTTGAGGGAGACTACCAGCTCTGCCCTGATATCTCTTCTTCCAGGAAGCCTCTGGTTATTGAAGATGAAGAACCAAGCTCGTATCTCTTTCCCTATGCGAGCGCTACAAGAGAGGTACGTGGGACTGCGTTTTTTTTTTTGTTTGTTTGGATGTTACCATACACTTTTCAGACTGTAGCATGTGTCTGCATGTGCCCATGCAAGCACCTCAGGTTCTAGCTTCCATGCATGTCCCTCTGGTCCTCCATTACCATTACTGCTTTATAGCTAGGAGAAGCTGAGGCATGTATCATACCTTACTATTTTGGGGAGAATAACTCTTTCCCAAACAATACATCTCCTTGAAACTGACTCTCAGCTTCTTCTCATACCAGTGGGAGAAGGTGCGATGCCTTACAGCATCAATCAAATATATGTTATGGCAAACATTACTGCCAAACCCATGCTATTTTAGGTTCCACACCACACACATTCAAGGAAAAATTTACTTTCTTTGTCCCATATCTTGAGAAATAAATAGATTTTTGAAGCGGTTGGAGGCCGTGTTCCAAGATCAGATCATGTGCCCGACTTTTCCCTCTGGAAAGAAGGAAATAAATCCTGCTGTCTGGACATCATGTTGTCTAATGATCATACTTTTTCTTGGCGTGTTTATTAGCAGAATGTGGACTTTTATGAGACTGTTCTCCTTCTATCAGACCTAACCTTTTATAGCAATTCTTTTCTCTGAGGTTCAGTTAATTATCTCATAAAAATCTGTTTCATGCAGGAAAGATACCAAGTCAGGTGATAATAAATTTGAAATAACAATATGTGCTATCCAAGATTTTAAGTTGCAACACAATTCAGGAGGGTTGAAGAGGGTGGAAACACTGCTATTTTTATTTCAGCCTCATCATGAGAGTTTGATTTAATCTGTATTTTTATTACTGGTAGGGCTTAATTTAAAAAAAGCCAGGGAAATTCTGTCTACCTGCCTAAAAGTCAGATTTCTCTTCTAGCAGGGGTTGAAGCCTTAGCTAGTGTTGTTGTATATGTCTGTAGCTTAATGCCTTTCCACAGAAGTCACTGGCTGGGGATCTTGATTTTTTTTGATTATTAATAAAGGCATAAAGAATAATAAAGGAAGGGGATTTCCGCTGCTGCACTTTTACGTGAAGTGCATGCAAACACAGAGCAGAACACCATGTTCTGACACAGAGAAGCATCTGTATGTAAATGCAACTCGAATTTTCAAAGGACTTCTATGTTGAATCCCAAATCTTTTCGGCATCTTTGAAAAATTACTGAAAAATCAATTACACAGCAGTTTATGCTGGGAAGAAGAAACAGAGCATGTCTCCTGTTGAAGCATCACGCTGTGATGAATGGTCAGTAGGTCTGGTGAGCCAGTCATCCCTCCCGGTCCAGTCTTTGTTTCTGTAAATGAGCCAGTGTATATCTGGAAGAATGGGAAGTCGTCTGGAAACTTGATCCAACTGATCCAACAAATAGCTCAGTTGGTGCTGTGATAAAAGCATAGCTGACTATTTCAAATATTCAAATAATGGTGATGTTTTTAATTAAACAAGATATTATAATGTTGTTTAACACTGCCACTACTGTTTGCTGCTGAAAGAAGCAGAAAAAAAAAGGAGTATAGATTGTGAGATATGCTCTAATCTTCCTCTTTAAATACCTGTGACACCAGGATAAGGAATAGTACGATAGGATGAAAAAATATCTTTTGATAATACTTTACCACGCACACACTTTGACTGTCAGGCTTAAAGAGTATATTTAGATTTGGGTGGTGTAATAATGACTGTCATATTAGACTATTTTAATATGCATTTATTTTAATGCACTAATTTAAATAAAGGTACTTTTAGAAAGTGTTGGGTTTGGTCTGATTCCTGTAAAAATTAAAAGGAACAAGGCACCCCTTGATTTTCTCCATTGGCATTAAGGATGCAGCTGACAAATTGCTCAAAACCCCTCAAAGTTCAAGGATGGATTTCTTGGTGGGTCATGAAAGTTTTCTTGTTCCTCCCACACAGTGCTAAGGCATTTTGTATGCATCTACATGAAAGCATCTTGTTGGGCTCTAGCAGCCTATCCCTACTGGTACCATTTTCAGAAACGAGCTCCTGTTTGTAATGCACAAAACATACTGAGATTTGCAAAAGCACTCTGTCACAACTTGGGGGGAGCACAGTGCTTTCCTCCCTCAGAAGGTCAGGTGTCGAATCAAGAGCAAGCTTAAGGCTGTTAAACTATTAATGAGAATCAGCTGTGACAATAGTCCTGTAAGTCGACTGAAAGCTTTTTTTTTCTCCAGTGCATTTACCTCACTGGCAAAAGGCAAATTCAATCTCACTTTTTTGGCGTAGCTAATCAATGGAGGTAGAGTAGGGGAATTTACCCTGAATTATTAAAAGTAATTTTTTTTTTACTATTAAAATATTTAAAAAAAGTAAAAATATAATTCTGCTGCAGTATAATCCCTTGCAATTCTAGCAATACCAGGGAGTGAATGTGGCTATGCCCCTTCAGCAGCTAGCGAAAACTGTCAACAGCAAAATACATGTGTGCTCTGGTGGCTCAGCACAGGCTAAGACAAGAAAATCATGGAAACTGTTGGATTTTCCCCTGTGTCGGAAAAGAAACTTGTGCAGTGCTTGCCTGAGCTCCTGCCGGAAGGCAGCAGCTTTGCACACCCTTCAGAGGAGTTTTGCACCCCCTTTCAGCTGCGGCTGCCACCAGGTTCCTGCTCCTGCATTGCCCTCTTGTGTGGGCAGGGGCACTCGCACAGCCAAGCAGCCAGCACCCCTGAAGAGGGGCCATCAAAGTGTCACCCCCAAGGCAAAGCCCGCAGTTCCTCCGCTCCTCCAACTGTTTCATGAGCACAGGAAGCTACAAGCCTGGTTTTATTTTGCTCTTATGAGCTCTCACAGCCTGTCAGCCCTAAGTATCAGACCAGTTTCTAATAACTTATGTTCTCTTCATGTTTTAATTAGAAAAAAGACTGACGTGGGCTTTATTCCCAAGGCAATCGCCCCCACCATCGCGGCACCGTGCCTCGTGCCCACACAGCATCCCGTGACGCAGAGAGCTTCTCGCAGGGCTGGGCTGAGCGAGCTGTGCTCCTCGTTGGGAAACCCCCCTGCGTAAGCAAGTCCTTCTTGTGCATTCGGGTGGACCTTGGAGCTTTCACTTTTCTAGCTGGAGAAGAGGTAATGTGGAAAGCTCTGCCCTCACCCAATGTGACTCTGGAGCTGGGAGCAATTATGCTTCTGTGCTAGGACAGGCTGCAGCTGTGGTTGGGGAATTTTGAAATGTCTTGTGCTCTATCAGGAAGTTGTAGGGTACATGCTGTGTCACCCAGAGACCTTCTCAGCATCCTCCCCCACTGCCTCTCCCCAGGGTACCCCCTGGGCACTGACATTCCCCAAATCATCCTAAATCCTTAGGGATGGGGGAACTGGTTGCTCTGCTTTCTATTGGCAGATAATATCACCCCTGACTTGCCAGTAAGGGAGAGAGGAAGCTCAGATTGCTGCAATGCTCCTGGGTTTATCTCCAGTTCCAAAACCCTGGGCTAAAGTGATCCATTTCTCCCTGGAAATGGAAATTCTGGCCCAGGGAAGTGAATAAACCTCTTAACATACCCTCCGTTGCCTGTCTCATCTGCAGAGTCCATGAGAGTGTTTCTGTGCTGCTCAGCCCTGTTAGGCATGCAACACAAAGCACATTTGCTCCTGGTGTAACACTGGAGAGAGAAGTCCCTTCTACACAGACCGCATGAAATGTATGCTAATTCTGTTTTCTTCCTTTTAAGGCATTTACACGTCTTGAAAAATTTTCATTTGTATTTCAAAACCAATGAGCAAAGGCTGTCAGACAGTTGATGATAGTGAATGAGTGACCCCCTACTGCAGAGAACCATACACCTGAAAGCGAGCATGACTGACGGACTCAGGGTGAGGACCAGCTTGCTACAAGCATCTGGATTTCAAAACAGGTTGTAGCAATTTAATTTTTCTTGTCGTCCATTTCCATTCAAATCAGGAGAAATTTTTCCATCATGCAAAGTGATTGCTTTCTGAATGTGCCGTGGGATAGCCCACAGGAGGAAACCCCATCTGCTTTTCAGAGAGGCTCTTTGATCCCCTGAGACTTGAAAGGGTGGTATGTCACATTGCAGTGTGTAAATGTGAAGCGTAATCTTTGTAAGTAATTAGCCCCACACTGGATAAACACAGGCCATTTATCCATCACCCATCTGAGACACCAGTGGTTTCCAAGCTGGAGCCCTGTTCCTCCCTGGGCCGAGGTCCTCAGAGTCCTCAGCAGTTTGCTGCTTCTCTGTACCATTGCTGCTCTGCCCTGTGTGCATGAACTGATGCCATTTCAAGCAGCCACCACATCTGTACCCTGCAGGTGGTGCGTGCACAAGCTAGTGCCCACACTAGCATGTCAGCTGCCCTTTGCCATCCAGCTTCTGTTTCTTGTGTCCCTGCAAGCCCCTACCACCCCAAACATACCTGCCACTCATTTTACCCGAGCCCAGCAGGGAAACTGGGTCTGCCAAACAGGCGGGCGGTGCAGCCATGGCATCCTCTGTGGTTGAGGCAGAGCATCCCGCCCTGAGCTGCTCTGAAGGTGCCTCCCGGGAAACGGGGTGCCTGACGGCAGCCCAGGGCAGGCACTGCCCCATGATCTGCTCGGCTTCTCTGCCTGTTGTGTCGTGCTTTTCATGATGATAAAAGCACACAAGGCAATATCTGGTCTTTTTGTCATTCCCCTCTTCTCTGGTCTCCTCACAACAGCCTCTGAACATCACTCTCCCCTCTCCCTTATGTTGGAAAAGCTCTGGGTGGGTTCTCTGTTGTGATAAATAATTCCTGCTCTTTATCTACTTTCTCTCTCACCTGCCAGCTGTTTCAGTGCTGGACTGCTGCAACACCTACACTTTTCTGTTATTAAGTCCATGTCTTGGACAAATGCTGTCCCTTTTCTGCATGTTCAACAGCTGGTAGAAAGGCAGATCCTGACAGTCAGAAGACAGCAAAACACCACCTCCTGTCTTCATTTTGAGTTTAACCCCAGCATTAGTAGAAAAAAAAATTATCTGCGTGGAATTTAACTGTAACCAGTCCTTGATGATGGCAAAGGCAACGGGTTGGAAAGCTCTTTATCCCGTAGTGCGTAGGGACGAGACGTGGACTTGGCCTTGCAGTAGCCTGTGGTAAGCTGAGGAAGACAGATTGGGTGGTCTCCCCCCAGGAGTAGCAACTTGGTGGGTGGGGAAATGCTGCAGATCATACTTTTGGATGACTTCAGCCCAGCACAGCAGACTAAACTTCACACTGCTGTTCCCTGTCAAAAAACATTTGCTGCTTGGCTGAACCACAGCCAAGCCTCTTCCTCGCTGTTCCGTGAAGTCACAGGTGGTGCCACAGGGTGCCGGTTGTCCCTCTGTCGGGTACACAGCATTGCACCAGCTGAGGTGCAAGTGGCTGTCATAGCCAAGCACATCTCCCTGCCGGGGTGTGCGCTCCCAGCCAAGCAACAACTGTGTTGATGGGCTTCACTGGCATGTGTTTAGAAACGTTCCACCACAGTGCTTAGAAAACTTCGAAAAGCAAAGAAGGTGCCCGGCTCTGCCAGCAAAAACATCTCTGAAGAGGAGAAGATAAATTACTTTTTCTGTGTGGTGGGCTCACTTTCCAAAAAGGCAAATGCCATCAGTTGTGGTGGGAAGGGATAACAGAGGCAGGTCATACAAGGAGGTGATTTCTTTCAGCTTGAAATTATGCATCTGTTCTGCCTGCCATGGACCTCACAGCATCAGCCCTCCCTCCCTCAGCTCAGCTTCTTTCTCTCAGTGTAAGGCTGCAAGCTGCTCTGCAAAATATATGTATTTTTTACACTGGCTAGCTATTTCTGCAGGAGCACACGCCAAAGGCACTAAAGGATTCCTTACAAGCTCTGAACCAACCTGCCAGTCCTTCCCTCTTCAGGCTGGAGCATGAGGCGGGGCTTTGCTGAAGTCCCAGGTGAACTGGGAAACCTTCCCTATCCCTCCACAAATTTCTCTAAAACTGAATTTGAAAAACAGTCTTCACAGAAGGTTTATTTGTACTCTTGTTAGCAGGAACCAGAATAATGATATCATTTGTTCTGCAGCATTCTCCAACAAAATTCACATTATTCCAGGGTAATTATTTTGAGCCCTGTTATTTACATGTAGTAGCTGCATTTTTCAATCCCCGTGAAGATCTATAGACTTTTCTCTTTGGGCTGAGAGCTGATAAAGTCCAGCTTATCAGACACATCTCACTAACAAAAAGTTAATAGTTTGAAGCTGGGTAACATTGAAATCACAGACTGATAAGGCTGAATGAGGTTGGCAGGGACCTCTGAAGATAATCCAGTTCAACCTCCTTCTCAAAGCAGGGTCAGCTAGAGGCAGTTGCCCAGTGGATGCTGAATGTCTCCTAGGACGGCACCTCTGCTACGTCTCTGGACAACCTGCTCCAGTGTTTGACCCCCCCTTACAGTAAAGAAGTTTTTTTCTTGTGTTTGAATAGAATTTCTTGCATTTCTTCTCTTCTCCAGGCTTAACAGTTGCAGCTGTCTCATCTTCCCCTTATTAAGAACTGCTCCAGTCCCTTAATCATCTTCAGGGCCCCAGTGGACTCCCCAATATGTCCATATCTCCCTTGTTCTGATTTGCCTAGAACTGGACACAACACTCCAGGTGTGGCCTCACCAGAGCTGAGTAGAGGGGAAGGATCACCTCCCTTGACCAGCTGGCTTTGCTTTGTCCGATGCAGACCAGAATACCATTGGTCTTCTTTGCCAAAGTTCCCCAAATCTTTTCATTGTCCTTCCTTACAAAAGAGGAACATATGCTTTCTTCCAGTCTTCAAGAATATCTCCTGATTGCCACGACCTTTCAAAGGTTATAGAGTATGGACTCGCAGTCATATTGGTCAGCCTTCCAGCACTAGTGGGTACATCCCAGGAGGTCCCATGGGCCTCTGAATGTCCAATTTGTTTAAATGTTCCCTGACCTGATCCACTTCCACTGAGAGTTGTCTTCCTTGCTCCCAATTACTCCTCTGGTTTCAGGGGAGCCTGTAGTATCCTGTAGCCAGGATGTAATTTTCTGTTAATTCTCTGCAGTGCTTACAGCATATTGGGTCTTCTCCCCATGCAGTTCTGTGGTATTCTCCAGAAAAAAATGACCTCAGCAGCAATAATTTAAAGTAATTATAACCTCTATATATCCACCTTCCTTCCCTTCCTTTTCCTCCTACTCCTTTTCAGCTCCTTATTTCTAAGTCCTCCTACTTCCTCAGTGCCTACAGGAGGAGATGGGCTTTGCAGCATCTTTCCCACTCTGAGGGGCACAGGTGTTGCATGCTTAAACTTGAAAATTTGAGCTTCCTTTTGCAGAGGAGGAGAGCTCTGGTGAAGGTTTTCCATTAACCTCATCCCAGTCCCAGTGCTGATATTGTCAAATCCCCAGCAAGGGGTACCATTACTGCATCTTCACAGTGAAAAGGTGAAATGGTGCTGTTTAAACATACAAATTTAACTTGCTACCCAGGGTGTGCTTTAGAATACTGCAGGATTTTTCTGAAAGATTAATGACTTTAAAATGTGCTAATGTCAGGCAAGAGCAGCTTTTAGCTGTCAGAAGGTCGCATAAGATGCTGAGCTGCTCCCCTGTTCCCTGCCAAGGCTGAGGACCCTCACCCCGTCCTCCTCATGCTTGGGATGCAACGACATGGCACGGTATGGGATGGGAGCCCACCTGCCCCACCACAGTGAGCCCAGCAGAAATTGATCATGCTCCTGACAAGCCCCAGGCAGAAGCAGGGCAGAGTTCCCAGCAGTTGCTGTCAAGTGTGCTGGTACTCACGTTTCTGGAGAGCGGGTGTGCTCTGAAATGACAGAGTTTTTCCAAAGTGCTCGTCTGCCTTTTGTGTTTGCCTCCTCAAGCAGAAGAACATTCTCCACATTAATACACCACTGCAGCTTCTTCAGAAACATTGGCTTGGCCTTTGCCTGGCTGTCTGCAGAGCCCCCAGCTGGCTGGTGGGAAGGATAGATCCCTTGGATAGTTCCCTCTCCCTGTTTCTCTCTGTGTGAGCCTCTATCACCCCATCAGCCTGCCTCAGCCCCAGCCCGCTCCCCATCTTCCTGTCTGCTCTGGGTGCCAAAAACTGCCTCTCTGCCCCATGCTGGTACTTTTTTCCTTCTCAGCTCTTTCAGTGAGACCGGATCCTTCTGTAGTTTCAGCCGTGGTGTGACACTTGGATTTTGGACACTGCCAGCTGGAAAGATTTTCTGTCCAAGAAAATATTATGCACTGCTCCNATATTCTGGCATTAAGAGCTTGGTTGTTACGAGGCTGAATGAAAAGGGTGCCGTTTTACAGCAATGATAGTAGAGTACTATATATAAAGGCTGCCAGCTCCTAAACACCTCGTGTCTGCACACCTCACATGGCACAAAATAGCTTTGCCTTCACTTACATGGCTGTGTGAGCCAACAGCTTTTATTCCCCCCAGCCTGAGACACCCATCAACAGCAAGCCAAGCTTCATCTCAAACTTGTCTCTTTCTACCCATTCAGACTGTGTTTGCAAGCCCGGAGCAGGTTGGTCTCAGCATAAAACGATGTCTAAAGCAAATTTCACAGTTAACATGATGAGCACGCTGAATCCCCGAAATGGGCAGTCGTGCAGGGCTCTGATTTCAAGTCCATGCCCCTGCCAGTTCGAGATTCTTCTTAAAAGATTTCCATTAAATTCCACGTTCTGGAGCATATCATTTTAACTTGGAGGGAAACTAGTGTGGCAGAAAGCAAATCGACTATGCAAGTGTCTCTGCTCCTGGCAGACCTGTTGTCTGGGAAGCCCCACCATGGTGGGAAGGGCTGCTCTGCAGAGGGGAACTGGCCAGGTCTGCACCCAGCCTCTGCTTTGCCACTGACATGATGAAGAAGTGCTGCAGCAATTGCTCCTGCTCTGAGGTTGATCAAGTCTGACTTTCTGCAACCACATTCAATGGTTAGAAATGATTAGAGTAAATTCCAGTGCTCTTTGGCTCTCCCTGGTGCCGGGACGCTGATGAGCAGTGACAGTTGCACCACTGCTGTCCTTTTCCGTGGTGAACATCAGAGATGTAAGTGCAGAGATGTGGCGGTGTGTGCCACTTCTTGCAGCCCAGTTCTGAGAGGCTTTTGGCCTCCAGTAGCCTTGCTGCCCTATAAGAGAAAGGGCAATTTTGTTGGAAGGTGCCTGAAAAAGAAGAATATCTGTGTGGATCTATAGACATATACATCAGTATTTTTATCTGTATTTTCCAAGGAGAAGTGACAGATTGGTTGTTTGCTATCAGAGGTGGAGGGAAGGTGAGAGTGAACAGCTTTACCTGGCTAAACCAGGAGCCGGGTAATACCATATTCTCTCTGTGATGCACTGTCTCTTCAGGCCCGTGTCACCCTCCAAATGCCACCAGAGCCAAGGTGCCTCATGGTAACTCGCATTCCCCCAGCTCTGCCCTCCTGGATTTTCCATCTGTGCAACCCCTTCACTTACCGAATGGTACAGCACAAGTCATGATCATGCCCTTAATCACACATTTCTACAGGGCCTAGCAGGTAATAATCACAAACCATTCAGAAATGCAATGAAAACATAGAAGCCTGCAAGCAGTTGTGAAATCAAAGAGCCTACATGTGTTTGAGCTGTCAGTGAAGGATGCCATGGGCAGGCCGGTGTGCCTGCTGCCAGAAAGCTTGCAGGGGCCAGGCATGGGCTGCTGCAAGGTGAGCAAAGGCGTCCAAGCGGTGCTGTCAGCGCGGTGGTATTTGAGCTGAGGTGACCCACCGCAGGGGATGTCAGTGCTGGCAGCAGAGAGACAGCTGCTGGACGCCTTTGGGTTTTGTTTACAAAGCCTTGGTCACTGATGACATGGCCAGTGGAGCGGTGGTTGCATTCCAGACTTAAAAAAAAAAAAAAAGATGCCATTTTCCTGTCTTCAAAGACACTGATCTGTACCAGCACCGTGTTTGCAGGAAATGGTCTCTCTCTTTCGGGTGAGAGAGCTTTTAGTGAAACAACTTCTCATCTAGCATCGGAGCCATAGGGACTCTGAGAAGCAAAAGGACACAGGGAAACCAAAGTGCACATTTTGCTTTGAAACTTCAGTTGCTGGCTACAAACAGAACACAGTTTTAATATAAAGTACAGCACATCCAGATCTGGCAGTGGGAACTGCCCAGTGGAGTTTTAGATGTTTTAGATATTTAAGAACTGAGGAGAAGCTCTGTTATTGCTGGACATTTCTCAGCTATTCTTTGCCACGAGATGTTTCATTTGCTTTATGCCCAGATTATTCCCCTCCCTTTCCTGAAGTCTTGAAACATTTAAATTAAATCTTCATTTTGTAGAGTGGAGAAAGAAAATTTATTATTTGTCTCCCATCATCCTCTACTCTCTCTCCTATCTACCCCTCACACACAAAGTTATTATCCCAAAGGCTGTGCTGGGCTCCCTCTTAGTCTGTGTCACACATGAGGTGGGAGCTTGGTGCTGAATTTTTTCTGCCAGTAGGGACTGTGATCATTCCTACTGTCTACTTCACTTGTGCCAACATAACTGCTTTTTTCGACTACAGCATAAACTATGTCATTGAAACGATTTGGATTAAGAAACAGCAAGCCAAAGGGGGAAAGCTGCAGCTGTTTAATATATGTTCAAGCAGTGTGAATAGTTTACTTTTCTTAGCCATTTTACAGAAGTGAAGTAACTGGCTGCTGGCAAGCCAGGCAAGATGCTGGGTTAGCTGTGGCTGCCATCTGTGCAGCCCTTGGGCACAGGGCCTCCATGCTGGAGACAGACAGAACCCCCAGGCAGCTCTTTGGACCAGGGCTGGTTGTGCCAACTTAGTAGATTGCCCCTCTGCTCCAAATCCATAATGAACTGATGTCTCAGGTGATGCTGGAACCTCCCCTGCCAGCTAATGAGAGATGGCTTTGGAGGTCACCAGCAACAGTAGACCCACTGGCACCACTATTGTGAGGTGTGTCACTACCAGTGTGACAAAATACGAAATAAAGGCATGAAAATAAATACCTGAAGGAGCAGGCATATCACGGGGTCTCGTGGTTCCTCCCTGTGTTCCCTTTCCTTCCAGCATGCCTCATTTGCAGCCTGAGACCCTGTGCAATCTGCTTCACACAGTGTCCTTCTGGTGTGTCACCAAGGGGTGCTGTGCCCAGCCATTCCCACAGCCACGTCACAGCAGTGCCCTTATGTTGCCCACTCCTTCCCCCGCTCTAAGTTTTTCTTCAGACATTACAGCTGCATGATCCTAGTGTGATGAACAAAACCAACAAAAAAAGATAATTTCCAACAGCCAGGAAGCTGGCATATTTCTAGTTATAACGAAAACATGACCGTAGCCTGATTTATACAGATGACTTCCTTTGGTTAGGCCAAAAAATGTGACTATTTCCAAGCTGATTTATATTTCTAACTGAAGTCCAGAATCTTAATCTCTCCTACTGTTTCCCCCATCTGAACTATGCTTGGCTGTGTGCAGAGTGAGGAATTAGGGTCAAAGGTGGAAGTCAGAAGGAAGAAGGATCAATTGTTCCTATTGCAAAAGTAAACAGCACTAAGTGCTTAATTGTTTCTGTATTTTTTAATCAAGTGGATTTTTCAAGCTGCTCCAATGAGCCCTCAGTGTGTATAAGCAGCACAGACTGAAACAAAATCAATCCCTGTCTCCCTCCTCTCTTCAGGTGCTTGCTTTTCTTGTCATCAGTCCAGGGTGAGGACAAGATCTTCCAGTGCTCCAGGTCTCTATGCAAGAGAGGAATGCAAGAAACCCACTTCTCAGTGGATAAAAATGGTGGTATCCATCTCTAAACTGGGACAGGTCTGGACAAACATCAGGAAATCCTTCTGGGCAACCTTCTGTGTGCATCAGGGCAATGCAACTGCATGATCAGCCCAGAAAACCTAGTCAGAAACGGCCAGAAAGCTGCTGTCAGCAGCACCAAGGGACTGCAGCACTGGGCTCTGACCCTTCAAGAGCCTTGGAGGTTACAGGGGGAAAACAAGGTCATGCAAAACCAAGCCCTTTGGTGAACACAGGAGCTACTGCTGCTAAACTTCCAATGGTTTTGTGTTTCATGCTTGTCCTGGGAAAGTATGGGCTCCTATGCTATACTTTCCAAAGCATGTGACCTTCAACCACAGCAAAGAAAAATTGTTCCCCAAGAGCCTTGCTCTATTTTCACCATCAGCCATGCTCCTTACGCCCTGGTCCTCCTGCAAGCCAGGCTCCATGGGAGTACCCGGATGGAAGCAGGACACACAACTTTGTACCACACACTAGAACCTGATGTTTTCTGTATCCTCAGCACCTGAACACCATGGAAAGCATCTCCCATTTTGGAACTCAGAAAAAAAGGCTCATCAAAAATAAAACCATGGGCTCACATGCTTACACATCTCCCCAGAACCCCAGGGTGCCCAGGAACCTCCACTCTGCTGGAATTTTTAACTACTCCATCCTTGCTCTCATGGAAATGTGCTACTTGCTTTACTCCTAGCCCCTGTCTTTCAGAAACAGGTCCTTAAGTAACTGAGGGCCAAGCTGGCTTTAATCTGATTTCTAATAGACCAACCACACTCAGGAGGAACAAACCCCTGCTGCTCAGAGCAGCCCTCTCCTTCAGCCCCTTCTAAAGGTGCTGAAAGGTGCAGATCCCCACAAAGATGAGGGTGTTTGATGCTCTGGACCAGAACTGGGAGTTCACAGTGATGAAAAATACTCCTGTGCCTAACATGGCCTTGCGGATGCTGAGCCTGGGAAGCACTTCATGAGTTCCCAGAGACTGGTTGTCTCGTATATCCTACAGATGATTTCTGCCCCCGCTTTATATTTTTTCCCAAGGTTTCATGTATTTTGACAAACACATGTAACCAGGATACTAAGGGATTAACCAGGCTCAGACAGACTTTCATGACTGTTGGTGATTTTGGCTGTGATATTTCTTCTGCATCTCCCAGAATCACTGGAAGGCTGCAGTGCTCCTGTATGGGATGTAATAGGTATCGTATAAACCCAGGTTGCTACACTGCAGGTTAACTGTGAGCAGAGCAGAGATGAAAAAAAGAATTTAGCTTGGGCAAGAGGCACACCCTCTATTTTGGCAAGAAGCAGTTGAAATTCTTACCCTGATTTACGCTAGTTTACAGAAAAGGCTGTACTGAGCTTGGGAAGCATGTGGTAGTATTTAGCTTTATAGAACTTGGAACCAGCTTGAAGTACTGCGTGCAGGGAGATCAAAGCTAATAAACTATATATTTTATATAGGGAGTATCTGTGACGAAGGAACAAATTCATCTCAGTGATAGCCAACAAGGAGAACCTCATTCAAAAACAAAGGCTGGCATGGTGATGTTCCTGCGTTTGCTTGTTTTGCAGGGAGTTTGTTTATTAGAAACACCATTTTAATATAAACTCCGCAAAGGCTTGTGCACTTTGCACAAAGGCGCTCATGCTCTGGAGGCTGGGGCCAAGGCTTGTGGCCTCAGATGGAGGTGGGCTCTCTGGACGTGCAGGGCCGAGAACTGCAGCTCTGCCTCCCCTGCCAGGGACAGGACAGGGGGCTGCATCTTTCTTCTCAGGCAGCAACGTAGAAAATAGCTTCCTCCTGGTGTAATAAGGCTGATATAACCTCCTCTGGCCATCTTTTTCCGATAGAAGAAGAGGGACCAGTTGTCTAGTCTCAGCTCGTCAGGAGCTGAATGTGACCTGTGATGCCTGTCCAACGGAGACCAGGAAAGGTTATGGTCCTCCTGCACCCCACCTTCTAGCAGACACCAGGCTAGAGGTGTCTTTACCATAGAGGGTGTCTTTACCATAGAGAGTGTTCCCTCTGCCATCCTCTTCTGGGATCTCTCCTCTCCCACTCCCCGCTTGCTCTCTCTCACCTTCTGCAGTTCAGCTTTTATGTCCTGGTTATTTACGTGAAGCCTGCTGCCCTGCGTGGCTATTTTAGTCATTTCCTCCAGCAAGTTCCTGCGATTGTTGGGCTGGCATTGTGTGAGTCACCCACCGTGCTTCCTCCCTGCTCCCTCCTGGCTGGGAAAAACCTCCTCCTGCTAGTTTTCCTTTGTTAACTGAAGCATCCTGAAGTAATCCCACCTTTAACACCACAAAGGTCATGCTTGGTGGTGGCAGCCCTGTGTTTCGCAGGTGCCTGCACCATCGACAGGCGCAGAGGACTCCACTAAGACATCTGGCAAAGTGACACAGGTGTGAAAAAACAGGTGGGCTGACCTGCCCCTGCATTTTCTGCCCACGGCTCCATGTGGTCACCCTGTGCCAGGGACTCTTGGCTGGCAGTAAAGCTAATTTTTAACCAGAGCAGGACCCAGAGCCACAGCCTCACTCCTGGTTTTTGTGTACAGCCCCAAGCCTGATGGGGGATGCTTGTGCCCCTGCAGTGACCTTCCTCATGGCCTCTCCTGCCTGGAGGGCACCTGCACATTGAGGCCAGCATCTGGTAGCCCTGTGATGGGTAGCAGTGTTTTTCTAAAACCAGCCAAGACCGTCTGCTTTAGTAGACACAAGGCACAACCAACCATGCATCCAAAAGCCACAGGCCTCTGTGAGGGGAGCCCTTTTAGAGACAGGGATGCTGGGTGCTGGCTGTTAGCACTCCGTGATGGAAAGCAGGGTTGGCAAGGGCCACTCCATCAGGCTGCCTGTGTGCAGGGCAGTGAGAGGCTGCATGGTACATCTGGGCACCACATGGTTCCAAGAAACCAGAGTGCAGACCTGGCCAGGCATGCTGGCTTGGCTCCCCTGCAAACGAGCTGCTAGCGTGTGAGCACTGGCAGTATCCAAAATATATGCAGGGCAGGTATCTAAATATATGTGATGGGCAAGTGCTAAATGTCTGGAAGAAATAGCCCAGCATGTTTCTTTACAGTCTATCATCTTTCTTTTCATCTGTTTGCTTAGCTTTGGGCTTTTTGATGTTGTCACCCAAAGTACAAATGGATTCCTTGCCCCCTCCCCCCTCACCTCCCCCCAAGCACCAGACTGGTATGTGACTAATACTTCTGCTCCCATAAGAGTGGAAAACATCAGCAAGCTTAAGTCTAGCAATTGTTTGCTTCTATTTGACCGAAACATGTTTTTCGCCTTGGTTCTGTGCTGGACAGACTAATATTAAGGGACACTCCCTCCACACCAGCCTTGCCCCCATTCAAAGAAATCTAGTGATGTGCTTGTAGGAACATTACTTCTGGCCACTGGTCCCCACTGGAGGTGCCCACAGGTACTGTCTTCCCCAGTGTTGCTGCTTTGCACTGAGCATGTGTGAGATGCAGGAGTATGCATTGGATTCCGGCTGTATGGGCCCAAGGGGTAGATGCTGAGCAGGCAGCCCCACAGCAGCCAGACAGGAGAAGGCATGGACCATGAGCACGCTTTTCTTACAGCCACCCAGGTGGATGCTTTTCTGAAGCTGTCCCTGGAGGACTAGGTACCATACATGTGCTCTATACAGCTCCTCCTTAACACAGGAGGAAATCTGACATTTCTCTCCCATTACCAGCTGAGGACATTGTCTTAGCTGATGTTATTTCTGCTGCTTGTTAGGTTTACTCTTCAGTAACCAGTGACACGTTTCCCCACTGTGAAGGTACTAAAATCATCACCCAGCTGCAGAGGATAATTATAATTTCTGCTGGAGCAACCCTGACGTATCTCATTAGAACCAGTGGTATTTGTGGAAGTCTGTATTTGGGAGGGAGCAGATGTTGAAAGGGTCCCCCAAGAGCACTGGGAGAGGAGGAAGGCTGTACTGCCACCAGCAGAAGCATCTGCTAGCTCTGTGCCTGGGTAATGTCATCCTGGGCACCACCAGTCTGAGGCTTTTCTAGCACATGGTGACATGGAAGAAGGTAGGAAGAGAAGGAAAGAAAAGGAGTTTAGAAGGAAAGGCCAAAAAAAGGACCCGTGAACAAAATCCTATGACTTCTTTTCATGGCTTCACTCCAGATGCACTGATCTGATAGTGATGCAAGAGGAAGATCCAAGCCAGTGTCATCTGGAGGGATGCCATGAGTCACAGGTTGGGTTTGGCCTCTCCTTGAGCATCTCACAGGATGGTGCCACAAAGAACAACTTGTTTAGGTCTGAGAGAGGGTGCACAGTCTTATCTTACTGGGTTCTTTTCATTGCACATGCACAGGGACAAATTTTCTCACCTAAACACTGCGTCTTTACCCCATAAGCAATAAAAGGCCACTCTGTACACATGAAAAGGTAGGTGGCACATCCAAATTACTTCTTTCATCTTCAGAAACATCAGTCCTCCCTCCACCAGACAGCTGCAGGAAAGCTGTTGGCTCTGAGCCTGGTGCAACAGCACAGCAACACAAGGATAATAAACCCAGACCTTTCCTTCCCTTGTCATTTCTCAGAGCACCTGGGATCTTATTTCCTAAAAAAACCTAAACAAAACAAAATCCAAAAATCACCTGAAGCTCATCAAAATCAGGAGATCAGCAGGGCTGAAAATGTCTCTTCACAGCAATTTGGGGTTGTGTTACATCTGGGGTTTATCCTGCTTTTGAATTTTTTTCTCTAAAGCCTGTTGGGACGCTCAATGTTGGAATAGGCTGCTGTGGGGCCTCAGAAGTACCTTCCTGAATATTGGTGTCATACGGGTCCAGCTGATCCTCGATCAGCTTCTCTCTGCTGCCTTTCAGGAGGGATACTGGTCTGTCACAACAGCAAGAGCATTATGGAGTCAACTTGCTTCTGAATTTAATAGGCTTGAAATCCCCGGGGTTTGAGGTGAAGTACCTGGTAAGCTGGAAACAGTTTTAATCCCGGCCCTGCTTCCTCCGGCACGTGAAACAGCAGGAGAGACAGTGAAGGATTAATTCCCTTTGTATCTCCTATGCCCAAAACCTTCCACATTTGTCTTCCCTAGGATTACAGAGAAGAGCATCCCTGAAGATTTTTTTCCAAGCATGAGCTTGTCCAGTGCAGCCAACAGTTACCATGAGTTAAAGACCAAATGACAGAAGAATTGGAGAAGTCTTATCCCAGGCTTGTCTCACACAAAGCTCTAGTTCTGTGCTGATCTGCACCTGCTATTTAAATCAGTAGAGTAGGTATCTTAAAGGCTCAGGTAGAAACATTAACTATAAGACTGAAGTATCTTGCCATGCTGAAGGTGGTTCTCATGTAAGCTCCTCTCTATAGATAAGAGTGGAAAAATTGTAAGGGTAAGTGACTTGCCAAGATCAAGCAAAGGCTTGCAGCAAAATGGGGTATCCTGAGCTCCTGATTGCCACCAAAGACACTGCAAGACCATCAGCAGGACTGCACATGTTAGGACTGGGATGCTCAGGGATGACTTAGACCCCTTACAACATCTGTGTATTCCTCTTCTGCTTTAAACCAACCCTTTTAAGATTTTCTGGCACTGGCACAGGGATGCTTCAACTGACCTAATTTTACTGATCTTTCTCATCTATTACCTCCGTGGTTCATTGACTACAGGGATTGCTTGGTCTCTCATTAGCAGTTAGAAAATATTTTTATGCTCTTGTTCACTCAGCACAGAACATAGAGCAAAACCTCCCAGAAAGTTATCCTCATGCTCAGGTCAGGGCTGCAGTCCGTGGAGAGGCAGGTTCCTGCTGCAAACTCATCCTTCTTCCCTAAGAAAGGTGCAGCCAAGAAAACTGGAACCAGACCTATGGCGTTCACATAGAAAACTTTCCCTGTGTTGACATCTTGTTTTTATGTAAGCTGTTCAAACTTAGGATTTCTTTAGTTGGGCCAGTCCTCTATGCATATAGCCCTGAATTGCTATCTCTCCTTGCACTTTTGGGCAGTGGAGCTGCCTCTCATAGGTTGGCAGTGAAGCTCTTACTGATGCGTGTGATAGCACAGGGGCTGCAGGGTGTTTTTCTGTCATCTGGCCCTTGCTATCAGTCACAATGATGCACTCCAGGCCCCTTCACACCAGCTCGGGTGAGGCTGTGTGGAGGGACCGGGCAGCCTTTCCTCCAGCCACTGCACAGAGCCCTTCTCCCTGCCATCCCAAACAAGCTGTCACAGTCCTTTTAGGCTGACATGGGGAGAAGGAGGAACAATGCAGGGATGCTATCCCTCGGCAAGGGAGTGAACACTAGGGCATCAGTGAGATAGGAACCAGGGCTGAGGTTACCATGAAACTCCCTCTCCCAGCAGCCAGCAGGCAGTGTTGGTCGTATCCCATCTCTGGGATGGAGATATTCCCAGCACGTCTGCATCTGTGCCATTCTTTCCTGAATGAGGCTGAACCCTTGTTTCTTGTTAGCTGATTTTTCAATTTTCTGGCTATTCCTTTCAATATCCCAGGGGCACACACAGGCAGGGGACCCTCACTCACCAGGTGCCAATCTTGTAGCAAGCACCACATCGCAGAGCCCACCAGACAGCGGTGAACAGCAGCACCTCAGGTATGCTGGAGATACCCCACAGGATATTTTCCATTCTTCACACACCGTGGTGATTCTCTGTGTTTGTTTCCTCTTAAACACTGACTTGGTGTTTCTTAAGGGGAAAAAAAAAAAAAAAAAAAAAAAGGCTACTATTAATTAAGCCTAGAATTTCACTAGCACCTTCTCAGAGGCCTTTGGCAAAGATCAAGTATAATATAACATTAAATATTTAGTATGTCCTCTCAAAAGGGATCTAATCTTTACATATGAAAAAGGGATGAGTCTTAAAGATTAAACAGATCTTTTTAATATCCAACTTCACTGACTCAAAATAACAATGCAAGCAACAGTGACTGAAGAATTTGCATGTGGGGGATTAGGCACAGTGATTAGACATCAGGGACAGAGCACAGGTCTGGGGAAGCTGTGCTGTATTGAGGGTGTCGCTGGGAGAGATACCTGGAGCTGCCTGGGAAGAGGGGACATGAGGCTGGAGAAACACAGCCTAAAGGAGAGGAGCAGGAAAAAAGTGACCATAGCCGTGAAAAAGGGTTGTGCATTCAGGTGTGGTGACCTGACACTTTCCCAGCTGGCCATCTAGCTAAAAACCCATCCTATTATGCTACTGTAGTGTCTCTCTTTATACAATGAAGCCCAGGAGTGTTTCCAAAGGACTCAGAGGAGTCCCTCCTGCTAGATACTGGATTAAAACCACTGTTCCTGCCCCAAGTTTTGCATTCAAACAGAAAACTTAATGTCATGGGTACATATATGTATATGCATAGGTGCACACTATTTAAAAAAAGAGGCATTTTGCAATGTGCTTCTCAAGCACACCAACAAATATTTCAAAAGGCAGAAGGGGAAAATCACAATTTTTTTTTTCATGCACAATTTGTTGAAATCAAAATTTAAAACAGAGCTGCCTGCTGCCAAGAACCCTTCTATCTTTCTTCTTTTAAGAAAGGAAATGGTGATGATAGAGACAGCAATTTGGTTCTTTAAACTTCTCTAGAACGGCTTAACTGACATGATGTGGCAGTGGCACGAGGTACATCATAGAGCCCTGCCTTGGTAGGGTCCAGCAAACATGGCCAGAGATGTGGGGAGGCTGCACTTCGCAACTGCCCTGGCTCAAGCAGCTTTTTCACTTCAGTCTTTCCTAACCAACACACCTATAGTGTTTGGCCTAGGAAAAAAACGCTTCTCTGACCTTCTGTGAAGTTGCTATCAGCCCTATTCCCAGTCCAGCTCTGTGCTATTCTTGTGTTTGAATGAGCAGTAATTACCTACATGGGAAAAAGGTGGTGGTGGCGGCTCAGTCAAGAAAATAAGCATTCCCCAGCCTTTCCATAACATCCCAGTTTCAATTGTGTCCTGTTTTGCTCCGTGGAGCAAACCCCCGAATGATTTCAGTCATTTCCCTTTCAAAATAATTGCTTTCCTGACACAACCTTGGACAGTCCAAGCAAAGAAATATTTTTCTTTCTAGCAGCCCTGGTGAAGGAGTGGCAGATAGGGCAAATGGAGATGTGGTGAGCTCAGCATTACTAATGCCTATCAGATCTAGTTCTCATCACTGTAGTGCGGCAACTTGCAAACCTTAAAAAAATGTACTAAAGCTGGTGAAACCTGTCTTCAGTTTGCCATTTAGATTTGCCGAATACGGAATCAGAAGAGACTGTTATAAACATTCACTCTGACTTCCCAGGCAGCTCAGGCCAGACTTTCGCTGAATTAGTTTGTCTTTGAACTAGAGTATTTCTGTTTAAAAATACATTATAGGAAAATTTCTGGGTTTTGAAAATCTACCTCAGCCTATGCTAAAAAATTGCCATATTTGGTTAATCATTCCTAAACCACCGTCCTTTTGATCTAAACCCCCTGTGCTCTGCCATCCAGCTCCAGATTTTGATGTATTTTGTGTTCCAGATTGATGACACATTTTTTTTCTCTTTAGTGTCACTTATGGTGGGATTCATCTTTCCTTCCTTTGGACAGCTGAAATGGGGATGTCTCCAGCTGAGCAAGTCACCACAGGCTCTTTATACTCAGTTGAGGGAAACACGTACTCTGAGGATACAACCTGTCACTTCTTTTAGAGCTCTCCTTCAGCAGAAGCAGAATTGCACCTCTAGAGTGCTTATTTTGCTGCAGTGACTTCAAAGGGAGTCTAAAGAATAAGCTTAAATATACCTGTGCTTAGTCAGATGAGACCCACCCAAGCAAGTGATGATCCCAGCCTTCTGAAGTCATCTCTGACAAACTCCAAAACCACACTGAGAGCCTCAAATGTTGTTTTACAAAGCAGTTATCACTCCTTCCAGTTACACCCACCATCCTTCCTCAAACCTTTACAGTTTCCCACCCTTCCTGCAGTGGTTGCTACTGTGATTCACAAGGTCCCACCACATCCCACAAGCACAGAGCCCAAGCAGGAGAGTAAACCCCCTAACCATGAAAAGGGTGCAGCATCGTCATTATTCTTTCAGGGGTTATTTTTACTGTCTTGCCTGTTTCCATGGAGAGCTCTAGGGTCCACTTAGCAGCTCCGTGTTTGCAATGAGGCTGCCACCTAATAAGCATGACCTGCTCCGAGGGCATGGTGTGTCTCCACTTACAAGACAGCTTCGCCTTGCCTAAAACATCGTGATGTGCTGTAGACATGAAACAGAAAGGAGTATGTTGTTGACTCAAGGCCAGAACAGAGTTTCCTCAACTCACAGAGAGAATAGTCACTAAAGGAAAAGCTTCTCAGTTTGATGGGGTGAGCCCCAAGCCCAGATTAACTGGTGTAAAAGACAGTTTCTGCAGGAAAACACTGTCTTCCTGCCGGCAGAGCGGGTGCACATCTGGCTTCCTCCACATCCCACGGCAGAGGCAAGCAGCTCTGCAGCTGCAGCGACACCAGCACCGGCTCTGGCCACGCTGCTCCTGCCCCTGGGGACAGGCACTGTCCACTGGGCAGTGGTGGGGCATCCCTCCCTCTGCACCTCCCCAGACAGCTGTTTCCCCTCTCCACGCTATTCCAGGTCTTCCTTTTGGAGAGGTTCTTTTCCTGGACACTGTTTATCTGCACCAAATATGTGTACTTTCAGCTCATCCAAAAATGCCTGTTCCCTCCCAGGTCTTTTTCCAGGACTGTGGACAAGAACAAATCAATCAGACCAACAAATCAAACAGACCAACTGATCCCCAAAAAAGAGGGTCCCATTTTCCTTTCCCTAATCAGCTCTTGGGACACTGCACAGCTCTTGCAAAGCATTTGACACTGTCCTGCATGACATCCTAGTCTCCAAATTGGAAAGTCATAGGACTGGAAGACAGGCTGAGGGAGCTGGGGCTGTTCAGCCTGGAGAAGAGAAGCCTCCGGGGAGACCTTACAGAAGCCTTCCAGTATCTGAAGGGAGCCTACAGGAGAGCTGGAGAGAGATTCTTTGTCAGGAAGTGTAGTGATAGGACAAGGGGTAACAGTTTTAAACTGGAAGAGGGGAGATTTAGATTAGATATCAGGAAGAAATTCTTTCCTGTGAGGGTGGTGAGGCACTGGAACAGGTTGCCCAGAGAAGTTGTGGATGCCCCATCCCTGGAAGTGTTCAAGGCCAGGCTGGATGGGGCTTTGAGCAACCTGGTCTGGTTGCCCCATGGCAGCCCCGCATAGCAGGGTGTTCAGAACTCAATGATCCTAAGGTCCCTTCCAACTCTAACCATTCTACAATTTTACATTTTGCTGCTTCTGCAAATTCAGAGCAATCCTTTCTTGCTGTGGGTCTGTGGCTGTGTCTCCTCTCAGTCCCCAGAGTGCCTGGCATTCCCCCAGCAGCCAAGGGGAGGAAGAGAAGTTTTCATCTTCTCTCCCAGGCAGGAATACCTGCTTACACCTGACTGCTTCAGTGCTTTCCCCATTGCAGCACTTCCAGAAACTGGAAGAAACCACTTCTGGGAGGATTCACACACTTGAGTTCAAGGTCACACTGAAAATCAGCTACTAGACAAGGATTTTCTCCTGGGAAGCTGATGGACTATCTCATGGCAGCACACAGAGCACACCCAGAGCTCTGGAGGGTTCTGAGGGATGTTTCTTATTTTGGAGTAAATTTCATTTCTTTCTCTCTCTTCTCTTTTCCCTTTCTGTGCTCTGTGCTTTGGGTATCACTACCCAAACACAACCACCACATGCATTTTTTCTTTCATGGTCCCTTGTGCCGTGGTAGCATTCATTCCCACTCCCTCACCCCATTGTATTTCAAGATCCACTTTCTTCCTGAAGCTTCTTCACTCTCTCCCTGGCTCTTTTGTATGAATTTGTTGTGTATCCACAGATGTGTGTCCTGCAGCACATTTCCAGTTAGTACCTATATTCATCCCAAGTCACAAGAGGAGGGTGGCTCTATGAGAACTGCTCTGCTCCATCCACTTGTGTGGCATAAGAAGAGAGACTTGGCGAATGGTTGTCTGACACCTTGCACACCATTTCTGGAGCACTCAATACCACCCTCCCTGAAGTGGGTGTTATGGGTCTTGTTGAGTTCATGTAATGATGGCAACACCTCTAGGAAGCCTGTTATCCTGGAGGTATTCAAGAATGATTAGCTGAAAAGGTAATTTGGCTTGTTGATTGTTGTTGTTGGTTTTTTTTTACAACTGAGATTTCCTGTATTTTTCAGTCTTGGTTAGCTGAATTCTTATTTTATACAGAAAAAGAGGATTAAAATTCACTTTCCAGTGAAATAAAACCTGCATCCTCTCTGTCAATGAGTGAGCTCCCACTATCTGATTGTCAGAACCTAAATCTTTGCAAAATTTCTTTCAGGCAAGGTTGTAGTGTCTTCCCCTGTATATCTAACTAGAGAGAAGAGGTGAAGAACAGCTTTAGAAAGCTGGGAGAAAGTGGAGTGTTTCTGTATTAGCCGATCAAAAGCTTCTCTTAAGGAAACCTGCCCATTTAAACAGAAAAGTGAGAGCACACAGAGTATTTTTCTCCATCTTCCCTGCAGAGAATAAAGTAGAATCTAGGCATTAGTGGTAAATTGTTTTCAATTTTTGTAATGGCTTTACGTAAGTAGCTTTTTCTCCTCCATGTCACTACACTTGACAGCCATTAAATACCACCCTTGTCAAAACAGGCCCCTGTCCCTTCAGTCTTCATCCCAGTAAAACTCCCAATTCCTGACTGAAATCATGAATCCCATGATGCAAGCAAGTTGCTGCACTGGTCTCTGCAGTACAGGCAGGCAGGGAAGCCCTCATGGGGCTGCCATGGATAGTGCACTGTGACCAACCTGCCCAGTCCAACCAGGGACAGCCTGAGCTTCATCCTGACACAAGCCCCATCTTGCTCTTGTGCTCCAGAGAAAGCTTAAGAAAGACAAAAAGTAGACTATTTCAGACTGAAGTAAATTGCCAAAATATCTCTTCTATCAGCTCTGTTAGAGCATGCAGTACCTCTACCAGTGTGACAACAATCAAACTTTCAGTAGAAGCAGCTCCTAAAAGATACATTCAGAAAGACATACTGAAAGTATGTGATGAACTAAGTTGTTTTCACTTTCTGGTGTCTTCTGAATTCTTCACAATGATTCTTCAGTCACCTTCTGAAATATGTAAGAACACCTTGCATGTCGGGTCTCTCTCAGAGTCTAAAGGGTCTCCAGCCTGTGCCAGAGGAGCCCCTCCTCTTCAGAGCTCAACATCAGCAAACTGGGGTCAGCCCCCAAACCTTCGTGCTAGACCCCAGGCTCATCTACTGCAAGCACACAAGTATTGCCCTCGTTTGAATGCAGTGTTTGTGAGAAAAGGAGCAGAGGCAGGTGGGTGTTCCTCTGCCATGGGGTTTGTGGCACATTTCAGTTGATGGAATGTCTGTCTGCTGGGCTGCCTTTGAGGGACCTAGGCTGCAGCATAGGCTAGTGTCACCCAAGGGAGAACATGCGCCAAGAGGAGGTGGTTATTCATCCTGTAGGACTGGCTTCCTGCTGCTGAGAGTAAGAACTTCTTGCCTCTCTTCAGCAGAGGCTGACCATAGTGACAATGAACTGTACCAACCTCCTCATGCCTGGGCTACAAGCAACAAAGCTAAAACCCTCAGCTGCCTATGCTACTCACTCCTATAGCTGCCAGCAGCACCTAGACCCCAGCAGAGCAGTGATATCTCTGGATGGAGGAGCACTAAGGGCATCTGCAGCCCGCTGCTGTCCTGCAGCTAATTAATAAAGACAAATTAAAGCACATTATTTTCACAGGAGCATCTACTGACATACAGTCTCCTTGTGGTGGAGAGGAGTGCTACACAACACACAAGGTGACTCCTCTCCAATGTCTCCTGCATTTCTGGAGTTGCCTGTAGTCTCTTCCACATACCACAAAGGAAGAGGTGACCTGCTCCTGTGGGCACTCCCTCTTTTGTGGCACCAGTCATCCTTCCAAAACCGACTGTCCAGAGGCTGAGATTACTAGCCTGGCTGGATGGAGCTTTTCTATCTCCAAAAGTCCTATCAACAACATACATGTGTAATTTGGCCATTCCACCAAGAATGAAAGAAAATGTTGCTGGCTTTCTGCACCATTTTCCCCTGGTGTCCTTTCTCTGTTATTTTGTTCTTTTTCTTCGCTGCAGTCATTTAAACAATTTCCAGTCTCACATTGAAGTGAAGTAATTTTAAGACGGCTTCCTCCTGTTTACATTTGGAGGAGAAAAAAAAGAAATTCTTTCTTGCTTTGCTTTCAGCCCTTCAGTATGAGCAAGTAGGAAGTTTGATGGTGGTAACTCCCTTCACCATTCTGGCAGGAGCACCTTCCCTGTGAGGCACTGTGACATTGCAGATCCAAGATACAGACTTGCAAGACAGTCCCATGAGTCTAACTGGCAGGTCAAAAACATCCGCCTGTTTTTTTTTCAGCGAAGTTATGGTGGTGGTCATAAGTCTTTCAGATATGGTATTTTCATTATATTGATACTTTTCAATCATATATTGAAATATATTGGTAATTTGAAAAGCTGAAACCAGTAAGAGGAATTAAGTTTTTCAAAATTATTACTCTCTATTAAAGATCAATAAATATAATATTTGACTAAACACATTATTTAATCAGTGAAGGACAATACCTATCCAGATAGAAACAGCCTCCCCACAGTATGGTTGAAGCAGCAGAAGTCAGCCAGGACCCATTCCATGAAGGGCTGGAGACCCACAGGAAGGGATGCCACGTGGATACCCAACAACCTTTTGTTCAGCAGCTATGAGTGTAACCAGTAGGACAACTTGGTTTTCAAGACCCTGTCCTCTGCCTGATCAGTGTTACCATGTCTGCTTCTAAACTGACAAAACTTCTTGAGTTCAGCTTCTGGGGAATGGTTGGGTTTTTTTTTTTTTTTTTAAATATCACCACTAATTGACTGTGGTGTCAATTGATGAGGGAGTTAAGGCATTTAAATCAATAATGCTCCAAGTACACAGGAGAGAGTAAGGACAGCTTTACGGCTAATGTGTCAGGAAAAGGCTCAGGAAGCCCAACTCAGCCAGACATACATGCTGAGGCCCATAGTCCCTCATCATGACCTTGAACCCATCATCTGGTCTCCTCTTATCAGCTCCTCACCTACAAGATAGTGAGGACATGTTCATCAGGGTTCAGGAAGTGCTCAGAGGTTGGGGTAATGAACTGGACTAATGAATAGAGGCTGAAAAGGACCATGACAGTTCCCAGTTCTGACTTTCAAGGCACTCACTCCAGCCTTTTTATCCCCTGGATGGCTCTTGAGAGCTCTATGAGCAGTGGAAGATGCTTGGGGACTGTGATGCTGAGGCTGGATTTAAGCTTCCTGGCCAGGGACAGGCATGGTTAAGGCTCAGCACTCCAGTGCATAGGACCAGCTGTTTCCAGTAATAGCTTCAAGTGTTCCCACAGCAACTAATTAGCATTGTTTATTGGTGCTGTGTTCCCCTAACTGGACACACTGCAGGTTGCCTCAGTTACAGAATCATAGAATCATAGAATTGCCCAGGTTGGAAGGGACCTTTAAGATCATCTATTCCAACCATCAACCTCAGTTGCAGCTGAAACCAGCCTCGCTGAGGATGCTGAATCTGTAGAAGCTGAGAGTGGCACAGCAAAGTCCTTTCATCATCACAGCCTGAGTGGGACTGGTGCTGTGAAACCTCTGGGTGAGCCCCTCCCTGCCTGCAGCTCAGCCTCCCCGGCATGGTCACCGTCTCACAAGGCAGACTTGCCTTCATGCCTTCATGCAGTTAGGAGCCTAGCAGGCATCCTTCAACAGGGACACCCAGCAGGGAGCCTGGTGAGAAACACAACATGCCACCAGTGCACCATAGGCACCATGATGCTCTGAAGATGAAGACCACAGTAATGGCAACATCTGCTGCTGGCCCTTCTCTACAGTGACCACTGGCTGAGCACACAGAAGCAAATGCTGAAGGGAAAACTTAAAGAGCAATTTGGTTTTGTCTGGCTGAAATGGGAAACAGAGGATCCAGCATATGTGCTCCCATATCAGGGACTCCTCTCACAGGCGAGAAGATGAGACTTTGGCTATGCCTAAGGCAGGACTGGTATTCAGAAGACATCTCCTCGGGGGACTTGGGCAAGTGCAACACACTGTCTGTCCCAGACAGCTTGTGCTTCAGCACAATCCTGCGCCGTGCCCACCTTCCTCACCAAGTGGGCTCCTGCTGAGGTCAAAGTGGTGCTTCTGCTGCTGCGTGCCTTACACCTCATTCCTCACTCCCCTTGGCTCAGCCTGTGCATGCCCCTTCCAGCACAGCTGCTCCAGCAACCTGATGCTCACTTAGGATTAATGTATTGTGTTAACTGCAGTTCACTTAAGAAGTGCATGTGGCCTGCGGCTCAGAGAGCTTCCCAACAGGCAGAGGAAGGTCTTGCAAGGGAGAGAGCACCTCACAAGGCAAGGTGAGGACTCAGCTAAAAGAAATCACCCAACAGCTTCTTAATTTGCCACCTGGATTTTGATCCCTTCAATTTCTTATTTTGGAGCTTTTCTCCTCAAACAAGAGAGCTACTGATGTTTTCCTTAAATAAACTTAGGCATTTTCACACAATCAGATTATTCAAGGAACCAGAGCTCTAAAGAAAAGCCAGAGCCTGTTACAAGAGGTGTGAACAGAGAATTCCCCAAGCACCAGAGTGCTGTCACTTGGGTAGATGGGAGGCACATTTTTACAGAGGGAGGATTATCTTGCATTTTTAAGATCTGTGCCTTGATTCAGCTAGCTTCTTGAAAATTTAGCAGCTCCTCCCAAATTTTCTTGGAACCTCAAGGGACTGGTGATGGGACACATCACAACAGCATGTGACTGCATCTGATGTGAAAAGAGCAGGGTCACTAGAAGGACAGTGCTTGGATCCTAGCGGTGGCAGGGACTCTTTTTAGTTTGATGCTAAAATCTGTGAACTTGGTTTTTGCCAGTGGTTTTGAGCAGGCATTGGTAAGACCATCAGCACCAGGCCTGAATTATTCTGCTGTGAACTTCTGGGATAGCAGAGCCAGATGAATCAGGCACAGGTCAAGAGTTGCTCTGAGTCATCCATCTGACCATGGCCCACAGCATGTCTTAAAGACAACAATTTAACCTCCCATGTTTCCATTCCTTTATCTGTAAAGTGGAGTGAGCAGAGTATTTCACTCAAAAAGCCTGAAACTCATGTTTGCATGATATATTGAAAAACAGTGTTACAATTATCCTCATATCTGCAGATGCATAGGAAATGAAGATAAACAAAACACCTTGGTCTTTGGTTTCCTAAATTCAGAAATTATTTTTATCTGCAGTTTAATAAGGGGAGACCTTATTACTGCATATAAGTATCTAAGGGGTGGGTTGAAGGAGGATGGAGCTGGGCTCTTTTCAGTGGTTCCCAGTGACAGAACAAGGGGCAATGGGCACAAGCTGGAACACAAGAAGTTCCATTCAAACATAAGAAAAAACTTTTTTATGGTGAGGCTGACAGAGCACTGGCACAGGCTGCCCAGGGAGGTTGTGGAGTCCCCTTCTCTGGAGACCTTCAAGACCCACCTGGCTGCGGTCCTGAGGAATGTGCTGTAGGCAATCCTGCTTTAGCAGGGACGTTGGACTAGGTGATCTCTAGAGATTCCTTTCAACTCTGACAATTCCATAATTCCGTGATTGATGCAGGCAATACTATGTTGCTTTCCTTCGTGAGGCATGAAGCGTCAGTAAAAAGTAGTTTGAGACTTTGAGTGTCTAATTCAGGCAATTCTTTTTCTACTGATTTGCTCAGCAGTTGAGTCTGAATAGGAGGAGGAGGAGCAGGTTTCTCTTCAGGCAGCTTGGTTTCCGTAGGACTACAAGTTATTGATCAGTTAACATCATTACCACAACAGCTGACGTAGACTTGCTGCAGTCATATTCATGTCACTGCCTGGGTTTGCTAATGCACAGATTTTTGCTGTCTTAACATACCAGCGCTGGCTGTAGTCCATTGTTGAGGCTCCTCTTGGATTCAGTTCCTTACGAATGCAACGCCAACCTCCAGTGCATAAATAGCACATCAGCGCAGCACATTGTGAGGACTAGATCCGGTTGGATATTTTCCAGCTGAATGGCTTTTTTTTTTTCCATTTGAAAATGCCATTTGGTCAAAATAGAAATATTTGGCAGTAATGTGTTGGTTTTGTCAAATTGGAGAAGCCAGGGGAATTAAAACCCATTAGTTTTGCCCTGGGGCTCTTGCTACAAAGCCACTTTGCACCCCAGGGCCCCAGATCTCCACAGCAGCTCCCACAGTTGCAAGGCTGGGAACAGGAGCTGGTTTCACCTCAGGGCTCCCTTCCCATTTTCCCCCAAGCAGCACTCCTGGGGCAGCTGGGCTCCTGCAGGCACACCAGGCAGGCACCTCTGCTTCTTCACAGTAGAGCTTTCCTATGCTTTTTCAAATCTCATGAGTTTGCCCACAGTGGAAGGTTGTTTTTCTGCCTTTCCTCAAATAAGAATCCTTTAAAAAAAGCCCATTTATAGACTTTCTGTCATTCTGGAATAGCAACACACACAGATGCATTGGAATAATCTCTGGTAAACTACTTATGTGGAGCATTGATAACAACAGCAACCAATTTTCCTTCAAATGAAGATGTAAACCAAAAGGAAAAGAAAACTTCTAATGAGATCAAGAAGACAAACCTGACCAATAATGGAAAATGCTGTGTGGGCCTGCATTTTGGCAGCACATCATCTTGCCTTCCTCTCCTCTGCCACCCTTGGGCCCTGGCTGCTCACATCTGGGCAAGGGAGCCACCAAGCAGCAGCGGGGCACAGCAGCCTGGCTTTGTGCCCAGAGGGCCAGTGGTGCTCTGAGAAGAAAATGCCTGTGATATCTCACTCATCTCATGGGGCTGTCAGCAGAGTGTAGAGGGTTTTTTGCCCCATCTGCAAACAGGGATCAGGATGCTGGTGAGGGCTGCTGCCAACTCTGCTGTGATGTCACACCTTCTGGAACTTGGCCTAATTCGTTTAATTTGAGCTGCCAAGTAGTTCTCAGAGGGTAAGAGCTTCAAACTGCTCCTGTCTTAAATAGATTGGAAGGCATTAGCTAAAAGCGAAAGACTCCCTATCCAGGCCACTCCCTGTATACAGCCCAGCACTGTCTGATACTGCTTTTTTGTAGAGCTCTGAAATGCATTGTAAAAAGGGTAGTAAGGAAAGAGACCCACCCATTTGTTACTTAAAGTATGAGAAAACCAGCTTCAAACTCAGGAACATCCATATGATGCCTAACACATGCAACAAAGATATTTTCACCTTGTTTTCACTCAGGTAAATGTTCCCAGCCCTGGCTTCATAAACCCTTCTATTCAGTAGGAAATTTCACTGTGTGACTGTCACCATCCAGGAGTCTTCCTTGACCACACCTCAAGTGGTCATTAAGCACTGAAAAAGGCAGCAAGGGGGTGACCATAGGAGTGCAGCTCTGTGCTGTATGAAGATGTGCAGTGTAGATGCAGCTTTTGGGATCTTTTGGCAATCTTTTGGGATGCTTTCTCTGTACTGAACTGGCTAGTGCCCAGAATAAGACTCTTGGCCTCCTGTGAGTTTTCTGACTTGCTTTGGGCAGGAGAAAAGGGCAGGCCATGAGGCAGGGCTGACCCTGACACCATCAGCAGCTGCTTTGTGGGAAGCCCCCTGGCAGCTGGTGCAGGTGCATCCACAGCACAGTCTGCAGGTCAGGCAGAGCTTCCATCAGAGCAGGATTTGGCCCATAAAGTGCCAAAATGCCTTGGCTTTAGAAGAAGCCACCCGCACTTACAGCTTTCTACAGAGCACTTACAATTTCAAAAATATCATCCTGTCAGCCCTGCACGTTTTGTCTCTGAAGGGGCTGGGAGCTCATCTGCCAGCCTCTTTGTTATTCTATTTAATTCTACCATGCTTTCTTGTAATTTTTGGTGGGAAAGATTGCTGTGAGCTCATCAGTCTTAGAGCAAATCTGAGTCCGATTATCAGAACTTTGCCAAAAATATCCTTGTTTTTCTCCATTGCCTCTAAACATTTGTGCACTGCTGATCAGTGAGTGACCCACATTGACAGTGTGGGGCTTCAGTTTTTGGAATACTAACAGGTGGGAATGAGTTTTGATGTGCTAGGGGCAATGTTTAATTTGAGTACAACAACCTTTGTAACTTTCATTGTTAATAAGTTTATTTAGCTCAAAGGAGCAGTTCCAGCATCTAAGAAATCCTATGCTAAACACCAGTTTTAGAAAAAAAAAATAATCAAGCAGAGTAACTGTGGGCATTAAATAGAGGAAAGCTGAGCTTGAGTTCATCTTCTTTATACTTCCTAGGAAATCCTGATTCCTAGGAAAAAGGAGGTTTTTCCTGGGGAAAAAAAAACCAAAACAAAACCAACGTGTTTTGCTCCTTCTGATGCTCACTCTGGAAGAGTATGCTTATCCTTATTCATCTTTGTCATTATAAACACGAAGAGGATTTACACCGCCTTTCCCCGAAAATGTGCCTTCTAATCCTCCAAGTCTACTAAGCAGAAATAGGTCCCAAACACCCAGGATCTTACAGGTGAAAATAAATTAAAGTGTATCAAAAAGGAATCTGACATGATTTTTTTTCCTTTTTAGTGTCTTTTCTATGTGCAGTTTGCATCTTTAAGTTCAAGTGCTGTTACCGCTGGTGTATATTTGTGTAACTGAGGCAGGTCAGTGTGTGTCAGAGGCCTGTGCCTGCTGGGCCAGGGAAGCTGGGACACCTCACATGGGAGAGGTCTCACCACTGACAACTCACAGATGGAATAGAAAAGCCAAAAGAGGGGCTCCAAGGAAAAATGCTTTCTTTCAACATGCAGATGGGAAGAGAGGCAGAGAGGAATGGGGATAAAGTTTCTTAAGAACTTGGGTCTGCCAAGCTCAGGCAGGTTTTCAGAAGAGCTGAGGTCCCATTTAGTAAGTAAAATAATGGGCTAATTCTTCCAAAGAACTCTGGACAAGGGGAAATGAGTTCTTCTGGGGATCTTGCCTTATATAGTTATTGTAACGACTTGGCTTTAGCAAGTGTATGAAAATCCATCACAAAGTGACTTGCCAAAGTGATACAGCAAGTCTGTGATATATCCGGGGATCAAATACTGATCTCTGAGGCAAAGTACATTATTCAGGCCTCTTACTGGACTGGAAAGCATAAGATTTGGCATTGGCTTAGCTGTCTTGCTTTAGACCAAAAAAAACCCACAAAAAAACAAAACAAAACAAAAAAAAAACCAAAAAAAAAACCAAAACCCCTCAAATCAGATCTTGCAATTTGCAGTTCCTTAGGAGTCTTTTCACTTTGCACATTTTCCCAGGGAGGGAAGAACCCGACCTCTCTACAAGGAAATATCCTCAGGTAGATATGAGGTAGAGACAGCTCCACCTCATCCTGCCTGCCCTGAGCAATACAAAGGGCTTCAGGGCTCAGTAGGATTTAAAATCTTCCATGCACACTTCATAATTTTTGAACAAATTCCTCCAGGGCTGCTAGGCTTGATGAAGGCTTGGAGGATGCCTGCAAGCAGGTTGGTGAAGCATCCTTCTCTGAGTATTATAGTATCATATGCAGGATAACTCTTGTTGAAAAAAACCCCAAAACAGTGAAGGAAATTGAGAGAAGTAAGCACTGGTGTAGTGCCATACTTTCCATTTTATTCCTGACAACTTTTTATTCGGTAGGAGCTTTAGGTTTAGTGGTTCCTTCAGACAGGCTTTTACAGTGCAGCCTGGGCAGCCACTTGGCTAATTGTAACAGCACTAATTACAGGAAAGTAGCTGAAGACAAGGCATGGGAACAGAGGCTTTCTTAGAGATGCAGGCTGCAGTTCTGGATGCATTAAAAAGAGACTTCTTCCTCTCCCAGCTGCCTGGATGCCTCCTGCCTTGCTGAAATCAAGAACTGTCACATGAACATAGCCAAGGAGCCACAGAACAGCATTCTAATCCTTGTCAGATCCACCCTCACTTCCATGAGCAGCAATTACTCCTTTTCCCAGAGGAGCAGCCACCAGAACAGATCCGCTGTGATCCAGGTGGCTGGCTCTGCATTTTGCTTTCACAGTGCAGAGTGACAAGCCATAACCACCACCAGGTATTGCCAGCATGATGGCACCTTCCACTAGCACAGGTACAGGGACCTGCCAGGGGTCCCTGGGCTTCTGCAGAGGTGTAAAAGAAAAGAGGAACCACTGTTATTGCCTAACAAGAACTATCATACAGTTTGACTGAATATCAACATTTTCTTAACTTCAGCGAAGAGCTCTGCTAGCTCTGTTTTCCTCATTAGCCTCTATTTTCAGGACCTCTGACATTCCTGCTTCTAAGTCCCAGGTTCCTTTCCTCTCAGCCTGCTGTTTCTCCATTTTCTCCGCAACGTGCCCTGACACCTCTAGCTGAACAAGGACCTCTGCTATTTGCTCCCGTCTCATTAAACAAACCCTCTAAACCAAGGACCTTTGCCTGACACCTGCAGCTGGACAAGTTTGTGGGAAATTCTATGGGCTGTAGGGAGCATCGTTATCACCATACTTTTCTTTTGAGTCATCACGAGCACTGCACACTGGTCTCCTGAGGCACACTGTGCTCTTGTGCTGCTTCGGGTCACACTTTTGTCGTTCAAAGGACAGCTTGGCAATACGTTGCTCCAAGTCTGGATTAACAATTAACATCCTAAATATACACACCATGGCTACAGGCACAATCACAGAATCTCAGAATCATCATGGTTGGAAAGGGCCTCTGAGATCATTGAGTACAACCATATTCACAGAAAAAAACCCTACAATCTCAGTCTCTAGAACATGCCCTGAAGTGCCACATCTACATGTTTCTTAAATACCTCCAGGGATGGTGAGTCAACCACCTCCCTGGGCAGGCTGTTCCAGTGCCTGATCACTCTTTCACTGAAGTAATTCTTCCTAATAACTAATCTAAACCTCCCCTGCCACAGCTTCACACCATTTGGTGCGTCTGTTCAGACATGGGGCATCACCACTGTGGGAGCACATACAACCCCCGTGTGGTGGGTTGACCTGGGCTGGATGCCAGGTGCCCACCAAAGCTGTTCTATCACTCCTCTCCTCGACTGAACAGGAGACAGAAAATATAACAAAAGTCTTGTGGGCCAAAGTAAGGACATGGAGAGATCATTCACCAATTACTGTCATGGGCAAAACAGGCTCAACATGGTGAAATTAGTTACATTTATTACCAATCAAGTCAGAGTAGGATAATGAGGAAAAAAAAAAAACCACAAATCTTAAAACATCTCCCCTCCATTTTCCCTAGGCTTAACTTCACTTCCAGTTTCTCTGCCTCCCCTCCTCTGAGAGGGCAGTGGGGACAGGGAATGTGCACTGTGGTCAGTTCATCGCACATTGTCTCTGCTGCTCCTTCCTCTTCAGGGGGAGACCTCATCACACTCTTCCCCTGCTCCAGCATGAGGTCCCTGCCATGAGAGACAGTCCTCCATGAACTTCTCTAATCTGAGTCCTTCCCATGGGCTACAGTTCTCTATGGTCTTCTCCAGCATGGGTCACTCCCATAGGATGCAGTCCATCATGAACAGGTTTCTCCAGCATGGGCTCCTCTCCAAAGGTCCACAGGTCCTGCCAGGAGCCTGCTCAAGCTGGGCTTGCCACAGGGTCACAGTCTCCTTCATGCACATCCATCTGCTCTAAGACAGGGTCCTCCAAGGCCTGCAGGTAGATATCTGCTCTACCATTAACTTCCATGGACTACAGGGGCACAGCCTGCCTCACCATGGTCTTCACCATGGGCTACAGGGGAATTTTTGCTCTGGCTCTTGGAGCACCTCCTCCCCCTCTTTCTTCAGTGACCCTGGTAACTGCAGGTTGTGCTCTCAAATACTCTCACTCCTCTGACTCCCTGCAGTTCCTGTTCTGCAGTAACTTTTTTTTCCCCCTTCTTAAAAATATTATCCCAGAGGTGCTAACACCACTGAGCATTGCCTCTCAGCAGGTCTGTCTTGGAGCTGGCTGGCATAGGCTTTATCAAACACAAAGGAAGCCATCAGCAGCTTCTCAGAGAAGCCACCCCTGTAGTCCCCCCAGTTACCAAAATCTTGCCATACAAACCCAATGCAGCGCATATTATGCAGCAGTTTAGAGCGGAGCATGGGAGTGGGAGAGGCCTCCAGCTACACCAGTTTGGGAGCGCTTGGTCCTTCCTGAGCACTGTCATGGTGACTTTCACTGCATGTGCAGAGCAGCTCATGCTACGAGGTAAGCAGAAGCTGACACTCCTAAAACTAGCTTCTGCACCCGAAAACTGCTTTGGTTTGGGTATCACTATGCAGCACAGTGTTAAAGATACATATACCTGACTCTAAGAATCAAATCCTTTGTTAATGCAGACAAAACCCTTCATCTCATAAATCAAAACTCAATTGCTTTCTTTTTTGATCACAATGTCACAATAAGTAATCTTTCTTTCCACAATAAAGATGAGTATATGAACATTGCAGGAGATGCAAAGAACTCTTTCTGCAACAGCTGAGCTTTCTAATAACACAAGTTCTCCAAGGAAGAAGTTCTGGTTTACAGCAACCACGTATCTAGTGGAAATGCTCCCTGCTGACAGATGAACCTGCCTATTGGGATTTAATATGCTTAAGGACCTCAGAAAATGCTTCATAACAAAGCCAGATTCAGGAGCAGCAATCACCTCTGCCCATCTGGTGGGACTGGGGGAGAAGATAAAGTCTTCTAGAGTGGAAAGTCTCACCGGTGACTGTTACTTCTCTGTTGCTGAGTGCCATGGTTTAACCCCAGCCAGTATCTAGGACCACGCAACCACTCGCTCACTTCCCCTGGTGGGACAGTGGAAAGAATCAGAAGAGTAAAAGTGAGAAAGTTCATGGGTTGAGAAAAAGACAGTTTATTAAGTAAAGCAAAAGCCACGCACACAAACAAAGCAAAACAAGGAATTAATTCAGTTCATCCCATTGGCAGGCAGGTGTTGAGCCATCTCCAGGAAAGCAGGGATCCATCACACATAACAGTGACTTAGGAAGAAAAAATACCATGACCCCAAACATCTCCTCCCCTTCCTTCTTCTCCCCTCACCTTTCTATGCTGAGCATGATGTCATACGGCACGGAATATTGCTTTGGTCAGTTGGGAGCAGCTGTCCCGCCTGTGTCATCTCTCTTCTTGTGCCCTCCCCAGCCTGGTGAGTGGTGTGAGGAGCAGAAAAGGCCTTAACTCTGCGTAAGAAATGCTCAGCAATAACTAAAACATCCCTGTATTATCATCACTGTTTCCAGCACTAATCCAAAATATTCTAGCTACTGTGAAGAAACTTAACTCTATTCCAGCCAAAACCAGCATATTGAGCACAACAGGCTCTATGCTTGGAGTATTTTCAGTGTAGTCCCCTATGAAAATTGTCTGTCTATACAGCCTGGCTTTCGGCTATCTCATCAAAAACTTCCTTCAGGAAATGTGTGTTCTTTCAGAGATCCACATGGATTTTCTTATTCTGTCTCATAATCACAGCAAGTTGGAAAGGGCTGGGAAATGGGATATAGAAGAATGGCACATAGACAGACAGGCTAAGAAAGCTTAAATGAGACATACTCAGGTCATATTACCCCTAACTTTATAATAAAATTCTCTAACTAGACAGGAATTTTCCAATCAGATGTTAAGTGAAACTCTCCTACCAAAATGAAGCCCTTTCTGAAGCAAATCACTGTAAGGGCAGTACAATAATATTTTATATATAGAAAAATTAGGAGAAAAATCGGATCCAGACAATTGACAGTTTGGTTATGTCTTCATCACAGAGTTAATGCCAGTGATTGGCATCAAGGGTATTGCTTCTGGGCCAGTCTGGCCTCAAAATATCAGCAGTCAACCCAGAAATTCTACTGACCTTGCTGTGCTGGTAGTGCTGCCCTCACTTGTTTGACCCCCTGAAACACATCACCTTGCCAGAAAATAAGCTGTTCTATGGTACCTGCCTAGTAAATAACTTAAAAAACATCCTTCTAGGCACACTGGGGAGATCAATCTTTCCAGTGCCTTTTGGACATGTATGGAGGTACAGCAAGACTACCAGCAGCTAAATGATTTTGGCTTCATCATCTTTGCAAGCAGGGTTTTCCTTTGCAAAAGCAACCCCTGAACTCAAGTCCATACCTGCACTGGGCCAGTTAGCCCAGATTTGAAGCATCATCAAATACAGGCATTCTGGTATGAATGGAAGGAGGGTTAGGGGTACACCCAACTGAGAGACCAACTTAGCTGCAGTCATGATACACTCTTAAGCATCTGTGAAGAAGAGGTAATTATCCTTATTTCTTGTAAATTTGTTAATTTAATGAAAAGAACTTACTAAGCAACACAAATTGCCAACCTACTCTGAGTGATTGCAGATAAAGCCTTGAGCACTGCCACCGAATCCTTTCTGGGACAGCTGTGGGGTATTCCAGGCCTGAAGGTGAACGCAGCTTTCCTTATCACACGCTGAGCACAGCAGTCCACCTTTACTGAAGCCCCAGTAGGTCCTTGGCTTATGCCTGGTACCTGGTGATTTAGCCATTTGCTTCTTTGTCAAGGCCTGCAGTTTCATGAGATCCACCACTGCAGGGTACGAACAGCCTGCACCATTACAGTTAGTTTATGTTATACTTTAGGTTTTGCCCAGTATTCATGTACTATCATTCAACACAACTTCAAAGGTTTCCACCATGTGCTGCGAGGTTGATTGCTGGAGCAGTGATAAGTTGTGAAACTGAAAGCTTCCTGCGCTCATTCCAGAAGCAGATTGATTTGGATTTGTTCATCATGATGGAGCCATGGCAAAGCCTGCAGGGCCTGACTTCAGTGCTCAGCCCACGCCGGCATGTTCTTCCTCTTACTCAGCAGACCAGCATCTCCTGGAGCCTGGGTGCACCCCTGCTCCATGTTCCCTGGACCTCCCACCTCCCCATAGGTGCCTGGGGTTGCCTGCATCAAGCAGTATCCCACATAACCCTGAACGGAGGTCACAGTCCCGATGCCATTCACTGGGAGATGCTTCCTGCCGGTTTGAGTGCAGCTTCTTCATGGTAGGGCCAAGTTGCATGGGGCTTTGAGCAATCAGGTCTAGTGGTAGGTGCCCCTGCCTGTGGCAGGTTGTTGGAACTAGATGATCTTCAAGGTCCCTTCCAAACTAAACCATTCTATGATTTTATGAAGGCCTGCTGTGTTTGGAGAGGGGAAGCAATGACCATATAGGGTCAATGACTGCCAGCGCTTGTCCCGTGCCAAGCTGGGCACTCACCTGTTTTATTTGGGCTTGTGACTGAGTGCTGCATGCACTTTATTTAAGTGGAAATTTTTTGGTGGAATTCCCTGGCCTAATTTGCAATTAACTGTAAGGTCATTTGGTTTTACCTTATCATATCACTTGGTGTTTTGTGTTCACTGATGGTTGCAATTGACATAATTATAGAAATAAATAGAACAGAAACGAGCACTGCAATAAAGAAAGAAAATAATTCAATACACATCAGTTTGAATTCACTTTTTGACTTGTGGGTTTTTTTTAATTTTTGACAACTATCACCAATTTGTGTCTTATGGTAGTTGATATTGAGAGTGGCTGGTTCAGAGCTCCTTGGGTATTTTGATTAAAGTAAACATTTGCTTTCTTTTACAACAGAAGTAGGTACCAGATGTCAAAACTGCAGAGCAGAAGCATGAAAATGTAGTGTGCTACCATTCCCAAAGGGCTTTTTCCCAGAAGCTAGATCAATCATGGGATTTTGTGCAGATCCTAATGGAAGATCTTTTTCACGTGTGTGGATTGGCAATACTACTTCTAGAAGTGGTTTCCTAATTAAAAAAAAAAAAAAAAAAAAAAAAAAAAGAAAGAAACTTTTTCTCTCTAATTCTCAGTTCACTGTATGAAAAAGGGAGAAAACATGCAAAATAGAACTATAACTACTCAGTTTCCTTTAACACATAATTTTCCATCGACAATTTCTATTATGAATTCTTCATCCCATTATCTCAGAAGGGGAAGCCAGTGTGGGAGTGCTTGCTGCTGCAAAATTGTTCTTCTTTGTACAGTTCATTGTGCCTCATACTTCCTTTCATTTGTTGCTTGATTCATCTAAGAGCTGAGTGAAATGCAAAATTGAATCCCTAAATAGTCCTAGCATGGGCCGTGTTTCTTCTGCAGTCCTTAATGGAAGGCAGGTGAGTAATGCAGCTTACAGACCTCAGCCCAGTGTGATTATGGTACAGAAATATCCGGCATCACACAGAGGGTGCTGAAAGGGAACGTTCCCCTCGCAGACCAGGAACAATTTGTTGCTATTTACACTTGGGAAGCCGCCATTCCAGCTAAGATCAGTAATGTTAGGGTTGGATGAAGAAGGAAAGAGCACTAGGAAACTATGTGGAGCTGACTTTGTTTTGGAGGCAGTGGGCACGTTTGTGGTTTGCACTTCAGCAGGAGGACACGCCAGGCAGGGAGAAGGTCTGAGCTGCCTCAAGTCATGAGAGAAAAATAACAAACTTCATCAATAGGCAGGTGTTAGACTTCCAAAGGCTGGCTGCTGTTTCAGAGCCTAAACCTGGAAAAGGTTTCAGACAATGATTTGGATTTGGGTGTGGGGTTTTATTGATAAAAAATACAGACTTGAAAGAACCAGATTGTGGATTTGGGTCCAATTTATTGACTTGTCTAAGAGAAGAAAGGAACACTAAATCCATACCTCTGTTACTGCTTTCCTCCAGATCCCAAAGAAACAGCAGCAGTGTGGAATGCTGAAATGCCTAGCCTTGACATTTTAGAAATGAAACTCTTGATTTCCCTTATGTTTGTTTTTGAAGTGCTGTTTCTTTGTAAATTGAGTACATTCTGACCTAAGAGATAAACTAGACAAACTAAACCATACATTTGGGTAAAATGCTTTCACTTCATTCAAAATTATTTTTGTTTTATCCACTGCCACTATTTTTTTTTAGCTTCTCTGGAAAAATGGACTCTTTTCAGGTCAACCTGCAGAACAACTTCTGCTGGCCTCTCTTCCTCCTGCTGTTTCCTATCAAGACAGCTAAGCAAAAATGAAAAATATACCCCTCTGCAGCACAGAAACTTCCTTTGTGCATGCAGAGATCCTCCACCCAGGTAGAGCAGGGAGCACAAGAAAAGGAGACGTGTTGTTTTCTTCCTAAATTCCTCTCCTTACAATGTTGGTGCACAAGTCTGGTGCCTGTCATACCAGTATGTCTGCAAACTGGGAGACCTAGGCACTTTCAGCCAGAGCTTCCCCCAGGAGGGCTGCAGCAACACCTGCCCCTGCCCCAGGAGAATTTCTCATCCCCACTTTCCTAGTGGGTTCCAGTGCAAGGATGAAGTAGAACCTGTAGCTGGGAAACATCAGTGGGGTTGATCTTAAAACAATTACAACAACACCAAAGTGAGCTGGGGTGGAGCGATCTGCTTGATCGGTGGAATGAAGAAGCGGTTCATGGGCCTGAGACATGTTGGTGAGAAGTTTGGGGACACTTTCCTTATAGCTCAGGTGTACATCCCTGCCTGGCTGGTGGCACAGATGCTTAGGGTCCCAATTGCCTTCTCTGCAAAAACCCGAGCTCAGGAGAGCCAGGCTGAGCCTGGCATTGGGGGTAGCTCAGACAGCTCAGCCTGAGGTTGACATCTCTGGAGATGTTCCAGTCTGTTCTGAAAACCTGCAGGCGGAGCTGGGTGACAGGTAAAACTGCTCTTAACCGCTGCTGATCATTAAAGGCACCAGATCTCTACATCAGAGCCAGCTCTCCTGCAGCCAGTGGTACCCAGGTGATCCAACAAACTGGCAGCCCGTGCTCCTGGCCAGCACCCCAAGAGCAGGGCACCAGCTGTGCTGGAGCCAGCTGCCAGGTCCTGCAGAAGGATGGGAGCCTGCCAAGCTGCAGCTGGATGCTTGGCTGCCTCCCTCCTGCCCAGCACGGGCAGCACTGCCGGACGGCACTACTCTCCACGCTGAGGCGGGAGGTCCGCCGGCGGTTTTCAGACGAGATGATTACATCTGCAAAGCACTCGGGAATGCTTTGGGATGAAGAGTGTTATGTAAGTGTAAGATAATGTTATTTATAGAGCCAGGTTTTATCCAAAATGGAATTAAACTTGTGTTCCTGAAGCCTCTGCTCTCAAAGACAAATTGGAATTTGTCCCCCTTTCTTTAGCATTTTGCACCCAAATTGTTTTCCTCGGTTCAGCCCAAAGCTTAAGAATGCCTTCAATTTGCAACTTGTATCTCACACAAAGTGAATAGATCTCTTTTCCATCAGCTGTGAGGTGGCCCTGGAAGCCTGGACTGTAGCCACACTTTGCAACCACAGCAGCTGCGGCACCGAAGTGTTACAAACCAGGAAATGAAGGCAGAGTTTGAGCCGGATTAAACAACAAAAGAACCAAACCACTGTCCCGGGCACAATATTTTGCTTGCGTTTAACAATCTGTGTAGCAATCCCTGAGCTGCAGGGAGGGTATTGAGCTTATATCCCTGTTGGACATGGTGCTCGTGCATCCAGCTAATGTCTGTGCTCCTGCAGAACCACAGACCTCTACAGTGCCCATTTAAAAACCTTGCCTTACTACCTTAAACAGCTTTATTTGCTCTTTTGAAATATTAGATTCAAATCCCTCATATCTGTACTTTTTACAAGCCATGAAAACCCAAATTGCTGGGATGTCTGCTGAAATCCATGCAAACAGGTGTTGGGAATTTTGTTTTATGAGGTATGGCACCTTACATAGGTTAGTTTGAACAGTTCATCTGCTGACTCTCACTCGTAGTATCTAGCATGAAATTCCACACATGCCTTTTATTTAGGAAAGAACACAAAAGTATGTTATCTTATTCCTCTGGAATTTTCCACAGTTATTTAGCATGTTAGTTTAAGCATAATTGGTTAGTGGGCTCTTGAAATTTATATCTTAGCAGTACTTATTTACATCAGGCTTAAAGTAGTTCGCTTCAGTTGAGGTAAATGTGAAGCATTAGATTGCAAACGTACCTAATCCATCTCTCCTCCCCCATGACTAGAAATCCTGTGGTTAAAATAACACAGCCTCTATTCAGAGCACAAACTTAGAGCTGCTAGCGGGAGCAGGCTTGGGAATTAGACAACTCTCAGCAGATGAGTCTGTTCAAGGGTCTTTTTCAGGTTTGTTTTTCATCCTACTACTAATCCCTGAGAAGAAACCAGGCTCTCTCCCTTGGGCACACAAGGTAAAGATTTTCTGCATTCTGCATGTGGTTGCATGTGCTTGAAAAGGAGAGTATAAATGTGACTGCAAAAATGCTGCTGCAAATGCAATTGTAAAAATGTTGTTGCTTATAGAGGAAGAAGCGTTTGGCAAAGGGCTTCACAAGCTGTAACTGTTAATCTGGTCTCGTGGCTATTTCCATTCAACAGCGAAATGATGAAATGATGATCTTTCACAGAGAAGCAAGCAGCAGCGATTCTCCATCGCACACTAGGGAGGCTGAGCATGTAGGAAACAGCAAACCCAGGTACCATTCTGATCAAGCCAGACTAAAGCAAAACTGGCATTTTTGTTGACTGTCAGGTATAGTCCCTGCTGGGTTCGTCCAGCTGCTGTAATCCCCTGTGGGAGGCTGGGGCTGTGCTGGAGGATGGCACTGGGTCTGTTTACAGAGTATATGCTAATGCTGCTCCAGCGTGACTCTTACAGTAACAGCAGAGCGCTGCTCTCAGAAATGTTTAGATGTGGCATGCCAGATAATTATCTGTCTTTATTTGCTCTTATTGCTTTCCAAGTCACAGGGGATGGAGGAAAGCATCATGTTTTCCTTGAAACCCTCTTTTATTTGAAATCCAGGAGACAAGCGTGGTGTCTGTGCTGATGCCTGTGGGACTGTACTCCTGGTGCCGGGACTCTGATAACTCTCGCTGCCCTGACACTCCTGCTTGTGCCCGGGCCACGATTCGCGGGGCAACCTGCGTACCGAAGCAGAGCTCCCGCACCATGGTGTTTGAACGCAGCGGCTCACACTGCTGCACGATACAGAAACACCTTTACCCAGATTTTGGCTTAATTTTAAAAAATGCTGCCCCTCCCTGCCGCTTCCTTTGGCATGCGGGAGTGTGTGTGTTGGGGGGGCAACACGTGCTCTCCATCCACCGAGGTATCTCTGAAAAAACACTGCTCCAGGTGCTACCTTGCCAGTGCTGGAGAAAGCCCCGTCTCCCCCCATAGGGATGCTCTCTTTTCTCTCTCCCTTCTTTCCATTTCCCCTTCCCTTCCCTGTGCAAGGCACAGTTCACAGTGTCACAGCTGACCTCCCCTGTTCCCTGCTGTCCCACAACTGTGTTGTCCCAGCAGCCCACACTCCACTCCTCTGTTCTTCCAGAGAAAAGAGGGGGACGCTGCTCAGCATGCCAGGTCCCTCAGGACAGAGCTGCCATGCTGCGGGGGAGCCTCTCGGCTGGCAAAGGTGCCCTCATCCCTTGAACCCACAATGTTGCTTTGTCCTGGAGGAAGAAATGCAGCTTTATCCCTGGGGTGCCCAGAAAAGGGGGGGCAGGCAGGGCTATAATACAAACACACAGCTTTTCGTGATATTCTCATGCCGTGGCAGAGAGGCAGCTCAGAGGAGAGAGAATATGCGCAAAACAAAGCAATGGGGTCAGGCAGCAACTATAAAATTTCAATATAGAAAGTGGAGCTGATGTCATTTTAACGTCCCAAGCAGTGCCAAGAATTCTAAGCTCCATATCAAGATTCAGTGCAAATCCCCCACATACTCACAATTTGTTCATGTGGAAAAATGAACTTTTATGGAAAATATGCATGGTAACCTGCCAGAGGAGTGTGTTGCTTTATTTCTTTTATTAATTTTGAATACATTAGTTCAGACAGCAATCCCATTTTAGCATCAGCTGCCTCTTTCCAAGAAGCAGAAGCTCAAATGCGAATACTGGAGGCGAGGGAACTGTGGTTTTTTTCTACCGCCAGTTGTTAGATGGAAAGAGCTGTTTGAGTAGGAAGGGGTGTGGGAAGGCTCAGTGGGATGACTGAGTTAAAGCTTTCCTCCTGGTGACATATCTGAATCGTGATAAGATGCGCCTGAATGGAACAGCATCATTAGCTATTAAAACTTTGAATGCGTCAAAGGTGGGATTGCATGCAGCTCCTATGATTAAAGTTACTCATATGTGTCCTGCTATAAGACTGCAGTTGCAGTTGCTTATAGCTTTGCCAGACTTGAATCATTTGGACTGAGTTCTTCCAACTTGATTATTTGCCTCAGGCTAAGTTATTTTCTGGAAAATTTCAGCCAAAACTCTCCAGCCATTTCCAAGAATGAGAAAGGGAAAAAGGCATTGTTGTCCAACTGGAAAAAAAAAAAAAAAAAGAAAAGAAGAAACAGGAGGGGGGAACCTGGTGATCCTTTCCTTGGATAGTTCTTATCCCTCTGTGCTTTGGAGTGCAGATCTGAAGTTTGGCAGCTTTGTGTTAGGACTGTGATTTTTTTTATTTTTTTTTTTACTTTGTAAATATCCTCCAATTTGGCTTAGCGATAGCCTTTGAAGGGAAAAAATAGCAACTTATTAGGGATGTGCCAGGACTGAGTAGTGAAAAACTGCTGAGATTTCCTCTCACATGTGCAAGATCAGCCCAACAACTTGGCAGATCCCAGTGCAACCCAGTGCTCTTATGTACCCAGCTGGTGTTACCAGACCCTGCTGCCTCCCCACAGCTCATCAGGGACCTGGCTGCAGACACCTGTGGCCCTCCTCTGCAGCCCAAAGCCACAATCCCCGGTCCTCAGAGCAGAACAAGGCTGTGTTCTTCCCATAGTGTTGCTTAGGGCAGAGGAGTTGGTCAATGGAAAGGCAAGCTAGTAATGGCACTCCTCTTGACACTCTCTGCACGGCCAGGAGGCAGCCAGGGGCCCTGAGGATGCTGGACTAATGGAAGGTCTGGTACTAAAGGGTTGATAAAACTGAAGGATGGCCTGGGACTAGGATGGGGAGTACATGATGCATGTGAGGAGCCCAGGGCTTGGAGAGCTCAGGCGTGCAGCAGAGATGTGTGTCAAGGTGTGAGCCATGGTGAGTGTTTGGACACACCAGAGCCTGATGTGAAACCTGAGCTGCCCCATCCAACATCCCTTCTTGGGAAAAGGAGTCCTGCCTTCCAGAACTGACTTCAGTACCGCTCTCCCTGCAGGGTCGTTTGTTCTGGGTCACACTGAAGCTTTCCCCAGTCCACAGTCACTAGCTATGGGGTGTGCCCCCCTGTCTGCAGATGCCATGAGACCCACCACTGAATGCTCTCTCCTCCAGTGGGAGTTGATGGGAGATCTGCATCTAGTGCTGCCTGATGCTGAACACCCTTGCACCATCCTGGCCCCAGCTATGGCTGTTGGCCACCCCTTGGTCTCAGGTCATGACCTTGAAGCACTGGGCTGTGGGACTCGTGACGCCTGCAAGGGTGGATGTGAGCATGGGACTTGCTGCAGGGAAGGTCACAGTGATGGGTGACAGCTGGGGTGAGTGACCAAGCCAGACCCCTGATAAACTGGTGCCTTATATGTTGAAGCTGGTTGCTTGCATGCCTGTCTTTTCCATCCATTTCCTTTTTGTTCAAGTGGCTAAAGCATCACCACACAGACATACCAGAACTGAAACACTTGTGAAGTAGCCAGGTACTCTAGGGTGGTGTGCCACTGAAATTTTCTAAGTATTGGAAAAATCAGACATTTTTATTCAGAAGAGGACTTGGGTAGCAAATAAAGCCTAGGACCACACTGAACTTAAATTAAATAAATTTAATTAAATTATATAAATTTATTAAATTAAATAA